>CM039316.1:49445933-49490933 GCA_022316695.1 Camellia oleifera
GGCCAAGATTTCTAGTTCAGTACGTTTTGTTTCGGCTAAATGTGAATCAAATGGTGACCTATTGGAACTTGCTATTTCACGCCAAGTTTTAGTTCGGTTACGGTCTGGGTAGATCTACATTAAAACACAAACAGTATCCTAGTTCGGTTGCTTCGTGATTTTGGATCAAAATCAGTATTCTACAGGATTGCTTCATGATATTCATAGTGTTCTTATGAAGATTTTTTCCCAAAATGAACAAAAGGAAAGAAATTGTTTTGCAAAAACACATGAACAAATTACAGTGGGTGAAGAGAAGTACAAAAACAAAACAGATTGTGGATGCTTACTTGGAAGACATGAAGAAATGGAGATGAAAGCAAGATAGTGGAGAACACGAGTTCTTCAGGTTGCAGAGCAAGGAACAGGAAAACACAGCTCAAGAAAAAAGAGAGGAGACTGAATAGTAAGGAAAATGATTTTTTGAAAAGTGAAAGGGCTTTTGTTTTTGTGAAAAAGTAGAGGCGGGAACTGTTCAAAAGGTGTGAAGTACGAAGAACGGCGTGACAGCTGTGTTGGCCAACCAGAGCATGCCACGTGTCATTGAAAGGACAATCGATTCAGTTTTCTGCAACTGAAGAGACGTTTTGACCGGACATGAACAGCTCGGCTTGAGTTTAGCTCGGCCGAAAAGGCTTCAGAATTTTAGCTTGGCTGGAAAAGCTAATGGGTAAAGTGAATTCGGCTGGAAAAGTTAAAACTGTAGCTCGGCTGATAGACGGATAATCCCTATCATGCTTTGCAAATGGAATTAAGGGGCAATTGAGAGGGTAATTTATATGGATAAATTGGGCCAAACTAAGTAATGGGCCGTTTTGGGCCGAACTTCGAAGGGCTGAGTAAAATGACCGTGAAGTTACTCCGGTTTGTAAAAAGGCTTTGAAATTAGTCCGGTCCAGAGCCTTATACTCTAGTTCGGTTGAGAAGTACTACGGATGGTCGGTCCCTGGAATTAGCTCGGTCACAGTACATGAAACCGAGGTATGCTGAGTTTTCTTAAGTACTTGGTGTCAGAGTTACTTCGGCTTAACTCTCTTATGGATAGCTCGGTCTCAGCATATGAACGCCGAGGTAAGAGAACTTAAGGTAATAGCCGAAGTAAGGGTTAGGTCGGCCGTATGGAAGTTCGGCCATGATAAAACCATCTCACTTGGTTTAAGCAGTGAGGAGGGTGTTAAAGGATAAGCATTATCCTACATGAGTTTGAATCCTAGGAGGACTCTACATGGAAGAGTTAAGAGTCCTACTAGGATTGTGCTACACGAAACCTATAAAAGCTTACAAGCATCACCTTTGGAGAGGTAACACAACTTTATTTTCTGAACACACAGAGCTTTTGTCTATTTGTCAAGCTTACTGACTTAGGCATCGGAGAGGTTTCCGGCACACACCCGCCGGGTAGTTCACGTTTGTGTTTTCAGGTGATAAAGCGACGTCATACGGAGAAGCGCAGACTTGATCAACAGGATTATATGAGAAGGTGTATTTCTTTTCCGTACATAAACGATATTTTTTAGTTCTAGATTAAAATAATTAAAAAATTAACTTACTTTCCAAACGAACCCCAAATGAATCGCAAATATTAAGATTGGTACGATATTCATTTGGTTTTTGGAGGGTTAGGTTAAAATAGTTTATTAAAAGTAAAATAAATTAAAATAATTAATAAGATAAAATATCAAATCAAATTTAAAATTATTTATTTCTTCTTTTACAATCATCAAATCAACTTTAAAAAAAAAAAGAAAAGACCAACTTTCCAAACACATAGCTACCCTAAAATAGTTAAAAAGTCAAATAACCAATAAAATTGCCAACTTTCCAAAGAAGGCCATTGTCATGTGTGGGAAATGTTCCGATGTATATTGTAAAATTATATAAATTTTTACGAATAAATTGAACATAAATTATTGTAAGTTTGTGAAAATTTAAGACTTGCGTAAATTTGTATTTAATTTACACATTTTTGTGAGATTACGAATATAATTTCATAAAACCTACGTAATTTTGTAATAGAATTGCATATGGTATGCATTGCACATAAAAAAAAAAATTTCTATCATGGTGAGTATGATAAAATACAAAATTTTAAAAAGTAAGTCGTACATATGGCTGAAGAAGATTGTAAAAAAATATTTATTTTTAATTTGAAGTAATTTAAAAATTTGTTAAAAGGTTAGGTTGTTATGATCCAACTTATAATAGTACAAACTAAAATTAAATATTATTACATTAAATTACTTACAAATTATAATTTAATTTTAAAATCATGTTAAATACAATAATAACAAAAAAAGTCTAATGAAACTAATTTAACCTTTATATTAGAAGAAAATACTATTTTGGATGATGTACGACTTGAGTATATACTAAATACGTCTATGATAAGATAAAATTAAAAAAGAAAAGAAATAGGTATGTGTTTTGTGTACCTAGTATTTTTGTAGAAGTACCATACAAAATATCAATATCCGATACGCAGTGGTGGAGCCAGAAAATTAAATTAGATGGGGCACTTATTAATTACAATATCGAAAATTTTTACAAAAATATTTTACGCAAGTTTTTAAGATTGATTTCGAGAAATATCAAAAAAATAATGTTATTTATAACTAGTGTATCATGAACAATATAAAAAAATATATGGATATAAGTCTTAAAATAAATTATAGGGTAAATTACAAATACACCCTCTGAGGTTTCATTAAAATACGAATCGCCCCCTGTGATTTTGAAAATTACATTTCACCCCTGAGGTTTCTAATTTCATAACAAATAGCTCATTTAATTAATGAATTATCAAGTCAATTAACAGTTTTTAATGATATTAGAAATATATTTCAATTAATAATTTAGGTAATTTTATTATTGTATAGAAGATCAATTATGAATTTCATTTTTTTAGTTAATTCTGTTAAATAAAAAATACTAACAAAGAGGTATTTGTAATTTTTCAAACAACATGGACAATTTATATTTTAAACAAATCTCATAGGGTGTATTTATAATTTATCCTAAATTATATAATGATAAATTATTTTTTCATACAAAATTTGATTAAAAATTCAATATAATGGTAATACCATGTCATCATTAATATGTGATATCACCAAATAATAATAAATAAACACATAGAGAGTAAACCTCTATGTCAAATGTAACTAACAATCCAATAAATTTCATATTTTTATAGTGAGATTACTTATACTTGCATGTTAATAATAATGACATTATCGTTACATTCAAAAAATTTTATAAAGTTTTTATAGATATTATGTTTTATAGTAGTTTTTTCATTTTTAATCAAAACAACCATTATTATTCTCATAATTTTTAAAATGTCATTGATAATTCACTATAATATTATTTTTATAATTTTTTATTTAAAATATTTTCTTTATATTTGTAAAAAAAGAAAAAAAAAAAGTCTAAAATCTAAGGGGGGCACGTGACCCCCCTGGTCCCCAAGTACCTCCGCCCCTGTCGATATAGGTATAACATGTTTGTCAAAATATCCATGCTATATAAAAAAGTATTTCCTACATGTTAAATACATGTGTTAGAAATGTATTTAATCAATTTAATAATTTTTAGATAATGTTGTGTTATCTAATCAATCTTGGGTATTATTTATTTGATTTTAATATTAAAATTATAAGAAATCCAATACTGTATGAAAAATTAGAAGTGTCGTAATAATTGTGGTGATTAGAGATGGTAAGGGTTGTGCCGACATTGTGTTGAAAGTTAGCAAAAATATTTTTATATTTGAATAATAAAATTTTACTGCACAATTTTTATTTTTATCTAAGAAAATTGTTTCACATGCATCTTAGGGATGTTTTGGAAAGTGCAAAAAAATTGATTTTTTTTAGACTTTATTATGGAAATATCTGCATTTCATCATTTGCGTGGTGGTTGGGCAGGTGATGGGTTGTAATTGGCTAGAGACTGGGGTTATGGTTGGGAGGTGGCTGGGCTATGGTTGGGAGGTGGCTGGGCTATGGTTGAGAAGGTAGGCAGCACTGGGAGTTGTAACCAGCATGAAGTTGTTGCCGCCAAGTCTTAAGGTTGGGGCTGTATAAAATATCACTTAATTTGTTAAAATGATATTGATCTGTATTAATTTATACCGCTTTTATCTCTAATCACGCTTTAAACTTAAAAGTTTATAATTCATCAACCAAACTGCTTCGCTCCGCTATAGTTAATACCAGTAGCGGAGGAAAGTGAGGATCAGGGGTCACGTGCCCCCCGGGTTTTTGACTTCTTTTTATTTATTTATTTGTTTATTTTATTTTTTATACAAAATATAAAGAAAATATTTCAAATAAAAAAATTATAAAAATATTATTAGAGTGAAATGTCAATAATATTTTAAAAATTATGAGAACAATAATAGTTATTTTGATTAAAAATGAAGAGATTATTATAAACCATATTATTTATGAAAATTTTATAAATTTTTTTGAATGTAACGGTGATGTCATTATTATTGATGTGCAAATATAAATAACCTCACTATAAAGATATGAATTTATTAGATTGTTAATTACATTTAACATGTAAGGTTCACTTTCTATGTGTTTATTTACTATTAGTTAGTGATATCACATGCTAATGATGATATGGTATTACCATTATATTGAATTTTTAATCAAATTTTGTATAAAAAATAATTTATCATTATATAATTTATTTTAAGACTTATATTTATATTTTTTTATATTGTCCATGATACACTAATTATAAATAGCATTATTTTGTTGATGTTTCTCAAAATCAATTGTAAAAACTTGCGTGAAATATTTTTATAAAATTTTTTGATATTGTAATTAATAAGTGCTCATTCTAATTTGATTTTCTGGCTCCACCACTAGTTAATACATATATATTTTTAACTTTCAATGAAATATCAATGTAAAAATGAGTGTAAGAGAGATTTAAGATATGAAATTTATTACAAATTAGTGGTTATATATATGAAACATATTATGTAAAATCACTTTGTGTTATATATTTAAAAAATATTATACAAATTAATATTATATATTAAACAAATGTATGATAATTAGTTAAAATATTCTTCAATCCGCTAATCCGTCAAAAATCGCCCAAATCATAATTTGTCAATCTGTTAATCCGCTAACCCGCCATTCGATTTGTAATTTTATTCTTAAACTGCCCGAACTGCACCGCGCACACCCCTAATTAAGGTAAACAAGTTAATAAATAAAAAAATAAAAAAAAAAGAAGATTTGTAATAGTAGATGTTGCGTGATCTCTTAAAGTATTTATACAACGTTCTGTAACTGCAAGTATAACAAAGAGAGAAAATAGGTATTTTATTTTTTATTTTTTATTTTTATTTTGGTAATTGTACAAAATTTTAAAGGATAAAATAAAAAATGAAAATAGTTCTTTTTTTTATAATGTCAACAATTTATGTTCTTTTTTTTGGGTAAATTACATTCACCTTCTATGAGGTTTGAAAAAAATATAATCATTCCTACACTTTGGACATAATTACACTATCCTAATGTTAAAATCATGCTAAACATTAAAACAAAAAAAAAAATTATTCCGGCTAAGATACAACTTGAGAATATATTAGGTAACTTTAAGGTACAACAAAAATTAATAAAAAAGAGAGGATAAATTACCAATATGTCTTAATAGTTTGAGTTAATTCTCATCAAATCTTATTAAAAATAAGTTATAGTAAAATTATTATTAAAAATAATTTTTTGTGATAATTTTTATATATGTTGCTAAAAATTGACAATTAGTGAATTTTTTTGTCAATGTTTTTATAAATTATCGCTGAAACTTACAATTAGTAACATTTTTCTTTGATGAATTTTTCAAACTTGCTAAAAGGTAAAAATTAGTAACATTTTTTGCGACTATTTTTTAAACTATCATTAGAACTTACAACTAATGACATTTCTTTTTGTAAAATTTTTAAACTGTCACTGAAAATTAATAATTAATGACGTTTTTTTAATAATATTTGATAAAAAATATCATTAATTATCATAGAACCTATTAAACAATAAATTCACCTATTAAAACCTACACGTATAACTCTTTCAAAAAAAAGTACCTATTAAAACCTCTACATAATATGTTTGGAAAAGTACCATGCAACGTACTAGAACCCAATAGGTATCCAATAGCGGTAGGACGTGTTTGATGAAATTCATAGCTGACAATCAAAAAATTTTAAACTATAAAAAATTCTATAAAATACAAAACCTTCCTCTTCCCATTCGTTTCTTTTCCTTGTAGTTTTTATCACCATGCTAGTCACTATCTTTCATCTTGCCTCCATTAGCTTGACATAGGGGGTTGCTTTCAGATCTAGGCTCAAATTTAATTTATGACCAAGATCCAATGCTGTTAAATGTTATACACTAAGAAACAACTTCAGATTCAGAATATTTTATTTTGTGACATAAAGACGGGGATTAAAATCTCAAAATTATTTGTTGTGGTGATTAACGGATTATGAAGGTAATTTGTATTGTTTGTTTGGTGATCTTTGATCTTCTTCTTTTTTCTTTTTTTTCTTTTTTCTTTTTTTTGTAATAATATCTCCATTTATAGAGGTCTCCTTCTTTTATGGTGATTTTCTCCTGCCTGCATGGACATTTTTGTTTTTCTCCCTATGTGTAATTTCGTATCCTTCCTGTGTGGAGATTCTTTTGGGATCTATTTTATACTCCAAGATATTTTATTAAACGACTTATTATCGGATGTATAATATATTAAGTCTTGTGTTTTCTTATAAAAAAAGAATTATTTGCATATTTAATCCGAAAATCAAAATTAATACTAAAAACTTGTTTGACACACTATTCCTAATATAAAAATTTATAAACTGTCACACAAAAATAAAAATAATATGAAAATAATTATCTTTAAAATATTATGGGAAGTGGTTTTTCTTTAGTAATTTTTTAATTTTTTACAAAAAAAAAAAATTAGAGAGAATAAATCAACTTTTTTTATAGTGACTTTTTTTAATTTTTGATTATTTTAATCACTTTCCAAAAATAGGCTTTAGTTTCAAACAATACGAAAAAAACAAATATAAAAGAGGAAACATCCAATTTCTATTGTTTGTCTCATACCACGTGACATTATATTTTTTTGTGATTAATTTCAATTGTGTCCCACACCAATATAAAATAATTACATTTGGTTTTATAATTAATTTTTATATAAATAGAACTAGCATAATACCCGTGCTATACACGGGTAAAATAAATAATCAAAATTTTAAAATTAAAATTAACTAATAATAAAATTAAACTTTATATATAAATTATATCATTATTTTTCAGTTTGTGACTAAAGGAGTTAGTTTAGAAGTTTCAATATTGGATTAAAATACTAAAAGTAACTTAAAAATTAAGTTTAAGTCGATTATTATGCCAACAATTCTTTATTCAAGCCTAATCATTAAAGAATTTTCTTGGTTCATATCTAATTAATAAATTACCTGGTACATTTATTTGTAAAATTTTTAATTGATAAATACATTGGAAAATATTTTTTATAACATAAATAGGAAATATGACAATATATATTTTGTTATATATATATGTTAACATTCTTTGAACTTTAATAAAGACAATATATATTTATTTTATATCTATTGTACTAATATCAAAATATATTTACATCTAAAAAATTATTTAAGACTAGATCAAGCTAATCCTTTTTTTTTTTTTAATTTTTTTTTTTTGTGATATCCTGAATCCTTTAAAGCAAATTGAGTGTATTAATTGGTAATTTCTGTCTCTTTTAGTTGTCTTCGTCACTGTTGAGCCTTGGGAATCTCGTGTTGTTATCTATTCTTCCTTGCAATTGTTCCTGTATGTATATTTTAGTGTGTTCTAAGATGTCTTTTTATACTTTTGGGTGTTGAAGTGAACTCAGGGAGGTGGGAATGTTTTGAGGTTGTTCTGTCTCACTTTTAAGTTGAGACCGCTCGAGCAGTCATTTGGTCGCTCGAGTGGTGACATCGACCTTTCAGTATCTCATTTTGCACTTTGAACTTCTGAGAGTAAGTGTTCTTTGCTCGAGTGAAGTTTCCATTGCTCGAGCGGTCTTTTGCAGGGGGGAAGAGATTCTGGGAGTTAGTATTCTTATTCTTCAGTCGAGCTCAATTGTTCGCTTTAGCAGCTCTCAAATTTAAATTGTTCGCTCTAGCGATCTGTCCGCAATATGCTTCGAAAAATGTGTCCAATCACTCAAAAGTTGAGCCTTTATATACTTTTCACTTCTCTCTCTCTCTCTCTCTCTCTCTCTCTCTCTCTAGAAATCCTTCACCCACTTCATTTACTTCAGTGATCTCTCCTTAACCATTGAGATTTTGACCATAGTGCCTTCTTTAATTTTATCAAGAGCTACGTTGTGTACGATAGAGATCGGATTTTGACACTATGATTTTGAAGCCTTCTATATTTTCTTCTCAAAATCTTGAGGTAGAGAGTTTTTTTTGAGTTATATATATGATTTTAACATGTCTTGTTCATTTCACTACAATTTCAAGTTTGGGTTTTGGGTTTTAAAGTGTTGAATATACGAAATATTAGATAAATGATTTCTTTCTTATGAATTTTGTCCGAGATAAATTATTTTTTGAACTATGAACTATTTGGGGATGCTTACAAGAAGATATTTCAAAAATGAAGGAAAACCCTTCTTCTGATCAAACTCGATAATTTGGGAAAATGTGAAATTTGTGAAATATCCATAAAATTGATGTTAAATCCTTTGAGAAATTGAAAAAATCTTGCTCATGTTGTTGTGTTATTGAGATACTCATGAAAGGGATAAGAGTTGTGGTTGAGCAATTGTGATAATATGTTATGTGTATGCTTAGATTATGGAAAATGAAAATGAATGTTGATTGTAAATATGAGGGAATGTCATATGTCACATGGAGTTGTATTTTGTCATATTTATTTATTTATTTATTTTTGGGAACTATTAAACAATGGAAGTTTACTTGAACAAGTGTTGAGAATTATTGAGACACCTATATGTAATTATCTCTCATTTCATCCATTTGCATCATTTTGAATATTGTTTCATTACGATTGGAAATTAATTCAATGTTTTGAGAAAACAACTGTTGTTATGGAAATGTTTTGGGGTAAATACATTTGGTAAGTCTGGATAGGGGGTGTAACTGGTATTATTTAAGTTGGTCTGAGTGTCTAGGGTGAAAGACCGAAAATATGTGCGATGGAAGTACGACGTGCTTTCTGGTTAAGAGTCGACAAAGTAGGGATTGGTAGTGCATGTTATGCATACTTATAGACACCAGCCTGGGGATTACCTGAGTCGTATTTATCATTCCTTTATCATTATTTGAATCTCATGGAGAAAATGAACTTTTGAAAGAAACATTGCATATATTTTCAAAAGAAATGAAGAATTTTGACATTTGAACATGGCATGGCATTGCATTCATGTATATGAGACTATTTAAACATATATACTTTGTTAAGATATCTCTATTGGTATAACGATTTCGGTTTAGACCCGACCCATTTCTTATTTCTGAATCCAAGAATCCATATCCTTAACTATTGTTCAGTTCATTTTCACCTTGTTGACAATTAAGTTTGGTTGTTTAAGAGTTATTGTTGTATTTGGAAAAGGTTGAGGGTTAGTTTTTCAAAGAGTTGCTATCCAAATTTTTACTTATTCGCTTGAGTTGTCTTTCTTGTGCTCAAGCGGTCATTTAGAAGTTTGAGTTTCTGGGAGAGGATCATTGTGCGCTCGAGTGGTGTTTTTGGTTGTTCGAGCGGTGTCACTTTTTGTATCTAATGCTCAAGCAGTGTTTTAGTCGCTCGAGTGATCTGCGCATATATCAGTTCGAGAAAAGGATTTTCTAAATTAATTTTCACTTTTTATCTCTCTCTAAAACATTCCAAAACTCTAGTTCTTCATCTTCTCTCTCTAGTTCTTGCCTTAAAGTCCCAAATACTCCATCATCCATTAATTTCTTCACCCTAGTCTTTTGGAGAAAAAAAGTAGAGCTCGTTTCAAGCTTTATTCTAATCGGAGAAAATCCTATTTTCGGCTTTGCCAAACTTCAACACATGCTCTCTCTTGTCTTCTAATCTTGAGGTAGGAATTTCTTCAACATTTGGTATATTTTTACCTTAGTTATTTGTTCATTGAAAGAATCTAGTGGTTTGTGGATTTTGGTTTAAACTTAGGGTTTGATTTTTAATTGTAAAAGAGGGGTTTTTAAATGGATTATTGAGAAACGTTATGGGGATGTGTTTATGGTTGAGATATGTTAAAATGGTGAATTTCTTTATTTAAATTTGATTTTTGAAAGTAAAGGGGTTTTTATTATAAAATCATAGATGTTTGGTTTGTGGAATAAAATGGAAATGATGTTAGGTTTTGCAAGAATGGAACGAATGTATATGTTAATGATGATGGTGGAGTTTGATATGTAATATCACTCTCATTTTGAAAATGATGAGATCATATCTTTTATTGGAAATTATTTGTTGAACAGAAATATCTGTTTTGGGCTATCAGTGGAGGATAACTTTGATTGTTGTAGAAATTACATGAGAATTATGTTAATTGAAACTAATTATATATACATCTTGCATTACACATTGTTTCATACTTACACATTGAAAAATGTATTGTTTTGAGAAAAATGGGTAAATATCTTAGGGAATCTAGTTAGGGAGTGTGGTTGTAGTTATTATGTTGGCTTGTGTGTCCTTGGTAAAAGTTTAGAAATCTGCACGGTTAGGTGTCGATCCTTTCGGTTAGTACTGATAAAATGACTTTAGTAGTGCTTGTATAGCCCATTGGCAGACCCGTACCTAGAGATTCCTAGTGTTTTTGTATGCACTGACCTGTTTTCTGATATAAAATGATTATTTTCATGAATTAATATATAATTTGGCATTGCATTGTTTTGAGATGGAAATGTGAAACGTTTGACAAATGGCATGCATATACATTCACCTCATGACTTTGTTAAGATTCATGTATTGTATTAAAGTATCTCTACTGGACTTTAGCTTACCATATGTGAAAAATAACTTTCAGGTACTAATAATATATCTCCACCATGGACATAGCTTAGAAAGACTTAAAGCCAAAAGGGTTTCATTTTGTTTATTTTGACGTAATTATTTTTGTATAAGCCTTGGATTTTAATTGTATTGAGATGAACTCATTTTGATAGCATTGACTTGGAAAGATATAGCTATTAGGGCATATAATTACTTGAGTCTCCCTTTATTTCAATTCATGTATATACTCATATGCCATTTTTTGTATGATCAACGACTATGAGTGGAATATTAAATATGATGTGTAACAACCTGAAAATTTAAGTTGTCCCTTAAATTTTATATTAGTATTATTTAATTATAAACGAGAAAAATTCTAAATGTTTAATTAAATATTCCGTAAAACTAAACTAAAATATTGAATGTTATGCGTGTATGAGATAAAGTGTAATTAAATTAGAGATTATAATTATCAGAAAAAAATGATATATAATTAGTTTAAGATTTGGACCAAAATAGAATTAAACCTAAACTAAGCAATTGAGATAAGCATGAATTAATGGCATATTAACGGACTGAGACACGTGGGCAGCCGTGTGGCTTGGTGCCCACGGTCTTCTTTTTATATAAAGGATGGGGAAGTTGCTTAGGAGGAAAGAAAAAAAAAAAAACTAAGAAAAGGGGAAGAAAATACTGAAAGTCAAAAGGGTCTTTGGTAGTGAAAAGAAAGAACGAGATATTAATTTTAAGGTGACATGTCAGGGCCAGTGCGTAGGTAGGCACAAAGCACTTTGTAGACACAGTTCATCTATGACAATTTAATTAAATAGAAGCTCCAATGATTATTTTGGTACCCTCACTTAAATATTTGTTTTTGCTCACGTTTAGTAATTTGTTTAAGAATTAGCCAGGAGATAACTTCAGTTACTGGCCATCACGATACTTAACCCTTGGGTACGGGGAGCAGGTCATGGCATGATATTAATCAATTGTAAGGAATGTTACAAGATGGATTATTGTTATTATTTCGGGGCATTACAACTTGGTTTTATGCTTACCCCTAGTGGATTTGTGCAGGAAAGAATGTGGTGATTAGTTGAAGGCGTGGAGTATTTTGAGAGCAAGAGACTCTCTTTTTTTTTTTTTTTTCTTTTTTTGTGATTTTATTTGCAAGCCAAGGGCTTAATGTGTTTGGGAGTTGACAACCTTTTGTAAAACCAGTCTTAAGCCTTGGAATTTGTAGCCTCTGGCATTTACCTTGTTGATTATTTCTTTTACTTTCGTGTTGTTACACATGCTATGGATTCATCTTTTTAGGAGATTGAATATGTATTGTATGTGAACACTTTAATAAACCTCTCTTATGAAATGAAATACAAATTGAGGGAGTTGATTAATCAAGATAGGATCGTGTATTAGAGAGAATTATCATGTCTATTAATTAGGAGCGTTACATTTTTATCTTAGAACATGAACAAAAAGTGATGGCTTAGTTTAAAAAATATTTCATAATTATAAATTTAAATTGTAACATTTTTTTATTTAATCTTTTTCTCAATAGAATTAGATCGTTTGATGATTATAATTTATAGCTAATTTTTTTATATTTTCATTTAAATATTTTAAAATTATATATAATTAAACATTCATTTTGATTTTTCTTTTAAATCTCAAATAAGATGTAATTTAGACATGGCTAAAATTTTATTTTTGACTTTTCATTTACAAATTTTTTAATTTTAAAAAATAGTTAAGCCAATAGTTTAATACATATATATATATATATATATATTATGCTACTTTTTAAAATTTTAAAATTAAAAATAAATAAAGACTTAAATATGAGTAAAAAATGACATAATTAAAAATGTATGTATTTTTTAGGCACAGAATATGTATTTTTGGACATGGCATAAAATATGCACTGCACATGTATATTTTTTAATTTTTTTTATACATGTGTTTATTTACCATTAGTGAGTGATATCACATACCAATAATGACGTGGTATTACCATTATATTGAATTTTTAATCAAATTTTGTATAAAAAAATAATTTATCATTACATAATTTATTTTAAGGCTTATATCCATATTTTTTTGTATTGTCCATGATACACTAGTTATAAATAACATTATTTTTTTTTATGTTTCTCGAAATCAATCGTAAAAACTTGAGTGAAATATTTTTGTCAAAATTATTATAATTAATAAGTGCCCCCTCTAATTTAATTTTCTGACTCCGCCACTAGTTACGAGGTTTGTCAATCCTTTTGAATTTTTATTTATTTATTTTTTACACACACACAACACAATCCACTTCCACACTTCTTTGATTGATTTTTTATCATTCATTCATAACCTCATTGTACTTGTATGCGGGGACGGAGCTACTCGTGGACTAAGGGTGGTCGTGACCCCCCGCCCTTGGCAATACTCCTTATAGATATGGTGCAACTTAATAACAAGTAAAACCATTTTGGATATATGGCCTCTCTTATTTCATGCCTTTCTATTTATATTTCTATTCCTCTCTTTGTTTTTCTCTTTAGGTTATGATTAGATATAGAATTTAGGTAAAGATTTGTGAAAACAACGAACAAAGTGTGAGAAATGTGAATAAAATATAAGTTAAATTTTAACTCCATTTCTCTCACATTTTTCTTTCCTATCATTACTCAAATTTATGATCTAAGCATAACTATAATGGCCCGCTTCCACCATTTTTGATTGAGCACATATGAAGGGTTATGAGCTTAATCAATATTGTAATAATTATTTTTTAATTAAGTTATTTAAACGGTAGAAATTTTTTTTTTTAAATATGTCTCAATCGGACCTTCCCTTATGTGGAAACTATCATAATACCTTCTTATTAGCCCCCTCAATGATGGAATCCTGGTTCTGTCCCTACTTGTATGCTCTCTGTGTGATAAAAAATGGGTAGGATTTCACCTACTGATCGATCTGCCAGTTGACCACCCAAGAGTGGTCCAACCTCCTTTGTTTGCCTGCTTCTGTTGCTACTTTGGTTAACTATTCCCGAACAAAAGGAAATGTTTAGTTACATGTTCCCAAACAAATAAACAATGTTCGGGCTTGTGTTTCCGAATTTCGGTCATATGTTCGGGAGTTCAATTTTGAAAAAATGGTGAACAATTTTCATTATTTTTGCTATTTTTTTCAAGAAACTTACCTTACAAGGCCAATCTTCTATGAGCTAAGAACACCATCAAAGTTTTGAACATCTTCTGAGTTTTTATTGTTGTACTCTCGTTTTATGGAATTGTGGTTGCCAGAAAAACTTCAACTCATTGTCATTGCTAGAGAAGTACATGTAATCAAATGGTTGCTACACCGTTGAATAAGTGCAATTTAAAATGCCAATTTTATTGAATAAGTGCTAGTGGCTATTTTATCTTATTTTATTATTTTTACAGATTGCTTTTGTGTGGGCCATTGTGGATATATATTTTTGTGTACGGAAGACATTTATTTTTCTACAACCCTCTATTTTGGAAATCCAGTGTTTTTCTATGTAATATTTAATTTACATGGATTATACTTGGTTGGTGTGGATTTATATGATATTTGGAATATAATGTTACAAGTTAAAGTTTTTGAATAGTTGATAATGAAATGGGTATTATTGATAATGGATTTAGATGATAATTGATAGATGTATTATTTTGTATAAGTACAGGTTACAGGTTGCATTGATAATTGTAGCACTTGAGCCCTTTAAAGCTTTTGGTAAATGTATTTGAACCCTTTATTTTATTTTGGAAATCTTTGGTGTTGTTGTACCTTAGTTTTGGAGGTGCACAAATTGATTTAAAGTTGTTGGGATTGCTTGTTCATGCTCATTCGCGTTGAAAAGTTGTTTGGAAACTTGAAAATCATGTTATGGGGTCGACACCGGTCTTGGTGGTGTCGACATCTTCTTTCTCGTTTGCCATAAGGGTCGACACCAAAGCTGGGAAGGGTCGACTCTTGTTCTGAATTTGTTCACTGCATTTTGGTGTCGACACTGTTTTGGTGGTGTCGACACCTTCTCTTTTTATTGGCCACAAAGGTCGACACCAATCTGAGGAAGGGTCGACCCTTGTTCTGAAATTACCCATTGCATTTTGGTGTCAACACCAGCCTAGGAAAGGGTCGACACCTGCAGTGCAGTCACACTTAGTGTTCCAGATTTTTTCTTGGGTGTTGACACTTGTGTTGTGAAGGGTCGACACCTACAACTTTTTCCCAGATTTTTCTCATGGTTTGGACCTACTTTTTGGGAATATTTTGACTAGATATTTTAAGTTGACTTTGGAGCTTATATCTATTTTTGACCTAGTACTATATAAAGGCCCTCACTTGACCTTTTCTTTCACTTTTTCTTCCATTTCCTCCCTCTAAACCGTGAAACACCTTCTCTCTCTCTCTCTCAAAAGGCACTTTTCACTCTTAGATTCTTAGATCTACTTGCTTGAAGACCTCTACTCACATTGTTCCTTTGAGATAAAGTGTAGAGTTTGTCGAGGGCTTCATTTTGATCGTAGCAAAACTTGGTTTCTCCTCCGTCAACTTTTGGATTTTTCTTCCTTCTTCCCCTTCTAAACTTGAGGTAAAGATATTCTACTCTCCTATATGGGTTCTAACATAGATATTGTCATCTTGTATAGATGGTGTGACTTGAGAAGGTTTTTGGTAAATTTTTGGTTAGTTCCTATGTATATAAAAGAGGGGTTTCCTATTTGAGTCCTTTATGGGCGTGAGGGGTTTTGAATATGTTAAGGCTTGAAAGGAATTGATAAAATTTGGTCTTTGGTATAATATTTGATAAAGGGGGGAGATTTGCCCTAATTTGATTAAATAAGTTATTTTGTATAAATAACGAGATTGGTTCGGAAATTTTGGAATTAAAGGAGCATGTGATTAAATGCTTGTGGTTGGATTTATGAATTACTCACCTTTGGAAAAGTTGATAAATTATCTATTGTTAGATTTATTTATCTGTTTAGAAATATCTGCTTTGGGCTATTGGTGGAGGATAGCCATGAATGTTGTAGAAATTGCATAATGATTAGGTAAATTGAAACTAATCGATTGGTTTATGTCATTGTATATGACAAGCTGTTTAAATACATTGCATATGTATTTTGTTTGGGAGAAGAAAGGGGATGTACTCCATGGTTTTGGAGGAGATAGGGGATGGACTCCATTGATAACTAGTTGGCCGGAGTGTCCAGGGTGAAAGTCCCGAAATCTTGCTTACGTTTGTATAACGTAGATGAATTGAAGTATTGAAGTATTATTAATATGAGATGTAGTCTCATTTTGAATTGAAGCATGGAAGAGTTAATGATATGAGTTGTAGTCTCATTTTAAATTGATTATGATTGAAGTGTTGATAGTATGAGTTGTAATCTCATTTTGAACTGTTCGGGTAAACAATGAACCATATCTATGAATTGATTTGGATAATGAAACGAAAAGGAATTGAAATATGGTTGTGAATATGGATTGGTTATGAAAGAGATGTACGTTGGTTTATAGGAGTTAAACATTTATCAAATACTAATGTTTTAGTTAATTCTCATATTATGTTTAGCGTATCTTTACTGGGCTTTGGCTCAGCCTATATGAAACATCATTTTCAGGTACAGGTGATATGCCACCTCCAAGGATGTAGCTTGGGAGGTTTAGAAGCCGAATGCTTATTTTTGTAGTTGTCTTTTATATTACATGTAATTCAAGCCAATGGCTTAATATGTTAAGAGTTAGAACTCTCTTTTGTTGAAACCAAATGTTGACTTGGAAAGTTGTAAGCCTGTAGGACATTTACTTTTGTTGTCAACATGTAATATTTTTTGTAATGGATACTTTGATAAATGAATACATATTTATTTCTCCTATGTTTATGGTTGTCATGAATGATTGGTTCATATATATTATTTTGGGGGCGTTACAATAATGGATAATGTATATAATTTAGAAATTAATGAAAAATATTCAATTTATGTATTTTAAAAAAAATTAATAAATAGAGCTTTTGGCGACTAAACATTTATTAGCCAAAAAATAAAAAGGGAACTTGTTGGCGACTAAATAGTTAGTAGCCAAAAAAAATGAAAGTTTTTGGCGACTAAAAAATTAGTAGCTGAAAAGGAGCACCATGATTTTAGCGATTAAAAAATTAGTAGCTAAAAAGGAGTGCCACATTTTTAGCGACTAAATATTTTAGTCTCTAAAACAAAAAAAATACATTTATTGAAAACTTTGGACGACTAAATTTTTGGTTGCCAATTGTTGACTTTCGGCAACTAAAAAAAATTAGTCGCCAATACTTTTCCTATTGATGACTAATTGTGTAGTCGCCAATTAAGGACTTTCGACGACAAAATATTTTCAATACCTTCCCCGACAATCTTCTCGCGACCAAGCCGGCGACCAAACTATTTAGTTGGGAAAACTTTTTGGCAACTAAAATCTGACTTTTGGCGACTAAATTTAAACTTTTTGGCAACTAAAATCTGACTTTTGGCGACTAAAAATTTAGTCGCCAAAAGTGCAATTTCTTGTAGTGCACCATTGCCGCTAGAATATTGCTGTCAAAGGGTTTTCAAGATTTTGAGGGTAGGTAGGTTTTGAAGGTGAGATTTGGGAAAGATGGATGTGTGGTGATAAAGGTGGGTGCTCTCATAAACCTTAACTCATGATGTAGTGGGTGTGTGGGCTTAATTGTGAGATGGAGTGTCCTAAAATTATTGATGTCTTTTTTAGTAATTTCATTTGAGGTTATTATTGTAATAAAAAAAACTAAAAAATAGAAGGTCTAAAATAATTAATGGGATACTAATAACATCACTCTTTTATAAATCTAAAAAATTAGTGTGAGATTTTATTAGAGTTTCCAAAAGTCTTCTTATTGAAATGTCACTTTACTATAATATATAGTATTGATAGATAGATAAATAGTATAAGATTGCATACTAAAATTTTTTACTAATCTTTTTGTTACACATAATCTTAAAAGATCTCTCCTCTATAAATCTATCCATTATTTCATCAGATCGTATAGTTGAAATTAGTCTCTGTATCACTTGTCCTATTTTACTAAGAGCAATCATCCTTAGTTATCTCCAATAATTTCTCAATTCTTATTAAAAAATACTCCCTAATCATAAATTTGCTAAAACTTTCACCCAATATAACTATAAACTGTATTCTAAAATTTCTCCTAAATCTCTTCCTCGCATAAAATTTTTAAAAACTCTCTTTCTACACGTGAATTTGTAAAAACTGTGTGAATCTAATAAATAAATAACTCAAAAAATTTCTCTTCAACCAAACCTTATAATCCAAATATGTGGTACAAATATCCTCTCTGTCTCTCCAAAATTGATTCCATAACTTGTAAAACATTTTCAAATTTCTAGAGATAATTTTAGATTGGACCCAAAGCCCTTATTCAAACAACTCCAATGGGATCAAAGTAGAGAAAATCAATATTAAATAAAATAAATGAGATTTTTATCACACATCAGTAGTTAATAATTTTTGAATAAGTTTAGTGATATGGTGGCCAATCTAGAGCTAAGAGACTTACCCCTTCAAGGGAGATCCTTCACTTGGTCAAATAACTAAGAGGCTGACAGATGGAGCAGAATAGACAGGTTTCTCCTACACTCACAATGGTTGGACAAATTCGACTTCAAACAATGGGGTCTTCAACGATTATTATCTGACCATTGCCCAATTCTCCTCATGGTGGATAATAGAGATTGGGGACCAAAGCCTTTCAGATTTCTTAACGCCTGTCTCTCCCATCCAAATTTCTTAAATGTAGTGAAAGTTGCATGGAATTCGCGAATGGATCAAGGTTGGGCTGGGCACAGAATTTTCATGAAGCTCAAGGAAGTGAAAACAACCCTCAAGCAATGGAATAAAGAGGAGTTTAGGCAATCTAAATAAAAAATTAATTCTCATTGAAAACCAACTACACTCGTTGGATCTTCTCCATGAGAATTGTTCTTTATCTGAGGAGGAGTCTTACAACAAGAGGAAACTGAAATTTGACTTCTGGAAAACCTCACGGCTGATTGAGAGCATTTGGCTTCAAAAATCAAGACAGGCTTGGTTCAAGAATGGTGATAAAAACACCAAATACTTCCACATGGTCACAAGCACAAGGCAGAGGAAAAATTCAATTGGAAGCCTATTTATCAATGGAGCAATCGTAGAAGATCCGGAGCAGTTAAAACAAGGTGTCAAGTATCATTTTCAGAATTTTTTTTCTGAAAAATGGCCTTTAGGACCTACATTCTCAGGACCTTTTGAACACTCACTTTCAGATTTGGATGCATTATTACTGGAACTACCCTTTTCAGAAACTGAGATTTGGGATGCATTTAATCATTGTGAAGGTAGCAAGGCTCCGAGTCCTGATGGATTCAATATGAAATTCATCAAAAAATGTTGGGCTTTCATAAAAGCAGATATTTGTCTCTTCCTCAATGAATTTCACCAAAACAGCAGGCTCAAGAAAGGTCTGACTTCTACTTTCTTAACACTGATTCCAAAAATTCCTAATCCATCTTCTCTATCTGACTACAGACCCATCAGTTTGATAGGCTGTATTTATAAGATTCTAGCCAAGGTTTTATCAAGGAGATTGAAATCTGTTATGCCCAAATTAATAGATGGAACTCAATCAGCTTTCGTAAAAGGTAGGCAAATATTAGATGGTATTCTCATTGCCAATGAAATTGTTGATTTGTGGAAGCACAACTCTACAGGTGGGCTCCTCCTTAAATTGGACTTTCAGAAGGCTTTCGACAGTGTCAATTGGAACTTTCTTTTCCATATGCTTCAAAAATTTGGTTTTGGTGAAAAATGGATCTCATGGATTAAAGAATGTGTGTCTTCCTCTCATATATCTGTTTTGGTAAACGGTTCTCCTTCTCAAGAATTTTCTCCTTAGAGAGGCTTAAGACAAGGTGATCCTCTTTCCCCCTTCCTCTTTAATCTTGTGGTTGAAGGACTCAACATTCTCATCCTTAGGGCCAAAAGTCTCAATCTTATCAAGGGAGTGGATATAGGTGGCTCTGGGTTGAACATATCACATCTGCAATTTGCAGATGATACCCTCATGTTCTGTAATCTAGATTGGGATGAGCTAACAAATCTAAAAAGAATCCTCAATTGCTTCGAGTTAATCTCCAGGCTGAAGATTAATTACCAAAAGTCTGTAATCTGTGGAGTTGGGTCTAATAGGGAATTCACCTCTCAAGTAGCTGATTTCTTCAATTGCAGGGTGAGAACGCTACTAATCAATTATCTTGGAATGCCTCTTGGGGCCAACCCAAAAAGAATTTCTACAGGCGAGCCTATCATAGACAAAGTGAAGAAAAGATTAGCATCATGGAAAAGGAGATACCTTTCTTTTGGAGGAAGAATTACTTTGATCAAATCTGTACTATCTTCTCTCCCAATTTACTATATGTCCATTTTTAAAATCCCCACCAAAGTGGCGAACTTAATTGATAAATATCAGAGATCCTTTTTATGGGGGGATAGTGATGATTAAAGGAAATTAGATCTTCTCAACTAGGAGACATGCTCTGTTAGCAAGCTTTTTGGAGGCTTGGGCTTTAGAAAGACTAAGGAAGGTAATGACACTCTGCTATGCAAATGGTGGTGGAGATTTGCCACTGAAAAAGGTTCCTTGTGAAGGAAAGTTTTATGTGCCAAACATCATGTGCATGAAGATTGCTGGCTACCAAATGACTTTAACTTCAGAAATTCATCTGCTATGTGGAAAAGTATCTCCTCTATGGACAGGTATGGATCTCGATCAGTTGCATTATTTTTGGAAAATATTTAGTTCAAGCTAGGCGATGGTAAAAGAATCAGATTTTGGCTTGATGCGTGGGCCTCATGTTCTCCTTTGTCCAACCTTTATCCTAGACTCTTCTATCTAGCAACAAATAAAGATTCATGCATTCATCAGTACTTGCACCAGACTGCGGATAACCAAACTCATTAGAATATCACATATAGGAGAAGTTTGAGAGTTTGGGAAGATGAACTGCATCTCGAGTTGACCAACAGACTGCTACAACCTCTTAACATTAGTAATAATTGTGAGGATCATTTGCTATGGGCCCCTACTCCATCTGGATCCTTTTCAGTTAAATCTCTTTATGAAATTTTTGAAAGCTCTCTTCGCTTAACCCCTTTTCCAATTATGAAGATGTGGAAATCAGTAGCCCCTTCCAAAATCAAAGCATTTGGTTGGCTTGTTTGGTGGAATCGGATCGCCTCTTCCGACCTTCTTGCCCGTAGGCTCATTATTCCCGCAATCAATCATTGTGCATTTTGCGGTATTGATAATGAATCCGCATCACACTTGCTCTTGCATTGTAATCATGCTTGGAAGGTTTGGAATGAAATTTTTTGTTGGTGGGGTTCTCAGTGGGTCTCCCCTAGCTCTCTTCAAGGCCTGCTTTTATGGTGGTATGGTCAAAAATTCAAAATTTTGGGTAGACTCATCTGGGAAGCAATTCCATTGGCGGTGCTTTGGAGCTTATGGATTGCAAGAAACAACATGATATTTAATTCTAAAGTTCCTGTCTGGGAAAATATTGTGGAAAGCATCAAGATCAAAGTGGTCACATGGGTGAAGTTTTCCAGTCATTTGCCTCATTACTCAATCCATGACTTCATGCACAGTTTGAATGGTTTGAAGGACCATAAGTTGTAGTTTCTTGGCTGGTTGATGTTTTTAGTTGTTTTTATTTTCTTTATTTTCAGTTTTGGTTGAGGTCTTGTCAACCTTTTGTATTGATCTTGGCTTGCATATGATTGGGCTCAATTATAGGTGCCAACCTAGTTGGGATGTATTCTTGAGCTATGATGCAATTTAGTCAAGTCTCTCCCTTCTTTCTTTTATTAATAAAATCTTTTCTTCGCTGATAAAAAAATATATATATATATTGGAAGTGTTTTTATAATTATCAATAAAGGTCAAAATTTCAGATATGATTCATGAAGAAAATCATAAAATACCAACACCAAATATAATATATATATATATATATAAGTTTTAAGAATAATTGCTAGCAACACATTTTCTATGCTATGCATAACAACCAAAAAATTCAGCTTGAGTACACGCTGGGCATGTTTGATTGAATGGATCGAAACATGGGATTGGAATTATTAATCCATGAGTCTAATTATCCTATGTTTGTTTTAACATTTTGGTTTAGGATTATTAATCCTAACGGATAATTAATCCAACAAATTTGTAGGATTATTAGTAATGGGGTAGGGGTGAGATTATTAATCCAATAGATATTAATCCAATTGGATAGTGAATACCACACTAATTTAATAGGATTATTAATAATTCACTATTAGTCTTGTTAATCAAACATGACCTATATGTCTTGTCACAATATATCAAAAGGAGAGAAAATTGAATAGATAATTAATCAAATAAAATATTTAAAAAATATTAAAAATTGCTGAACAACTGCATTATTTGTTTGATTTTTCAATGACTTTTGTCACTGTTGAAAATAGTAAAACTAAATCCATACCTTCTATGAAATTCAACATCAGGGGAGAAGAACTGAATGGGCATAAAGGTTATCCCAATAGAGCCCCTAAAAATAGTATAAATTATTACCTTTAGGTAAAAATCACCAATTCACAATACAAGTGACTATGAGTTGTATCATGGAAATTCACTAATAGAAATATAAAAAGAATTCCAATAAAAACATACAAAGAATGAACTTTTCATGAGACAGTCAATCCAATAGAGTAAAATCTTGTGACTTCAGCATCTTAGTACCTCCTCTAACGTTTGCATTTTAGTATCACCATGGATGTTTTGATAGATTGAAATGTATACATAAATTTCAATAATTTTAGTGTGTGCTTGGACGGACTGGATAAAAGGGGATTGGAATCTACTGGACTGTTAGTTTTGGGATACATTATCTCCTGCCCATTTGGTTGAACTAGATTTGTATCCCAGATTTGTTGAATTATTGAATTAGATGTCAGGAAATGACTATTTGGTTGGATATGATATGAATCCTATCTTTGTTTGGAAAATTATGGAGAAGGATAAATGTTCAAATGACTATTTGACCCTTTTCAATTATTTACTAAATAATAGCAATATTAAACATATCTTTAATATTTTAATAATTTTTAACTAGATTAAATAAAATTTTATTTTATTTTATTTTTTACACAATTAAATAAATTTACTTTTTAAAATTAAATAAATTAAATAAATAAAATATCAATAAAAATATATATTATTTTTTAATTAAAATTTTAAATAAATTTATTTTAAATAATAATAATAATTAAGTAATTAAATTAAATAAAACATCTATTAAAATTTAAATAATGAAATTAATAAAATATGAAAAAAAATTTAAAATAAAATATCAACAAAATATTTATAAAAAATTATTTTAAAAATTAAATAAATAAAACATCAATAAAAATTAAATAAAATTATTTTATTTTTAAATTGAGACATTTAAATTTTATTGAATTTTACTAAATATAATACATAATTAAATAGTAGAGAGTCAAAATGATAATTTCACTACCTAATCCCACATCTCCCTTATCCTTTCATTTGTGTCCCCCCTCTCCCCGGGACACAATAGTCCAATGGATTTGGGACTATTAGTCCGATGTCAAAATTTTGAACCAAACAATGGACTACTAGTCCGGATGAACTAGTAGTCCAATCTCACCCATCAATCCCTCAAAACAAACACCACCTTATAGTTCTCCATAAACACAAATGCAATTAACACCTATATATATAGTGGGAGGATATGATGTATGTAAGTTTAGATTAGTGGGAGAGAGGAGAGATTTTAGGAAAGAGGAATGATTCAATGGTGCTACATGTATCAATTGATACAGTTTTGCTGAGTAGCTCGAAAGCAGGTGGCCCGAATGGCTTGAAAATACAAAATGACGTCGTTTTGTATTTTTTTTTTCTTCTTCTTTTCGTCTTTGTCTTCCTTTTCCTCTCTTTTCTGTCTTAAACATTTGTGAACATTGACAAACAGTACCTGCTTCCCAAAACCTCCTTCATCTTTTTCTTCCTCTACTTTCTTTCCCTAAAAACTACTAAACCCATCACAAAATTGAAGCAAACCCATTTTCTCTCTCTAAAAACTAGGAAATCCATCACAAAATTGAAATCAAAATCAAAATCAAAATCAAACTCACCCACCGATCAAACTCAAAAATCAAACCCACCCACCGAGAGAGAGAGAGAGAGATCTTCCCAAGAGATATACACACAGATACAAGAGGGATCTTTCCCCTCCATCATCATCAACACACACATACACAAGAGATACACACACAGATCTTCCCATCGCTCTTCTCTCTTCTCTCTTTCTCTCTCTTTCTCTTTTCTCTCTCTGTTTTCTCAGATCTTCCCCTCGCTCTTCTCTCTTCTCTCTTTCTCTCTCTTTCTCTTTTCTCTCTCTGTTTTCAGTGATATAAGAGGGGAAAAAAATTTTAAAAAATACCCAAAACGATCGTTTTGGGTATTCGAGCCAATTCGGGCAAAATGTTTCTCGAGCTACCAAGGATTATTGCAATTGATATATCAATTAGTTCATCAACATATGTTATAACATTACAACTTCAAAACTATGGAACCCACCTATTATACAATCTAGAAAGACTCAAAACTTCCTATCATCCATTAATACATTAATTAATATACCAATTAATATGTATAGCTTTATTTGAAAAGATTAGGAGAGAGATTTAAAAATTTATAATTCAAAATTTGTTCACATGATTATGAGATGATTAAAAGGATAAATTCGAGGAATTTGTAATTCAAAATTTTGTTAGCATAATATTGGATTTTGTTTTGTAAATAAATAAATAAATAAAAATTGGGATGAAATATTTGATATAGATAAATATAGAATAATAGTACAAGCACCCGTTTACTTTTATATACATAAATTTGTGAATATTACCATATCAAGCGTTTAAAATCCAGTTTAAAATTCCGATGAAATAATTATTCTCAAAATAATAATAAAAAGTTAAAAATGTGCCAAACAAATTATCTTTTATATCTTAGAAATTTTAAGAAAACTATTTGTGAAAAATTTACATGGTAGCCTTTTTCTTATCGTAACCTGAAAAAATAGATTAAAACTATATGCACCAATTTATATATTAATTAGTGTACTAATGAATGATTTGACATAACTTTAAAGATTTTAGGTCTTTATAATTTGTATAATGGGTGGGGTCCATAATTTTAAAATGACAATGTTATAACATATATCATTACATTAATTAGTATATCAATTAATGTGTGTAGCACCACTGGAAAAAATATTTTTTACTTAAGAAATTCTCAATTTTGTCATTTTTTGTGGGAAGAATCTTCACTTTGGAAAGTTGCAGATGGAAACTTTTTTAATTATAGTAGTTTAGAATTAAGAATATATATATATACATGTATATATTTAATTAGCATTTCTCCAACCATGTTATAGTTATGTTTTCTTCTATGAAAAATATTGTTTTCTATTTTGACTATAACTAAGCTTTTTATTCATCACCATCATCATCTTCTTCTTCTTCTTTTATTTTTTATTTTTATATATAATATCACGTGTATAATATTGATTATTGCTAATTAAGAAAAATAAAAACACATAATTATATTAAAAAAATAAAGAAAAAATGTTAACATGAAATATCCAAATCATGTTTGAAAATATAATAAATACGCGATAGAAAACAAATTCATATGTTTAGAGTCTTCTATTATAAATTAACTTATTTTATTTATAAAAAATATTATTAATTTTTTAGGTATTGAATTGATAAATTTACAACTATTTAACTCATATTTGTAGCTCCTCTTTCATAATGTGGGGATTATTCCCTTATTCATGTGAATTAGAAAATTTGAAGAATTACTTACCACTTAAAATATCTATATTCAATTATTTTGTAACTAATAGTAGCTAATTGTGAAGAATTACTTACCACTTAATTTTTAAAATTAATTTATATTCAATCAAATAAAACATGTCTAAATATTCTTAATTTTAATTTTTATTATGAAAATTAATTTAAATTTTTTTATATTTTAAATACCTTAAGTTAGAAAATAATTAAATATAGGACAATACTATGGATCCCAAATAATCTACCGAATTTTCTATCAAACCTCTTACATAGGTGTGAGATCCACACAAATCCACATGTGTGTGGATCCCACACTTTATGTGAGAGGTTTGATAGAAAATTTGATAGATTATTTGTGATTAAATTCAAAAACTTATGCCCTAATTATTTTTGTTTTTAATTTGGCCTTTTATTTTATAAACTTTCGTGTATAGCACGGGTATTATACTAGTTAATATACTTTCCATTTGAAATTTATTAATTATGGAATTTTTAGAGTTTTTCTATTTATTAAATAAGAGTTGGCCAATAGAATTTTTGCAATTGTTTAAAATAAAATAAAAATTAAGAAATTTAGTTTCAGGTTTTGGAGCTCGCACGATGCTCCTTGTTAGAAATCCCATGTTCTTTAATAAATAGTATAGATAATTTTTTATTAAGAAATTGACAAATCCTAATTAAGATCATTGAGACACAAATAACAAACCAGAAAGAAAAAAAATCAAGTTAATCACACAAATATAATAACACAAGGATTGATGTAGTTCAATTTAGAATAAATTTACAACTATGATTACTGTAATTTCACAATAATCTAAAAATGATTACAACTTTCTTACACAATACAAGAAGTACCCCTCATCTATATAAGCATAAAAATTAAAATAATGCGAAAAGACCCCATGCCCCATTAGATCAAGAGCCCAATAACCAATACTTATCAGGCAGTAATTCTGGAATATAAACACGTGGTAGATTAGTGGAGAAGATTGATAGTTAGAGTATTATGTTGGCTAATTAGAAAATATAAAAGGACATATTAAATGATAATTGATTAAAAAGTATAAACACGTACTACTTCGAGAATATTTAATAATTTTCCGGTACACAACACCTTTCTCAATGTTCACTCTTTTTTAAGGCCCCATTCCCTCTCACTCTCTCTTTACTAGTCCTCACATCACACTGACCAAAATGGGTAGAGCAACCAAGTGGTTAAAGACCCTGCTTGGGATAAAGAAAGACAAAGAACAAAAGGAGAACTCAAATTTCGGTGACCGGAATGACAAGAACAGCTGGAATGTTGGCCACTCTGGGAAAGACTCCAGTGGTTCGGGTCAGAATTCGGAAACCATACCACCAAACATCATGGCAGCCGAAAAACTGCAGAGAAAGCATGCAATGGAGGTTGCTGCCGCCACCTCCGCCGCAGCAGATGCAGCCGTCGCCGCCGCCAAGGCGGTGGCAGCTGCTGTTAGGCTCACTAGTAGCCACGGCAGAGCAACCATGTTTGCAGGTGGTGGCCGTGAAAGATGGGCTGCGGTCAAGATTCAGTCTGTTTTTCGTGGATATTTGGTAAACTTTTCATGTTCTTCTAGTGCTTTGTTTTTGTGTTTTCAGAAAATGTTTTAGGGTAAATTACAGCGAAAGTTTCATTTTAATTATCTTAATTTTTATTTGAATAAGTTGAATCTTATTGTAATATGATCCCTTGTTAGTTGAGATTTTTTAATGGAAAAAAGTACGAGAGTGGAATTCAAAAAAATTATACATAGCCTATTTTGGCAATTGGATTAAAAGCCAAAATGTTGATTTTTTAATTTTTTTTGATCACATCAACTATTTATTTTTTTACATGTTTTTCAATAAAATTTAAAAAATTGATTTTTAACTTACTTCTCAAAATAAGCCTGTACATATTTTTTTCTTGGATTCCATTCTGGTTCCTTAATGTTTTACATGGACTTTTCCTTGCAAACGGTTATCTGCATATAGGATTGCAAACAAATTAAGCAAGTTTGACTTGTTTAAAACTCATTTGAATTCGATTCGTTTACTAAATGAACATGAGTTCGAGCTCAATTTTTAATAATTAAACCGAGCTTAAGTAGACCTAAACTTAAATTGATAAGACTTGTGAATATAAAGAAATGTATTACTATTTGTTTTTAAAAATATATCAAGTCAAGTTTTATTAATTTATTTTATTATTCTATTTGTGTTTGGTATTTGTTCAAATTTACATATTTAATTGATAAATATTAATATAAACATAATTTTATATTTTGCTCTTAATTTTTTTTTAATCTTAATAAACAATTTAATTTAAGTTTAATTTTGTATTTTAAACTCAAGCTCATTTATATAATTGAATTGACTCAAACCGAACTCAAGATTTTCAAATACAGCACTCGAGCTCGATTATTTAAATTCGATTCGAACTCAGGCTTGACTAATTCTTAACAAACGAGTTTAAACACTCAAAAATTTAATTCGGTTCTTCTCATTTATTAGCTTACATGACAAATGGATAATATTACAATAAAATTAAAAGTACGAGGTTGAATAAATTATAGTGACTAATGTTATTATTTGTCTAATATTTTATTTATTTTAGTGAAGCAAAGTATTGTATTGTATTTATTTTTAAATTTTAAACAGGCGAGAAGAGCACTAAAGGCACTAAAAGGGTTAGTGAAGATACAAGCACATGTTAGAGGCTATTTGGTGCGTAAACAAGCCACTGCAATGTTTCGTAGTATGCAAGCTCTAATAAGAGCACAGGCCACAGTTCGTGCCCAAAAATCTCTTGGCTTCATCAACACTGGCGACAATTTTCATCCTCAATTTCGAACCCCTAAATCTGTTGTAAGACTCAAAAATCTTGTAATACAAAAATTTAATGCATAATTGATCTGACACATAAAACAAAATTTTTTTTTTTTTTAATCAGCAAAGAAAAATTTCATTTAACAGATAGAATTTTACAAGATTGGTCGGTGAAACTCACTTTTGAAAAATCTTATCCACTAATTTACTTTATGTGTCTCAGACTGATTTATCACAAATGTTTTGATCACTAATGCCTCATTTGCTAACACTTCCGTTTCTTGTTTTTTTTTTTTTTTTTTTTTTCTATTTTTAAAGATGTAAAATTAATTGATTTTTTTTTTTTTTATTTGGAAACGAAAAAGTTGTTTTTATTTATTTTTAAAATAAGTTTTTACTTGTTCTTCCTCTATCACCACTGACCTCTAGCAACTTCAATTGACATTTGACAACCTCCGACCACCTTTCAACTGACCATGAGCGAGTTCCAAGCCACCTTGCGTGTGACCAACTCTCAATCATCGCCTGTGGCCTTGGCCACCAACTCTAACAATCACCTCCAACCATTTCCATTGTCAACTATCACATTCGTTCACTCTTTGTTGATGACTGCTATATTTGCAACTCACCAAATATATTTATTTTTGTATACTTGACCATTTTTTGTTTTGCTTTTTATAAATTAAAAGGGTTTTTGTTAATAATTACCAATGCATTTCCACTATTATAGAAAGTCAAGAAAATAATAAAGGCTTGTTTGGTAACGTTTATGTTTTCAGTTTATATTTACAAAAATTTTATAAACTGATTTTTTTTTATTTTTAAAAAAACATAAATTACAAACGGTTTGGTTTAGACAAAATGTCTAAAAAAATTTAAAAATATAAAAAAAAGTGAGAAATGGCAAGTGGTGGCAGATGGTGGGTGGAGACGAGTGGTGGTGGCGAAAGACGGTGGTGGAAAATGATAGCGGGTGGTGGTGGCGAAAGACGGTGGTGGAAAATGATAGCGAGTGGGTGGTGGTGGTGGTGGTGGTGGTGGTAGTGGTGGGCGGGTAGGTAACGATTGCGAGTGGTGGGTGGTAGCAAGCAAGGACGGAATTACGGAGGGACCATTAGGGGACACGGCCCCTTGCTTTAAAAAAAAAAAATTATATATATATATATCTTTTCAATAAAATATTAATAGCAAAATGGCCCTATTTTTGTTTTGTGGGCTGGGCTAGGCTCAATCACTTCTTTAGATGGCCAGGGTGGGCCATGTGCCTTTTTTTTTTTTTTAAGAAAGCCTCAATAGAAATAGAAAAAGACAAAAAGAAGAAAGAAAGAAGACCTAATTCTTATGAACTGCTCTACGTCATGACGCCATCTCAATTTATTGAAAGCAACCATAGGATTTTTTTTTTTTTTTTGAGTTAAATCAACTTGGGATACATATATATATAAAATAAAAAAAAAAGTCTTGCTTCTGCTATTAATCTTCTCATTATTACAGGTATGTGATTCATATTATCTTTTTTTGTTGTTTTCAATTTGTAATACTTTTATTATCTTTTTTTTTTTTTTTATGTCATATTGATACAATTGTAATTTTTTTTAATTTTACATATTAAGAAAAAAAATCATGAATTAGGACGTATGATTTCAATTACTAGGATTTTTTTTAATCATATTTGGGCAAATTTAATTTTATTCAGATTAAGTGTTATAAATTCAAAATTAAAATGAATTGAGACTTGTATAAAATTTATGTGTTGAATCTGAATTCTAAATTTTTAAATTTATATGAAATTTGTTTTAATTACATTTGTAAATATATGGTTTTATTTTTTACGATCTAATTTAATATTAAATTTTAGTTTACTTTTTGAATTAAAAAAATAGTAATTTATATCAATTCATATAAAAAAAAATTATTTATGTCTTGGCCCCCCCGTAAATAAATTCTTGATTCCGTCCCAGGTAGCGAGTGGGTGTCGGTGGTGGCGGCGGGTGGTGGTGGCAGGTGGGTGGCGGATGGCGAGTGGGTGGTGGTGGCGGCGGCGGGTGATAGCGAGTGGGTGGTGGTGGTGGTGGCAGGTGGTGGGTAGGTGTGGTGGCGGGTAGTGGTGGTGGGTGGGTGGGTGGGTGACGGTGGTGGGTAGTGAGTGGTAGCGAGTAGGTGGTGGTGGTGGTAGTAGGTAGTGGGTGGTGGTGGCGGCAGGTGGGTGGCGAATAGTGAGTGGTGGTGGGTGGTTGCGGGTAGGTGGTGGCGGGTAGGTGGCGGGTAGTGGTGGTAGGTGGATAGGTGGCGGTGGCGGGTGGTAGCAAGTGGATGGTGGTGGTGACGAGTGGCAGGTGGGTGGCGGGTAGGTGTTGGGTGATGGTGGTGGTGGCGGGTGGTGGTGGCGGGCGGTGAATGGTAGTGGCAGGTGGTGAATGGTGACGGGCGGGTGGTAGGTGGTGGTGATGGTGGCGGCGGCGAAGGGTGGGTAGTGGTGGTGAGTGGGTGGCAGGTGGGTAGTGGGCAGTGGTGGCTGGTAGGTGGCAGGTGGGTGGTGGTGGCGGGTGGTGGTGGCAGGTGGGTGGTGGGTAGTGAGTGGTGAGTGGTGGTGGCAGGTGATGGTGGGCGGTGTGTGGTGGATGGTGGTGGCGGAAGACGGTGGTGGAAAATGGTGGCGGGTGCTGGCTAGTGTTGGATGGTAAAAAAAAAAAAAACACTTAAAACTCAAAACGTAAACTTATTTTTTGAGTTTATATTTTTTGATTAAATTTATAAACTGAGACTATTGATTTATAAATAAAAAATTTACCAAGCAAATTTTTATTTGAATTTTTAAAATTTTTATAAATATAAACTGAAAACGTAAGTGTTACCAAACGGTACCTAAATGTATAGAACTAAACAATTTTTTTTCCTAGTGGTACCAAAATCCCCTTTCCTTTTCTTATTTTACATTTCCGTCAATTTTATTTTTATATGATAATGTTATAAAAATAAAATAATATTTAAAGGAAAATTCTATTATTCCAGAATTCTTGTACAACAGTGGCACTTTTATAAATAAAATACATCTTGATAAATTTTAAATTTTGTAATGATAAGTTCACAATTCAAAATAGCATATTACTGTGCTATGCATAGGTTAAACAAACAATTAAAAATTAATTTTAAAATTAAATAATAATATAAAATTTATTAAAAATGTATAGAAAAATAGTTTAGAATTAATTAAATTTTAACCATTTCATTAGAATATATATATATATATATATTGAAGTTGTTATATCATTAATTGTATTTTAAGTTCTCAATAAGAAATAGATGTCATAATTTAATTGGTAAAAATGAAAAAAATAGAATAAATTACAAAATTTATATTTCTGATAAAATAAAAATACTTATCATCCTATAAGTTTTTCAGATTTATTGTATTCTATGTTAAAGTTTGTCCAATTATATATAGCTACAATTTTCATTCATATTTTCTATTTAAATACCTTTAAATTACAAATAAATAAATTTTATTTGGACTCTTTTTTTAAATATCAAATTATTAAATCAAAAAAAAAAAAAAAAAATTAGATAAGTTGGTAGTTTTATACCATGTATATTTTTATGTCAGGCAAGTTTAATTTTTAAAAATAAAAAATAGAAGCCTTAGATATGATTAAAATATAGAATTAAAAACACATGCGTTTTTAAACACAAAACATGTATTTTTTGATGTGCCATAAAAATTTGCTTACATGTGTCATGCGGAATTTTTTTTTTAATTTAATAAATGTGCTATAAATATTTTGAGGCCTAAAAAATTCTTAATTTTTTAGACACCACATGTATTGTTTAGTTTTCAAAAATAAAAATATAAAATTTTGAAGTAATATTTTTAAAATTTAAAATTATATAAGACTAATATTATATTTGAAATTTCCTTTCAAAGATTTTAAAATTTCAAATTAGATATGAGTCAGATATGATTTATTTATTTATCTATTACTTTCTATATTAAGATTTTTAAATTCTAAACTCATAGATATGATTAGATGGACTAATATTTTCATGCCATTTGTATTTTTTTAAGGTTCACAAGTTTTTAAAAAATTAAGAAATTTAAATAAATGTTTTAGAACTAATAAAAAATTGATTTTGCTTAATATATAGTATAGATATAGATAGATTAGTCAATCCTACATAAAGTAAGGTTTTATTTGATAAAATGATTTTTTTTTATAAAAAAAAAAAATCAAATGAACTCAATGAATATGAGGCATGGTGCCTCTAATTATGCCAAGATTTTAACAATCCTTATCTCCTGCACCACAAATTTTTTTTAATGAAATTTATGATTTTGAGTAATATTTTTTATATATATTTTGAATGATAAAATTTGGAGAGATGATTACCTTAAAATCAAGATAGTATTTCAAGAACAAATTTTGTGAAATAGTAATGTATGAGGATCAATCAACCAACCAATGTAAATTGTACAACAATTTAAATGCAAGTGTATAAATATAGGTTATGATACATTATATATAATCAACATCAAACATATACAGAAATACAAAATGTATACATTTACACATATGCAAATATATTTAACATTACATACATATATTATTATTTAGAAATACATTATACATACATATGTTTAACATTACATGTAAATACTCAAGGCAAAAGGTTCAAAAAGATAATACAAAAGGAAGAGATATTCAAACATTAATTAAAATGTAAATATACCAATTTCTAATAATAAAAATAGACAAATAAATGATTAAGTATAAAACAAACATCTTCTAAAATACATGTTGCATTAGATTGTTCGATTGTGTAGTGTTTTGCTTTTTTCTAAAATCCTTCTAATGTTGAATTGCTGTATGTTGTTTAGAGTTTTTAAAATTCTATGTTTTCTATCTTTACTTTATATTTTTGATTTTGGAAGGTTGAGAGGGAGGCAAATATATAGGATATGTTAATGATTTTCCATATTAATGGGGTATTTGAATTTTGAAATTCAAATATAAAGGATAATTAGCGTTTTTTTTTTTTTTTTTTTTTTTTTAGTTGGGTTAAACAATAGAAAGTTTTTTAATTGTTTATTTTTTTTTTTTTATAAAAAAAAAGGCTCCTTTCTTATTAAAAATCTCATTTTTCTTAATATATATATATATATATATAGATATCAATACTTACGTTTGAATATAAAAAGGCTCCTTTTGAATTTTGTCTTAGGCCCTAAAAAAAGTTTGGCCACTTCTGAATACACAAGTTTGAATAAGCAATTTGTGTAAAATTTTAATATATTTAATAAAATTCAATTATAGTACCTCATTGGTTTCCACTTTGTTATGGGCAAAGTTTTGCCTATGTCAAATGGAGAATACCATTAAAAAGAAGGTTGTGATGACCATTAGCTATAGCTGCTACTGCTTACTTTTCTAATTCGTTATTTCCCTTCTTGGAAATATAATGTGAAACCTAGCACATGGGTGGAAACTGAAAAGGTCAAGAAAAATAAATAAAAATGTAAAATATAAGGAAATAGAAAAAACGGTATTTTGGTCCTATTAGAGAAAAAATAATTGTTTAGTACAATATATTTATTACCTTTTTTATTTTATATATATATATATATATTAGTGGACGTTGTTAATATTATTTAATGCATTGTTAACAAAATACAAAAAAAAAAAAATAATAATAATAAATAGTAAACTTGGCAACACAATGACACCTAATTGAATTTGTTGGGAATTGATTACAAATGTTAGTTGTTTTTATCGATTTATGTAGCAAAGGTTTGATGATACGAGAAGTGAGTACAATATTGCAACAATTCGTAGTAGAAGGCATCCAACTTTTTTTGAGACTCGAACTAATGCAATTCATAAAACTCCAAAGATTGTGGAAGTTGACAAAGGTTGGTCCAAATCAAGATCCCAGAGATTCACCACCTCGGTGTCCGATTTCGGCAACGACCCAGTTCTGACCCATTTATCAATACCCGAATGCCGGAGTTTTCATTGTGCTGCCGATTGGGGGTTTGCCACTACCCAAAATACCCCTAGGGTTGTCAATTGGAGTGGGACCGCCCACACAGGCCGAATGACCTTTTCAGGTCTACAAGTGCCCCAAGGCGAAGGCCTGAGCTGTGTCCAAAGAAGAAGCTCTCACTGAATCAAATGATGGATGCAAGGAAGAATAGGCTAAGTGAGGCTAGAATTCAAAGGTCAAGTTCAGAAATTCAAGAAATGATTAATTTCAAGAAAGCTGTGATAGGTAAGCTGGATAGATCTTCAGAGTTTATTAGGGAGAAAGAACAAGATCATTACATGAAGAGGAAGTGGTGACTAGTGAGAATGAGAAGGAAGGCTTTGAAGAATAAGAAGAAGATAGGTACGGTTTTAAGTAATTGTATTCAAATGTGTATTGATATTAATGACACAGTCATATATTGACTGATATCAATGTAAAAATACATAGGTGAATATTGATTTCAAAAAAATCTAAAATCTTCATACATATCGATCAATATTTAAAATTCTAGTTATATATATATGATGCAACAATACCACTCCAACATATAGTGGTTAGCCTGATGGTTAGGCTTGAAACTTGGAGGTGTGTTCCCTCTAAGATATCAAGTTTCAAATTTCCTAAACGTAATAAATAAAATAAAAAAAACACTTGAACATATATTGAATTTTATCTGAGTGTAGTGTTCTTCTTCATGTCATGTGGTATCGAAAATGTTATGTAGCATGAAATTGCATCCTTTAGAATGATTGTGGTCCATAAATATAGCATTTTGAGCACTATTTCTGGATTTTTAGTATTGTTGATAGGAATTCTAATTATATTTACCAATCAATTAATTGCTTTTTTTATGTTTTTTTTTTTTAAAATTCATACTGTGATGTTATAATAAAATTTAAGAAGTACAATTCCAATAAAAATATCAAATACGATACATAATTAATAATAAAAAAAAATTCAAAGTGGAATAAAAAAACTCAACAAATATACGAAGAATAAAACTTGCTAACAGATGAATTAAATATAAAGATAGTGATTGCCAAGGTATAGCTTTTTCAATTATACCCATACTGTTAATAAACACAAGAATATTCAGCTTGCTTGTTTTTTATTTTTCAAAAACACTTTTAAGAAAATTCTACTTTCTTATCTTCTGTATTTTTTTTTATTTTTACTGAATTTTTTTTAATATTTTAAGCAATTTTTTTTAATTTTACACACACGTAACATAAATACACATAAAAAGTATAATTTTTGTGAAAAAATATTTTAAAAATTCACTAAATATCAAAAATATAAATAAAAAAATAAGAATTCAGTATGTTTTTTCATATTTTTATGTATCTATTAGTTTTTTAAAATATTTTTCCACAAATTTTTTACTTTTTAGATACATCTAAGTAAGGTGCATCTCAAAAAAAAAAATACAAATTTTTTTAAAAATATTCACTTAAACAAAAAAACACAAAAAATAAAAAAACTCAATTTTTAAAAAACTTAATCTAAAAAACTCAAACCAAACACATACATTATTATTATAGCTGATATCTACAATCATTAAATATTTTTCTTTCAACTAACAGTCATATTAGAAATACAAAAAATATATATATTAAATTTTTTACCAATTTTTTACATGGCTATGAGACATGTACAAATTCAGGATTTTGTGATTGAGACGCGAGACAAATATTCCAAACAAACATGAAAGTAAAAAAACTATGAATATGCCAAAGGAATTAAATTTTTAATATTAACTTTTATTGACTTATTTTAAGTCAATAGATTAACTTTTTAACAAATTTAAAAATATATATGTATATATATTCCTAAGAAGCACTCATACTCGTAGCCTTTCTTTACCCTGTTGGTTTGACGATTCAAAAAGGGTCCCCAAGTCAAAATGGTTAGCATCACTTTAGAGCTATGTCTAATGCATGATACTTAAAATGACATGTTATTGTTGAATTTTGGCATTGTTTGTTAAAATATTAAATTTTAGCAATTTAATTCCAATGCATAAATGTTATTTTTTTTGACGTAATCACTTTTTTCTTTACATACTTTCTTTTCAATTATCATTCTTCTAACTACCAACTAATTTTTAATTATTTCAATCACTATTTTTCTAACCATTTTAACAAAATAAAAAATAAAAAAACTCTACATATCGCCAAGTGTCTAACATTTTAATCCCATTAATACAGGGTAAAAAAAAACACATTCCAACCACACCCCATTCTCTCTTGTTTGTGAGCCGGCATATTTAACAATATGCTATGTATCAAATTTCACATAAGATATAACATTATCAAAATTTTACAATTGATATGCATTATAATTTTTTATTTATATTTATTTTAGCTATTGTATTTCACAACAAAAAAAGTAGCTTATGGTAGTGCTAGCATCAAGGCATTTTAAAAAACATTGTGATATATCTCAATTGGCAGACCCGCTTTCCAATGCGTGATATCACCTAAATTAATAAGACATTACAAAAAAATTGACTTTTTGCAACGGCATTTTTAATCAAAATAACTTACAATTGTTTAACAGAAGTAACACTGGGTTGCTTCACGATACGTCAGAAAGAAAAATAAATTGACTATTTGACTAGGTGTTGGTTCTCACTTAGATAGTTTTGAACCTTTGATGTAATCGTTCTAAAAGAAATAGTTTAGTTACCCAAGATCATTCAACTGTTAAAGTCATTGAACAACTATTAAATAAATTAATACTCAAAATGCCGTCTCAAAAGGTTTTTTGCGACGGCAGATGACTTTTAGCGACGGCAAGTGGAGGGTCGCAACAAAAGGGATTACAAAAAGGTTTTAGCAATGGCAAAGTTGCCTTTTTTCGACGGAATTTTGCCGTCGCCATTAATATGAAAAAATCTAAGATTTTTTGAGACGGCACTATGTTGCTGTCGCTAAAGGTGTTATTTGCGACGACAAAAATGTCGTTGCTAAAGAATTTTTATTTAGACGGGATACTTGCCGTCGCTAAAAAAAATATTTGAGACAGCACGATATGCCGTCGCTAAAAGATTATTTGCGACGGCAAAGAGTATCGTCGCAAAAAACTTTTGTCTCAACTCTACCAATATCATTTGCGAGGGCAATGTGGTGCCGTCTCAAAAAAGAAAAAAAAAATGCGATAAAATTATTAAAATATGAAAATTACCTGTATTAAATGAAAAATAATTGAAAAAGAAACCAATAATTACATAATAATATAAAAATTCCAGTATAAAAATAACAATTCATCCATAATAAAAATATTCTTGCATTTATTCATTACAACACATTAGCAAAATTATCCCACTACATAATATTGCATAATACATATACAATGTTTAAATACATAATGTTGTTTTTGACTATTTGGGGCTCCCCATTCATGAGAAAAGCCAAGGCACTTGGGACAAAGTCTCTCACAAATACCTGCCAAGCACAATCAAAATTTAGAACTTGTGAAAACCAAATGTAGAGCTCCTAAAACTTGCCAAAGTCTTGACAGAAATGGAGACAAAAGCAATTTCATGATGAAGTGGGAAGCAAAATTAGAATTTAAAATGAGGGGGGAGAACCGGTATAGCATATGATTAATCAATAAAAACCATCTATTCAAATGACAACATCAATTATTAGTTACATTAAGGGAAACTTCCTCTTTCATTTATGGTAGGTCACACTATCAATGGACTAATCTCAAACTCATCCATTGATGAAGCTAAACTTTGAATAATGCTATGTTATATGGACTCTTCAATTTCGTTGAAGTGCCCATGTCAATATAAAACGAGGGTACAAGTACAGGACATGATTTTGATCCTTTTGTTTTGAAAAGGATACTTCTTATTTTTTTTCTTTTTTTGAGGAAAAATGAAATAAAATTTGGAGTAAAATCATTACATTCTATATTTTGCAGTACCAATACATAAAAAAATATAGTAAATTTATCATATTACATACAATTGCATGCATTGGCAATATATTAAAAGTATAAATCATTACATTCTATATTTTGCAGTACCAATACATCAAAAATATAGTAAAATTATCATATTACATACAATTGCATACATCCCCAATTAGACGACGTAGTCCTAGACCCATATCTAATTTTTGGATCCTTTCTGCTTTGGAGGTTAATAAGTCAAACCCCTAGATATGCACCCAATTCCATGTAGATTGGGTCTTTCCTATGGTTGGTGAAAATAAATTGTTCTATTTTTTTCTCTTTTTTTTTTCCAATCACTAATCTTGATAAGTGATGCTCTTGGATTCATCCGAAAACCAGAGCAAAATGTTCATACGGATTTTTCATGAAATAGCCTCAAAGGAAAGGCCCATAGAGAAAACAAATGACATGAAACAGTTGAAAAGTGTGATATGCAGCACCACAAAGTGAAATAAGTAATCAAAACAAGCATTAAACTTGGAACATACCAAGATATAGGACATTTTAATGTTACCTATGACATCAGAAGTAGGGCCACGCCGGCGCATCCTTTTTCTCGGCGGTCGGTCTTTTGAATTGGAAGAAGCGGTAGTGGATGCGATTGGGCGCCGGAGTTTGTCAATTGTGGAACTGGGGTCAGGGGCTTTGACGGGCGGTCTTGCTTGTTGGATTTGAAGTATGTTGGCTGGTGGCAAAATTGCGAAAGGCTTCATTGGATCCTGGGGCCCTTCGATTTATGGGATGCCTTAGTGGCAGCAGCCGTAGTGTTGCAGTTTGGGTTCGGGGTGAGGAGGGTGGGTCATCTATCCAGATAGTGGTGACGGAGGGGAAGCGGAGGACTTAGCTGTTCTTTCCAGTGTCTGCCTTTGGAGATGGGTGGGGGGATTTGGCTTTGGTTATTGAAGGGTTTGGATTAGGTGATGGTTGGGCTAAGCGCCCTGTTGGTGCGCGACAGATGGGGCTACCTACTTCTACACCTATGGCAGTGCCACATCATGGTCTGGCGGCAGTGGGTCAGGCGGTACATTCAGCACTGGAAGGGGAATGGTTTAAACTTCTGGATAAGGCATTGGTAGGCCATTTGAGAGGCGTGCAGGGCAAAGGCTTGAGTTTTGCAGCTATGTCAGAATGGGTCAGTCGTTGGTGGACGGCGTCGGGGCAGGTGGAGGTGCGTCCCCTTGGTGATCAGGCCTTTCTGTTTGTCTGCTCTTCTAGACGTGAGACAGAAATTGTGTTGCGTCGGCGATGGACTCTTGATGGCCGAGATTTGTTGTTGGACTGGTGGACACCATTGGCCCTCTGTGCTTCGGGAATGGACTCATTACCAGGACCAAGACGGTGGATTTGTGTGATGGGCTTACCGTTGCATCTTCGTGGGGAGGCAGTTTATCGAGTCCTTGGTGACCAGTGTGGTGGCTTTTTGGAGGCGGACGAGTCATCGGCGGATTTTGGTTCTCTTCGTTTGTGTGTGAAGGGTTTGGAAAAGATGCCGCAGACTGTCTTGCTCCGGTAGAGATCGTGGTCATTTTCCTTACCAATTTGAGTGGAGGTCCGGCTGTTGGTTGTGCCTGTGGTGCCGCCCAACGGCGAAGAGGGTGGTTTGGATTTTGGATTGGAACAACAAGATCTGCGGTGAATGAATCGGGGCTGTGCGAAGATTGTGGGGGTCAACGAGTATAAGCAGCGATTTGGGCAATCTGGGTGACCCACTGATCTTCAGGGTAAAGAGGTGTGGGTTTGTCCTACTACCCAAGCTAGCTCAGTCATGGGCTCTTTAGGGGTTTTACCAGGTCCACAATTGTGTCTTTCTGAGGCCCATAATTTGTTGATGTTTCTTTGGGCCAGCAGAGGTAGGCTCAGGTCAATCACCCTCCAGCTATGGACCTAGCTGGTGAAGAGGTTACTTTCAAGGCCTCTGGGAGTGGTTTAGGCCCAGTGGTGTTAGATCCGGTTCTATCCAACCCGGGGTCAAAACAATCCAACCCTTACTCGGGTTTTTGCCTTCCTTTGTAATGGATTGGGGCTTCGCTGGGTCAATACTGCCTTCGACGCTTCGCCGAAGTCTAGGCGACCTCAGGTGACGGCTTCCGTGGCGATTTTCGGAGACTCTGGATCTCCGGTGGTGGTTTCTCCGAATATTCCAGAACTCAATCGGCCCCTTACTGCCGTGACCGCGTCGTCGGAATCTGGGCTACCTCAGGAGAAGAATGTCGCGGAGGATTTCGGTGGTTCTTCCCACTCGATTGGGTCTTCTGTTGCAGTTTCCCCGAATAATTTTTCTGTACTTGTGGGGGTTGAACCATGTTTGCAGGAACTGAGTTGTGGGGCAGATTGTGAGCCCGACGAAAATGGTGATGCAGGTTGTTGTTCCACGCAGGTAGATAGGCTAGCTTTGGTGGTCCAGCCCGAGGTGGTGGATGCTGCGGTAGATGTTGCGGATGTTGTGGTTGAGGAAGGGCTTTGCTAGTTCGGTATTGGATTTTCACGAGGATGTTATTCTGACCTCGGCAGAGGTATCAAGGTGGGTTCTTTCTCGCATTAATGAGGTTAGTCATTTCTTGGGGTTGTCTTTTGAGGGTCATGAGCATAAGGCTTTTGCTTTATTTTCTGCTATTGAGGGCTCCTGGAGGGAGAGTGCCCCAAATTGCCAGGTGGTGACGCCTTTGAAACACAATGAGAGGAGTGTTAGGGAATTAAAAAGATTAGAGTGTTCTATCAATTATGATCGGAGTGAATGTGGGGATGGCCGGTTGTTAGGAAGGGTCGTGGTACTCCATTGATGTTACAATGTGGTTAAAAATGTTATCTTGGAATGTGCATGGTTTAAATGATAGGGGAAAACGGGTGATGGTGAAATCTTTGTTAAAAACTACGCGTGCGGATGTGGTTTGTCTACAAGAAACCAAGATGGAGAGTTTAGGGGTCGAGATGGTTCGAGAGTTATGGGGAGGTCGGTTTGTGGATTGGACGTTTTTACCTGCCCAAGGGGTGGCTGGGGGAGTTCTTCTTTGTTGGGACATGAGGGTGCTAGTAAAGGAGGAAGAAAGAGGAAAGAGGTGGGGGCTTATTCCGTTTCTTGCCTTTTTCGTTGTATTGAGGATGACTTCCATTGGGCATTCACAAGTGTTTATGGACCGGTTCATGGAGGGGAGCGGATTGGTTTCTGGGAGAAGCTTCACTACATTGCCTTTCGATAGGGGGGTTCCATGGTGTGTCGGTGGTGACTTTAATGTGGTCCGGAGTTTAGAGGAAAAGAGGGGGGCAAATTCAGGTAACGACTTCTATGCGGATGTTCTCAGTCATTCATTGATGAGGCGGAGTTAGCGGATTTTCCTATGCAGGGTGGTGCATTTACATGGTCTGGAGGTGGGGTGATGTCTCGGCTTGATAGATTTTTGGTCACAGGGAATTGGGAGGAGCATTTTCCAAACGTGATCCAAACACGTTTGCATCAGTCCAGTTTCAGATCATTGGCCAATTTTATTGGATAGTGGGGGTATCCGGAGTGGGCCATCGTTGTTTTTGGTTTGAAAACCTGTGGTTGTTGTCTGAGGGTTTTCTAGAGCGAGTTAAGGGCTGGTGGGATAGTTATGTGCTCTCAGGTTTGCCTAGTTGTCGTCTGGCACAGAAATTGAAGCTTCTTAAGTCCGATTTGAAGAGGTGAAATAGGGAAGTGTTTGGTCGCTTGGAGGCTCAGAAGGCTATTGTTTTCGCGGTGTTGCAGGAATTGGACGTCAAAGAATTTGAGGGGATTTTGTCTGTCGCTGATCTTTGTCGTCGTGTTGAGGTTTGTAAGGAGTTTGGCCAGATTGCCCGTATGGAGGAGATTAGTTTTCAGGCAAAAATCTAGATGCTTGTGCTTAAAAGATGGGGATCGTAATACAAAGTTTTTTCATCTAATGGCGAATGCCCATCGGAGGGTGAATCAGATAAGTCGTATGCGTGTAGATGATGTGGAGCTTTCTTCTTCAGATGCGGTTAGGGCCGGAATTGTGGGCTTCTATGAGCACCTGTTTCAGAATGAGGGGGAGGTAGTGGAGGCCAAGCCTGGATGGTGTTTCTTTCGATGTAATTTCAGACACAGGTTAGTTGTCGGTTGGAGAGCCCGTTCTCAGAAGAGGAGGTGTTGGAGGCTTTGCGTAGTATGCCTGGAGATAAGGCACCGGGTCCCGATGGTTTTACTTTAGCATTCTTTCAACATTGCTGGGAGGTGGTGAAAGTTAATGTGATGGCAATGTTTGAGCAGTTTCATCAGACTGGTGAGTTTGAGTGTAGTCTTAATGCCACATTTATTGCTTTAATCCCAAAGAAGGGTGGGGCGAAGGATATTCGGGACTTTTGTCCAATTAGTCTGTTAGGTGGTATGTATAAGCTTTTGGCGAAAGTGTTGGCTAATAGGTTACGAGGTGTGTTGGAAGGGGTGGTTTCGAAGTCTCAAAATGCTTTTATGGGCGGCTGGCAAATTCTGGATGCAATTTTAGTGGCAAATGAATGTGTGGATTCTCGAATCCATCAAGGACAGGTGGGCCTTATTTGCAAACTTGATATTGAGAAGCCTTATGATAATATTAATTGGAATTTTTTACTATATATGTTGGACAGGCTTGGTTTTGGGGTTCGGTGGAGGCGTTGGATCCAATTTTGTATTTCTACTGTGCGGATGTCAGTTCTTGTGAATGGGTCTCCAGCGGGATTCTTTCCTACTTATAAGGGGCTCCGGCAAGGAGACCCTTTATCTCCTTTATTGTTTATTCTGGTGATGGAAGCGTTGGGGCGGCTGTTATCTAGAGCGGTACAGGGAGGTCGGTTACGGGGATTTACGGTGGGAAAGGATCTTGCTAATTTGTCGGTTTCTCATTTGTTCTATGCCGATGATGCTCTTATTTTTTGTGATGCGGATGTGGATCAAATTTGGTATTTGAGATGTGTGTTATTGTGTTTTGAGGCCGTTTCACGGCTTCGGATGAACTTAGCAAAGTCCGAGCTAATCCCAGTGGGGGAGGTGGCTACGATTTCGGTACTGGCAGCTATTCTTGGGTGTAAGGTGGCCACTTTGCAAGTTACGTATTTGGGATTACCTTTGGGGGCGTCTTTTAAGGCCACAGGGGTGTGGGATAGGGTGGTGGACCGTGTGCAGTGGCGGTTGACAGGTTAGAAGCGGCAATATTTGTCAAAAGGAGGGAGACTTACATTGATTAAGAGTGTTCTATCTTCCATCCTGACATATTTTATGTCTATCCATGTGATCCCGGTGTCAGTAGCCAAGCGGATAGAGAAATTGTAGAGGGATTTCTTGTGGGGTTCGAGGGGGGGGGGGGGGGGGTTCCCATTATCCTTTGGTGGCCTGGGATTGGATTTGTTGTCCCAAGGTTCAGGGGGGTTTGGGGATTCGCAGGCCGGTCTTATTCAATATAGCCTTGTTGGGTAAATGGTTGTGTCAGTTTGTGGTAGAGCATGACCACTTCTGGCAAAGGGCAGTGGTTGCAAAGTTTGGTGTGGGGCAAGGCGGGTGGTGTTAGGGGCAGGTAAGGCATTCTCATGGTTTTGGCCTATGGAAGGGGATCTGGTTGGGGTGGGAGGAGTTTTGGAAGCGGGTAAAGCTCAAGGTTGGGGTAGGGGATAGGGTTTGGTTTTGGCGCGATCGGTGGTGTGGTGATCTTACTTTAGAATTGTGGTTCCTTTTGATTTTTGGAATTGCCATGGATGCTGAGATGTTGGTGGGTGCTGTGTGGTCTGGCCAGGGGGGTTCGACTTTTTGGAATGTCAGCCTACGTCGTGATGTTCAAGATTGGGAGCAAGGTCAGCTGGTGGAGTTGTTGGCTTTTTTATATGAGTTGCGAGTGGGTAAGGACGGACAGGACTCTTTGGTTTGGGACTGTCCTGGGGCTAAGGGGATTTTTTCCGTTTCTTCTTTTTATCATGTGCTTGCTCATATGGAGGAGGTTGCTTTCCCTTGGAAGTGTGTTTGGGTCCTGGGTACGCCATCTAAGGTGGCCTTTTTTGTGTGGACAGCTATGTTAGGCCGTGTTTTGACCTTGGATAATTTAATTCGTCGTGGCCACATATTAGTTAATTGGTG
>CM039316.1:49495933-49962933 GCA_022316695.1 Camellia oleifera
TAAAAATATTCACTAAAAAAAAAAAAAAAACACAAAAGTCAATTTTTGCGACGGCAGAAAATGCCATCTCAAAAAAGCAGAGTATTTGTGATGGCACCATTTGTCGTCTCAAAAAAGCAGAGTATTTGCGACAGCAGAAAAAACCGTCTCAAAAAAAGAGAGTATTTGCGACGACAGAAAATACCATCGCAAATACTCTGCTTTTTTGAAACGGCAAGTGTGCCGTCGCAAATAATTTCGTCTTTTAAGCCCACTTTTCTTGTAGTGAGATGTTTTTTGATAGTCCCAATGAGCTAAGTCTGTTTAACTTAACAGAGACTTAACCCCATATCTATTCAAACCTTTCCAATTGCCAAATATAATAGATCAAAAATAACACAAGTCAAATGGCTCTCTCTCTCTCTCTCTCTCTCTCTCTCTCTCTAAAATGGTTCTCTCTCACTAGCCCTAAAAGGAGTAGTGGATGCAACCAGTAATGAAGACTTCCCGGAGTTTATAGATCTACAGAGAGATGATGCTTCTAATCTTAACGGTTTCTTGTTCAATCTAGATCTCGATTTCGATTTGTGCACTAGGTCTTACAATTTGATGTTTTCCATTGAGATTTTTCGATTTCAGTTAATCTTTACCGATCTAGGTCTTTGTTTTTCATGGATTCAAGTATCCAGTCACTCTTGATTTGGAGTTGCTGAGTTCATTTGAGATACAGAGCTTTCTTAGTAGCAATCTTGATTTGTATTCCATTTACTAGATTTCATATATGGTCGAATTTATTATTGAAAATTATTATATTTACATTTGATTAGGGTTTTGATTTTCATTCTAGGGCTTGTTCTTTATCGAGTCTGATCTAGACTTACTGTGAGTTCACTCAAGATTCAGAGATTTTTTCATCACTACATGGTAACAATCTGGATCTGTGTTCCATTTACATAATTCTTGCTTAGGTTTCGATTTTCATCAGCAATCTAGGTTCTTATCTCTTCCATAAACGATGGCTCGAGCTTGGTTTGGATGATTTGGATCTAATCTAGGGTAATGCTTCTCTCAGGTATGGTTGTTTTCTATATTTTTTTGGTTCTCTCAGGTATTCGGCTTCAATGATTTTGATCTAGAGCTGTATTTGATTTAAATAGATTTTCTTGTTTGTTCCACAAATAGGTAGCTGTAGGAGCTAAATATCGGTACATATAGAAAAGCCGAATGCATCTAAAGAAAATCAGGATATATATATTATATTCAGCTCCGTCCTAGACGATCCCGAAGCCGAATAGATTAATCATCCATAGAACCAGTTGAACAAAAAATCGAGTGGGAATTGGTATACGACAGAAGGGCCGAATGAACAATCATGCGATGGATTAAGAGTGGGCCCGACCCTAAGGCCCAAAAGCGAATATAAATAGAGGAACATCAACTAAAGAAAGGTAGGTGAGAACAGACCCAAGAAACTTAAGACACAAACAAACAAGAGACATATACTAACTTGTCCGTCGAAGTGCTAATTCCGACACCCCCGACTAGAGTGTTAATCCCCTTTTCAGGTGGCAATCAGAGGATCAGGAACGTTTTTCAGGATCCAAGAGTATTTCCAAACCTACTTCTCCACAATTGGCGCCGTCTGTGGGAATACTCAAGCATATCTATGGCGACCGTCACAGAAGATCCTCCGATAGTCGCTGACGAAACTACACCAAGAGACGACCTCACTCCAAGAAACATGCTAGAACCGGAGAATATTGCCACACGACATGCCTTGAACTTTGATTCAGTAGCTCAAACCTCACCCTCAACTTCAATGCATGAGACAATGCATACGATTATGGATCAAGCAAAGCAAAATGAACAACGGCTGGAGAACATAATGGCTGAGAACGAGCGCTTGCTCCAGGATTTGGCCTTGGAGGTGGCGAAATCTCAACAAGCCGCATGCCAAGACTGGGGTCGACCTTCAGAAAAGAAGGATGTTTGATGACGTTGACTTCAGAAATGCAATAATGACAGTGATTCAAACTCACCATTCCTGGAGCCCAGAAAGAAAGGACGCGTTGATGTATCCAGCTCATCTGAAGGAAGTCCATATATATGGCATAAACGAGGGAGAAGCGATGACTCGGATGAGGAAGATAAACATGACCCTTTCGTGCAACGAATTGCAAGGGTTGTGCTATCTAAAAAGTTTAAGGCATCGTCGTTCACCCTCTACGATGGAAAATCGGACCCCTTTGATCACATTCGTCATTATAAGCAAGCAATAACGCTCCATGCTGACGACGAAACCCTCATGTGTCAAATATTTCCAAGCAGTCTGTGACCACTGGCCGTGAGGTGGTACTATAAGCTGAAGCCGGCATCGATTAAAATCTTTCACGAACTTCAAAAGTCATTCAGGGCGAGATTTATCACTAATGAGGTTCAACCGAAGCAAGCCGATTCTCTTTGGGCCATGCAAATTAAACCGAAAAAAACTCTTCGTGAATACTCGACCCGCTATTCGGAGTGCTTTAATCTAGTAGATGATGCTTGCAATGACTCCATGGCCATCATCACCTTTAAGATGGGATTATATCCTGATAACCCCCTCCACAGTTCATTAACCAGACGGCCCCCCAAAACCATCTAGGCGTTAATGAAGAAGGTCGAAGAATACTGCAAAGTGGAAGACGATGCCCTGTGGGTCAAAGTCAGACGTAAAGCCGTTGAGACGGCCACAATAGGAATTGTTCATCCGATTAGCGCTATGCCATCAAAAAGCCCTGAGTGGCGGAATCAACCTAAACAAGACAAAAGGCGTGACTCGCACCGATCAAACAACCAATGTTCACATCGAGCTAATGAATAGTATCAAGTGGATAGCAGGCGCACAAGGCGTTCAGGCAAGAGATACACGGAGCTAACAGAGCCGATTAATAAGATTCTGTTGATAGTTCAACACCTTCCGTTCTTCAAGTGGCCGCCCAAGATGACAGGACCTCCCAATATGAGAAGACAGGATAAACGCTGTGAGTATCATAAAGATCACGGTCATGACACCAATGGTTGTTATGCATTAAAAGATCACCTGGAAGAATTGGTACAAGATAGCCGTCTTACGCAACACGTCTGAAAGAATAATTCATCAAATACAGTAGCTCTACGACCGGAATCACCTTCTCTTGGTGTAATTCATATGATATACAACTTACCAGCGTCATTCGAGGTGCATACAATTCAATTACAATCTAGCCCCTATAGCCCAATGACGCCAGCAAAACAGTCCCATGACACTGGAAGGATTAGTTTCGATGATAATGATTTAGTTGGAGTAACCCACCCCCACACTGATCCCCTCGTCATCGAGCTACGCATAAACAGATTCACTATTGAGCGTGTTCTCATTGACCAAGGCAGCTGTAACAACCCCCATACTGTTTACTGATAAATTACTGAATTACATACTGATTACTGCTAAACTGGATCGCTTATGACTATTAATTGAACTAACTGAAGTACTGAATGGACTGATTGAAAATTTAAACAGAACTGACTGAGCATGTTTATTGTGTTGCATTTTTATCTATTTGATTATTTGATTATCTGTTGGTATGTTTATGTTTAAATTGCAAATTGAAGGCCTTATCGGCGGCCGAACTGAAAATTGTTTAGTGTTTCGTGATCAGTAGAATTTATATGATTTTATGGCGTAATTATCTGAAAAGTGATTTGGTATGTTTAAATTAGATTAAATATTGATTAATTGAAGAGTTGAGCTTAATTACAATTATGCCATTGTGAGTGGGCCTTTATTATACTATATTTGAGCCTTCTTATTCATTTTACAAACTTTTGCTTAGCCATTTGCTTGCTTCAACCGACCATAGGGGGAGAGAGAGTGAACTAGGAGAGTGTTTCAACTAGACTTCATTGAGGATTGGCTTAAAATTGAAAGATTTTAAGTATAGATTGCCTAATTGAACTTCTAGGCTTGAACTACAAGACTTAGGTAAGGTTTTTACCTTCTCATTGTTGTGATTGACTTAGTTCTTGCATGCCTCATGCCTAATTGAAGAATAGAACCATAAATTGGTTCCCAAGAGTTGAATTAGAGCTCATCTCATGCATGTATGTTCATATAATCAAGTTTGGAGGTTTGATTTCATGGAAATCTCACATGCATGCTCAAATTTATGTATGAATCCATGTTTCAACTTGTTTTTGGTATAAATGGCTCACTAGAACATCAAATTGGAGCTTTGAAATGGTTTAATTTCATGCATGGCATGTTTGAAGTTTATTCTTGAAAGTGGGTTTGAAAATGGTTTTAATTGACTCACTCTTGGGCTTTGAATTCATAAATTGAGCTTTGAAACTTGTTATACATTGAATTTGGATGTGTTTTCCAGAATTTGGGCCCAAGAGGTCGAGTTTTGAGCGAAAGAATGCTTGGTTTGAGCTTAGGAGACAAATCTGGAAATTCCAGAATTTGGCTTCTTCGCTCGAGCGAAGCGAAGGATTCTTCGCTCGAGCGACCGACCTTTGTTCGAAGCTACGCTCGAGCGAAGGATTGGTGGCTCGACCATAAAATTCGAGCATCCAGTACTTTTACTGTTTCATCAGACCGCTCGAGCGAATGATTTCTCACTCAAGCAAAGCCTTTGATTTTGGAAGCTCGCTCGAGCGAAGGAATGCTCGCTCGAGCGAGGGTCCTACTTTCAGCAAATTTTGCAAAATGTTTTCTAAGTGTATTTTTGCATCCTCATCCCATTCTAGGCATTCTTAGGCCTAGTTTAAGGTATCTTAATAAGGATATTGATGTAGAACACACCGAGGCAAGTTAGGGATTAAATTATGATATCTCCCAACTGTGTAGCTTAGTGTGTGTTCAACCTGTGAACTGTGTAGGGTTGGCAACTAGGGAGACACGCTCTAGCATAGTGTAGCCCGAACTCTGTGAGTAACAATTGTGTAAAGATATATTCAAATGATTATCTTCTGAATACTGAACTGTTTTCTGAACTGGTATTATTTACTGAATGAATGTATATCCTTTATTTCTGAACCGTACTGTGGCATCCTTAGCACCTACTGTTACTGACTGTTACTATTACAGAGATCTCTGTCGGTTCCCTCGTGGAACCCTTACTGTTTACTGATTGATGGCCATCATTACTGTTCGGTCTTTAAGACCTACTATTTACTGCTATGCTAATGGATGTACCACATATGACTGAATAACTGTTCTGACTGAAAGACTGAAATACTGTTTAATGAACTGTTTTCATTACTGTAAGGACATTTCATTCTTAACCTCTTTACGCTTTATGTTATTCATTGGGCTTTAGCTCACTGTTTATATATATATGTAGGTGCTCAGCCACCAGACCGGAGCTAGGAGAGTGGGTTAGACTCCAGTTTTGTCAAGCCAGCCTATGTGTCTCACTGCGAGGTTTCGAGTTGCCATGTTATGGCTTAGGGGTGTTTTAGCATTTCCCCTTCTATACTGTCTCACTGTTTTGTATAGACTATTATCTACTTTACTGTACTGTTATCAGGGATTAGGTCCCTGCACTGTGTGACTGTACATTTGTATAGACTGTACTGTTGAATGTATGAATGCATGAAAAATCTTTTTTGGCATACAGACTGTCACAGCTCAATGGACATTATTTATTTACTGTATTGGCTTCCGCCAGGCCCTGAACTCTGTTTTTACTGTTCTACTGTTAAGCAGGCCTTTGGTAATCTCGGATTACTAGCCGGTTACGGTGCTAAACCCATAGGGCCGGGTTTGGGTCGTGACAGCAGCACTTCAGAAATAATGTATTACAAAACTTTCGTCAAACTTGGCTTTACTAACTCGAACCTGTCTCCGACTGATTACCCATTATTCGGCTTTAATGCTAACCCGGAGTATCCTTTGGGAAAAATCACAAACCAATACGGGCCAACACCAGATCAGTAGATGTAGAATTTCTGATTGTCAAACTTCCTTCACTGTATAATGTCATCATGGGCAGAACTTGGTTACATACGATGCAAGCCGTGCCAAGCACCTACTACTAACTACTTCGTTTTTCAACTAAATACGGTATTGAACAAATTCGCGGCTTTTAGAAATTGGCACAGACATGCTATCTTCTTGCTACAAAAAGACCAAGGGAGTTGAAAGTGCATTCAATTGAGGTATCGGATAGGGAGAGCCTCGAAGACATTGGGAGGATCCCAAGTGAAAAGGCAACCGAAGCCCTGCATCGAGTTGAAATTGACGGAAGTCCTGACAAGTTCTTTACGATCAGCACTTCCTCGGATAAAGTTAAAAGACAAGAGTTGGTATCGTTCTTACTTAACAATATTGATGTGTTTGCATGGTCCCCATACGAGATGCCAGGAGTGGATCCATCAGTGGCCCAACACCGCTTAAACGTTGATCCAAAATGTAAGCCAATTATTCAGAAAAGTCGGCGGTCAGCCGCGGAGCATACTTCGGCCATTGTAGAAGAAGTAGATCGGTTACTTGACGCCGGGGCAGTTCGCGAAGTAACCTATCCTACATGGTTGTCCAATACTGTGGTTATAAAGAAGAAGAATTGCTCTGGGCGTGTTTGTGTGGATTTCACGGACTTAAACAAAGCTTGTCCCAAGGACTGATTTCCTATGCCCAAAATAGACCAACTTGTAGATGCAACGGCACATCATCAACACATGAGCTTCTTGGATACCTATAGGGGTTATCATCAAATTGTCATGCATCCGGAGGATCAAGAAAAAACCTCATTCCTCACCTTAAGCGGGACCTATTATTACAAGTTCATGCTTTTTGGGCTGAAGAATGCGGGGGCAACTTATCAAAGACTAGTGACTGCCATGTTCAAGGAACAACTCGGCCGTACCATGGAAGTATACATCGACGATATGGTGGTCACCCATCTAGTCGATTTTTCAGAGGCATTTGACATCTTTCGAAAGTACAAGATGAAATTGAACGCTTCTAAATGTGCATTCGGCATCGGATCTGGCAAATTCCTTGGCTACATCGTTAACCACCGCAGAATCAAAGCCAATTCGAGGAAAATCATGGAAATTCTAGAGCTTGGATCCCCTCGTTTAGTCAAAAAGGTTCAAAAGCTTATGAGAATGGCTGCCACGCTCAACAGGTTTATCAATTGTTCCACAAATCGCTGCCAACAATTCTTTCACACACTTCGGCAAGGCAGAGCGTTTGATTGGACCTTTAAGTGCCAGACCGCTTTGGACGGCTTGAAGTCTTATCTCAAATCAGTACCACTCTTGGCAACACCTGCGGCAGGCGATCCGCTCATTTTGCATCTGGCAGTATCCAACCGAGCGGTCAGTGCCGTATTGTTAAGAGAAGAACTTGGGGAGCAACGACCAGTTTACTATGTGAGCAAAGCTATGGCCGACGCCGAAACACGCTACCTTCCATTAGAAAAGCTTATCCTTACTCTCATCATGGCTGCGAGAAAACTGATACACTACTTTCAGAGGCATACCATTAGGGTACCAACGGAATATCCCCTCCGATTAGTGCTCCGTAACGCGGAAGCGTTAGGGTGCATTTCGAAATGGACTCTCGAACTCAGCAAGTATGATATCCAGTTTCTACCCGACACATCCATCAAAGGGCAAGTGTTTACCAACTTTGTAGCCGAATTCACAGGATCCCTCGCTAACGTCAAGTCTGATCAAGTGCAAACTAAACCCAACTGGAGAATGTATGTTGGCGACGTTTGGCAGATGTATTGCGACGGGTCATCCAACCAGCGTGGTAGTGGGGCTGGCGTAGTAATCATGACCCCCGAAGGGGCAATAATCGAATAGGCCGTCAAACTGGGCTTCGATGCATCGAACAACGAGGCTGAATATGAAGCATTGTTAACCAGCCTACGGAATGCACTTCACCTCGGTGCGCGGCGTCTGCTTGTTTTCTATGACTCAAAGCTAATAATCAACCAGTTGAAAGGGGAATATGCAGCAAAAAATGACCGCAAGACAGCCTATATGAAAACGGCGAATTCTTTGCTTGCGAAATTTGATCACCACGAACTGAATCAGATAACCTGGGATCAGAACATGCATGCAGACGCCCTAGCTTGCTTGGCCTCTTCCATCAACTCAGAAATTAAGCAGACAATCGAAGTAGGGTTCGTCCCTGAGCCGAGCATTGCCTTTTCAAAATCAGTTTAGATCAACGTTATCGAACCGGGTCCAAGTTGGATGGACCCTATCACCGCATTCCTATCTTCAGAGCAGCTCTCGATGGATAAGAAAGAAGCACACAAACTACGAAACAAAGCCCTCCGATACTACTTGGATCCGCAGCGGAAGCTTTACAAAAATTCTCTCTCTAAGTCGTACTTAGAATGTGTTTACCCGGATAAAGTCGATGAACTTTTGTCTGAAATACATGAGGTAGTTGTGGTGCCCATTCGAGCAGACGCTCTTTGGCGCATTGAGCCGTAACGCTGGGGTACTACTGGTGACCATGCGAACCGATGCCGAGTGTTATGTCAAGAAATGTGTGCCATGCCAGAAGTTTTTCCCCTTAATTCATTTGCCTGCCGAGGAGTTAAACTCTATCATTAATCCTTGGCTGTTTGCTCAATGGGGGCTTGATATCGTTGGACCATTACCACGGGCCCCAGGCTACAAGCGATTCTTAATTGTTGCGACAGATTATTTCACAAAATGGGTCGAAGCGAAGGCACTAACACATATTCGAGATTCCGATGTTAAGTGTTTTGTATGGAAAAACATCATAACGAGATTCGGCATACCACGAGCACTTGTTTCAGACAACGGTACCTAGTTTGATCGTGGTGTGTATCGAGAATTGTGCAACATTTATGGTATCCGGCCCTACTTTTCCTCGCCGGCTTACCTCCAAAGCAACGGTGAAGCGGAGGCCACCAACAAGGTTATTTTGGATGGTATCAAGAAAAGGCTGGAGAATGCTAAAGGCAGATGGGTCGAAGAGTTGCCCAGCGTGCTGTGGGCTCATCGCACAACTCCAAGGCAATCCGCTGAGGAAACGCCATTTGCTCTGTGCTTCAGAACCCAGGCAATCATCTCCCTAGAGATCGGCCTTCCAACCTTGAAATCAAAGGTTTTTGACATGGGCCAAAATGACATGATGTTCGCCTTGGACTTGACTCTGTGTCACGACCAAAACCCGCCCCTATGGGTTTAGTACCATAACCAGCTAGTAATCCTAGATTACCAAAGGCCTGCTTAGCAGTAATACAATAATACAGAGTACAGGGGCTTGGCGGAAGCCAATACAGTAAATAAACAATGTCCAATGAGCTGTGACAGTCTGTATGCCCAAAAGATTTTTCATACATTTGTACAGAACAGTATACAAAACATTTACAAACATTCAAGACAGGGATCAAGTCCCTATCAACCAGTACAGTGCAGTCTATACAGTCTATACAGTAAACAAAACAGCACAGGAGGGGGAACACTAAACACCCCTAAGCCTTAGCTTGGCAGGCTCGGAACCTTACAGTGAGGCACATTGGTTGGCTTGACAAAACTAGAGTTTACCCCGACGCCTCTAGCTTTGATCCGGTGCCTGTACACCTACATATATATATGAGCAGTGAGCTAAAGCCCAGTGAATAACATAATGCGTAAAGAGGTTTAGAATGAATGTCCTTACAGTAATGAAAACAGTTCATTAAATCAGTATTTCAGTCTTTTAGTCAATCAGTCATATGTGGTACATCCATTAGCGTAACAGTAAACAGTAGGTCTTAAAAGACCGAACAGTAATGATGGCCATCAATCAGTAACAGTAGTGGTTCCGCGAGGGAACCGACAGAGATCTCTGTAACAGTAACAGTAAACAGTAGGTGCTAAGGATGCCATAGTACAGTTCAGAAATAAAGGACATACATTCATTCAGTAATTAATATCAGTTCAGTAAACAGTTCAGTTCAGTGTTCAGAAGATAATCATTTTGAACATATCTTTACACAATCGTTACTCACAGAGTTCTGGGCTACAGTAGGCTAGAGCGTCTCCTTGAAAAGCCAACCCTACACAGTTTACAGATTGAACACACACTAAGCTACACAGTTGGGAAAGATAATAACTTAATCCCTAATTGCCTCGGTGTATTCTACATCTATATCCTCATTAAGATGTCTTAAACTAGGCCTAAAAATGCCTAGGATGGGATGAGGACGCAAAGATGCACTTAGAAAACATTTTTCAGGATTTTCAGAGAAACAGAGTCCCGCTCGAGCGCAGGTTTCCCCGCTCGAGCGGACATGCAGACAACAGTTCCCGCTCGAGCGTCAACTTACCCGCTCGAGCGAACCAAAAAGTACTAGATAGGTGAAATTCACGCTCGATCGGGCGCTCAGTAGCCACTCGAGCGTAAGACACAAGGTTCCGCTCGCGCGCCAAATACCCCGCTCGAGCAGACTGTTGTACAGTACAAAGTACTGGATGCTCGAATTCCCCGCTCGAGCGCCACATTCCTCGCTCGAGCGGGAGTGCAAAATCTGGAAAACCCAGATTGCACCTCCAAGCCAAAAACCAAGTTTTTAAACACCAAATTCAATCCTCTTGGGCCCATTTTCTGGAAAACCTTTGAAAACTCATACTATAACATGATTAAAAGCTCAATTTGTAAAATCAAGGCTCAAGGGTAGTTTCAAACAACCTCAATTTCAAACCCATTTTTCACGAACAATCTTCAAACATGACATGCATGAATTCAAACCAATTCAAAGCTTTAATACATGCTCTAACGAGCCCAATCTTTGCAAAACAAGATGAAATCATGGTCTATTCTTAAAATATGGACATGCATGTGAGGAAACATGAACTATAACCTCAAAACTTCAATGTATGTACATACATGCAACAATTGAGCTCCAATTCAACATTATTGAGCCACTTCTTGACTTAACTCTTTAAATTATCGTAAAGCATGCAAGAATCAACTCAAAGGCATAATGAAAAAGATGAATTTCCTTACCTAAGTCTTGAATTAGAGGTATGGGGGCTCAATTGACAATCTACACTTCAATTCTACCAAGTTCTTAAGCCAAAGCAAGATGAAATCAACTCTCCTAGTTCTCTCTCTCTCTCTCTAGTCAGCAAGAGCAAGGAATGGACTGAAGAAATATTTTGTCAAAGTGTGTACAAGGCTCAACATGTGTTAGTGGGCCACTAGTGTGGCAAATTGGTAATTAAGTCAAACTCATGTAATCTCGCTTATTTTAATTTAATTTAATCACACTAAATCAATTTTCAGATAATTACACTATAAAATTACATAAATTCTACTAATCGTGGAACATCAATCAATTTTGGGTTCGGCCGCCGATAAGGCCTTCAATTAACAGTTTAAACATAACAACATGAACAGATAATTAACCAGTCAAACAGATAAAATGCAATTCAAACAGATACAGGCAATCAATTCCGTTTCAAATTTCAGTCAGTCAGTTTAGTAATTCAGTCAGTTCAATTACTTTTCATATTCGATCTCAGTTTAGCAGTAATCGGTAATCAATCAGTCATTAATTGGTAAACAGTATTGTAGACACCCCATTTTTGACCATCCCCAAGACTTGGACGTCACCGCTTGGACACTCGGTGATTATCCATGTTTGTGTTCGTTTGGAGTTCCCGGAGTTCTCGGCTCGCGCGCCGTGCCTCAGGACCTCCGAACTCGACCGTTTGTGTTTGGTTTTGCACCAAACACTTGTGTTTTGCCTTGGAAGGGCAGGGAATGCTTTGTGAGGCATCCCTACACACCACCGGCTGTGGCTAGAGGCAACCGGCCGGCTGTAGTTGTCACCGGCACTATATTGTGCCGGTCGGCACTATTTTGGGCGAAATGACCATTTTGCCCAGCCGACCACTGTGCACTTGCTTTCTGAGATATTTTCAGACAGCTTTTGAGCATTTGCTTCCCCTCCATACACGTGTATGGAGGGATGAACCCTTGTTTGCTTAGCTTGTAAGTTTACAAGTTCTATAAGAGGAAAGCTCTCCCTCTTGACTTAGGGTTAGCATTTTTCAGAGCATTAGACATTGTTAGAGAGCTGGAGCTCTGGTTTTTAGGGTTAAGTTAGATACATACATCATATCTCTCTTTTTCTCTTAGTACACTAGGTGTTTAGTTCACACTATTGTACTAAAACACCTAGTGTTTCACCCTCTCCTTGAAACTGAGGTTCCAGAGGCTGTTCTTGGAGGTTCTTGACAGATTTTGAGCTCAAGGAAGCATCAACCACAACCTTTGTGAAGAAGGCTACAAGGGTAAGCAAAACTTGCACTTTTTTCCCATTTTTGCAACTCATTTCTACCTAATTTAGAACTGTTTTTGAGCTTAGTATATAACACATAAAAGTTCTGATTTTTGACCTTCTTTATTGTATATTAAGAGTGTTTTGTGGTTTGAGGAACTTTGACCACCTTTAGGCCTTGAAAAGGCCACCTTTTGTGCCATTTTGTGAGAGATCCGAGACTTTGGTCTTAGGATCTCTTCACCACTGAAATCTTGAGGGATTTCAGTGGTGAAGAGCATGCCTTGAAGTCTCAAGAAGGAGAGGGCCACCCCCTCTCCTTGATGTCCTTGAAAAGGACAAATTTTGCTTCCTTATGGAGCACCATGTTTGAGTGTGTGTTGAGCATGTTTGGCTTGTTTTCCATGTTTATATTACTATGATATAACATGTTTTCAAGTTGGTTTTGGTCTCCTATACATGCTTAGTATAGTTGCCTTGTAATGCCTCTTTTATGCCTTAACATGACTAGGTTGTTTGCCCTATTTTCTAGCATGTTTTAAGCTTAGATTTGTGAAGCTTGTAAGCTTATTTTGCCATGATTTAGCTCTGTCCATAGCTATTTTGGCTAATCTTGGCATGTATTTGGTAGCCTCTTTGTATTTGGCTTGTTGGCCTCAAAAGCATGAATATGTGGTATGCTATTCTAGCTTTGTTTTGATGATTGGAACCATCTAATATGCCATTTCAGTCCTTCATACATGCTTGTTTGATTGCCTTAGTGGCCTTGTTAATGCTTTAAGAGTATGTCTTGTATGCTCCATGTTTTGGCTTCAATGCATGCCTTTAGCTTAATGACTCTTAGATACCATCTAAGTAGCTCTTTGGCCTTGCTTTAACATGCTAAGAACCTATTTTTGGTTGTTAAGTGCATGCCATATGTATTTGTGCTAAGTGTGGTTCAATACCCTATTGGCTTGCCTTAAGCCTAGGCCATTTGCATGCTTTGTTTGGCACACTTCATTGCATGATTTGGCATCATGTTTGACATGAATTTCAGAGATTTCAATGCATGCTAATTGCCCATGTTTGGTCCCTTTAAGTGTGCATGAAAGTTGATTTTGTATGTTTAAGTCTTGAGCCTTAACATGTGCATGTGTGTGCGTGTGGTCTCATTCCCTAGGCACTTTGGCCACTGACCTTAGGCCTTTTAGGGTTGCCTAATTCATGTCTAAGTCCATTATTCCATTGGATTGCATGCTTGTATTATATGCTTATTTGTATGCTTGCATAAATGCATTATATTGTCCATCTTGCATCCTAGATGACATGCTTAGGATTGCACCACATTAACATGCATACCAAGCCTCTTGAAGTGAGTTTGATAGAGGTTTGGTACCCCTTTTGTGCCTATGTGTTTTGCATGCATTTGAAAGTGAAGGTGCATTCTTGGTTCTTAGGGCCATCATGCATGGAAATGCGTGATTGGTGGTCCGGGAACCGAGGCACAACCTCCTTTGAGTCCAAAACATGATAAGGATTGTGTTTGATGCATAAATTGCTTGAATTGCCTTGCCATGCATAGTCTTGCCCTCTGCTGCTATGAGTTGCAGGTTCTGCAGGAATTAAGTGCCGGCCGGCAGTATTTAGTGCCGACCGGCAGTGTATCAGTGGCCGATAGCTTCATCTGCAGCCGGTGGTCAATCCCCGCAGCCGGTGGCCAAACCCCTCAGCCGGTGGTGATCTTCAGTGTATCTGGAAGGTTCCCCAGGATTTTGGCATCCTTCAGAGGAGGAGAGCAGAGAAAACAGGGGCAAATCATGCATGGTAGTGCGATTCCGAGCAAGTCCCGAGCGCGCGCCGCATTTGAGCCCTCCCCCGAGGCATTTATTGCTTTAATTAGATTAATTATTTATTTAATTAATTTAGTCAATTTGTAATAATTAATTAGCTTGCGTAGTTAATTAATCCGTATTATTATTTTGGTCCCTCCGAGTGAGGGCGAATCTGTAATAAGTGTGTGTGAGTGGGTGTATGTCTTCCAATCCCCATTTCTTTCTCCCTCTTATTTACCCGCTTATGTTGGTAGATTAGGGCACATTCAAATTAGCATACCTTATGCAATGCATGCGTGCATTCATGCATTTGTTTACATGCATCGGGCTCGGTTCATCATACAAAATGCATCGTACTTTCAATTCCAAATTGAATACGTGCATCGAACAAAGTGCATTTCACATGCCATGCTTAGGATAGCCGAGCCTGTCTAACTGCATTCTTGCCTGTGTTGCATTAGTCATTTAACATGAACTAGGTCATTCATTGTTTTGCTAACTAGTTTACTGTTTTGGCACGGAGTACGAGGTGAGCTTTTATGCTTTAGCATATCGCACGTGTGTAAGTGTTGCCATGACAGTATGCTTACCATGCGGCTAAGTGCTTATGTGAGATAAACTGTTTGGATGCCTGTGGGTGGAGGTTGGATTGCCTGAGTTGGAACGACTCATTGAAATCCGCATTTTAGTCTACTTGCGAGTGGCAAAAGAAAACAACACGTTTTTCGAGACAAAACGGATATGCAATGTTTATTTCCAAGTTAGGCGATCTAGTCTATACTTTTGTGTTGTGCGCATCACATAGTAATTCTAGGTTAAATAACCGGAATAAGAACGCATAAAGTTTTCAAAAACAGATATCACGGTTAGTAGAGGCCGGTCTTCGGACCGGGCGAAAGGGGGTGCTCATAGCTGACCTTCCCCGATCGTACCCAAGCTCCCGAGCCAAGACCACTTTGGTGATGACGGACATGTGGCCTTCGGCACCGAGTCAGGGTTTCCTAAATTTCCCATTTTAAAATATTTAGGTGGCGACTCTGTAATCTGGCAAAGCAGTCCATGTTTGGCACTTCTTTTCAAAAATCAGTTTTTCTCAAAACGATTTGCCAGAGTTGGACTCTTTGGTTCAGATTTAGAACCGCAACACACAAAAGGGAGTCCGAACTGTTAGCGCGAGGTCCCCCGCGGACGTGCTACAGTTTCTGGCGACTCCGCTGGGGAGTTTTAGAGAGCTTGACTCGAACTCGTGATATCCTGTTTTGACTACACTTATGTGTTTCTTTGCATTGCATGTGCATTGGTGCGCCTAGGACACCGTGTTGGCCATCTGCTATTCCTGAGCGGTTTGCCGGAGGCTTGTCTTGTCAAGGCATGTCCATAAGGCTGACTGGTTGCGGGCTCTGCCAGTATGGGAACACAAACCCCGGTTTTACCGGGGCACCCTTTTTGACTATTCAACCTAGTGCATATTTGGATCCATAGTGACCATTCCAAACTAGGACAAGTTGCTTACCCGATATAGGTTGTTTGAAACTGCTGCGTGCGTAGTGAAACCCTAGCTCCTGACAAAATAGGACAGGGAAACCCTACCCCAACATAGGGGTGTTTTGGCTCTCTTTACTTGCTATGTGCTTTTAGAGTGTATCTCTACAGGGAATGCGTATACCAGTTTGCAAGACTGGGCATCCGGCCTGCGGGCACCAGTATCAGTATTTTGAGAATCAGTTATATCTGCGGGTATCAGATTCAGATTTGGGGCAGTGATTTCGGGGAACAGTGATCAGTAATAGAATACAGTCGTTCAGCTCTGCTCATATCCGTTCCAGTGAAATTGAGCTAAGATGCTGTCGGTTTTCTCTTTTGCTAGGTAGTCCTGGAACTATAGCTTCAGAAGGCTCCACTATCTCCCGGATACATTGGATTTGCGTTGGTAGACTTTGTCAGGTCAGAGACTCAGTTCAAGGGTAATCAGGGCCAGAGAAGGCTAGCCAGGCACAGACCACCAGTACAACAGCTACCAGATCAGTGATCTTTGAGCAGTCAGTTTGAGATGTCCGAGCCTATTACAGACACAGATATACCGGTTGCTCAATTAGATCAGGACAATATGTCGAGCCTGGAAGAGATGGTGCGCCAACTCCAGGATAGTATGAAAGCCATGCAGCAAGACGCTGTTCGTCAAGCAGAATCCGCCAAGCAACAGGCCGTGGTCATAACCCAACAGGCAGAGACACTTGCCAGGCTAAGGCAGCAAACCGGAGTATCTACTTCGCACCCAGCTCCACCCCCACCTGTGGTTCCAACACCCAGAGAGGCAGCTCATGTCCAGGAAAGTACAGATGTTCCAACAGGGCTGGTCCCACTGCCAATCCCACCTCAGTTGTCCAAAGCACCGGCCAACCCAGTGGACACGCCCTTTGAATTTGAGGTCGACCCAACTGCACTTAAGGTCAATAAACTCGAGGAGTTGTTCAGACAGGCACATGGAGTGAACCTCATCCCGGATTTAGAGGACGGGTATATTGAATCTGCAGTTACCTTGCCAGAGCGGTTTAAAATGCCGCATATCGATCGCTTTGACGGCTCTAGAGACCCAAGGGTACACCTCCACTTGTTTTCCGATATCTTGAAGCCAATGGGTTTGACCACGGCTCAGAAGCTATCTCTCTTTGGCCGAACCATGTCTGGGGTAGCCGCAATCTGGCATGCAAATTGAAGGACTCCGTGAAACAGAACTGGGAAGAGCTGGCTGAGGCCTTTATTGCCCAATACTCCTACAACACACAGATCGAGGTCACAACTTGTGATCTTGAAGCCACCCGCCAAGAACCAAATGAGAGTTTCTCAGAGTTCGTAATGAGATGGAGAGCAAAGGCCTCAATGATGACTACAAGGCCTTCTGACAAAGACCAGATAAGGATGGTTGTGCGCAACCTCCAACCCAAACTGATGCAAAAAATGATAATCTTACCCTTTCCTACCTTTGCAGACCTACACGAGATGGGGGTACAGATTGAGGACGCTATGAAATAGGGCCTCATTGACCAGGAAAAGGAACAGCCCAAGGGGGCACTCAACCGCAGTTCGAATGCGACCACCAGCGGTGACGCAGTTGCAAGATCTTCTGAAGTGGGCATGGTCGCAACCACCACGTCAAAAACAGCTACCTCATTCACCGGTGCGTCCGGGAGTAGCTCGCGAGCAGCCAAATATCCACCTCAAGTCAAGAGAGTTTTTACCCCACTTTATATGCCTTTGTCAAAAGCTCTAGGGGGCCTACTCAGGAAAGGACATTTGAAACTGTTAGAACAACAGCCTCTACCCGATCCTCTCCCTCCAAAGCATGACCCGGCTAAGTACTGTGCTTTCCATCAACAAACAGGTCATGACACTAACAGTTGTGTTCGTCTTCGCCACGAGATACAAAATTTGATTGACAATAAAGTCATCACCGCACCTGCTCGGCGCAGTCCATCGTCACTAGATCAGTGAAAGTAGGGGTTACTGCAAGTATGTGATCAGGGATGGGTCCACCTGTGGGTGGCACTCGGTGTATTTCAGATGTGGTGTTTGGCACGCGCAGTTTTGAGCATTTGCGAATGCTGGTTTTTGTATGTTCTGGCTTGGGTACTGAGTTAGTTCTGTCATTTTTGCTTTGAGTCTGTCTCCTTATTTTGAGTCAGTCTTTTTATTTCAGGTCTGTCTTGTTGTATCGAGTCAGTCCTGTTTTGTTGAAGTCAGGTGATTCCGGGAATGTTACCGCGGACATCACTATCTTGTTTTGTGTTTGTCTTTTTGCTTTCTTTTGAGTCTGTTTCTGCCAAGGAGCCAGTTGTGCCGACAGATTCTGAATGGAACAGCAGTGATTTTCACACTCTTGTGTTTGCTTCTGCCGTGTGCCAGTTGTGCCAGAAGTTTTGAATGAGATGACAGTATTTGACTAGAAGCTGTGACTTTTCTGTGCCTTGAATCATTGCATTGACCTAAGTTTTTCAAAACTTTTTCAAACACTGTGGTGAAAACAAAGAGGAAGGAATTCCTCGGGATTTGCAAAAGTTTGATCAACTGAGAGAAAGAGAGGCGTGCTAAGCCCTTAATGAATGAAATCATGCTTGTTAGTGTGAGTACTGAGAAGGACCCTAGCTTTGATCAAGATTGGTCCTACACTATCTTCAGCGCGAGCGATTTGTCGTTTTCTTAAAAACTTTCAAAAAAATGTTTTGCGCGGTCCTGCGAAGACTTGTGTGGAATCGCTCTTGAGATTGTGCAGTTTAGGATCGCTCTCAGCCTCGAGACTTGAGTCCTTGCCTTCAAACCTTGAACTTGCATTCAGAATGTTCAACGGTCAACCACAATGTGAGGCCTGTGTGGCCAGATTCAAAGCAACCCTCGAACAAGAGGCAAGAAAGTCAAATCAAGAAGCTCAGATGTCGTCAAGAGAAGCTTGGGAAGCTAGATCAGAAGCCCCCCCTCAAACTAGGGGCAAAAATGTCAGATAAGCCCGAAGAGCCGAAGGTGGATCTTTCTGCAAATCAATACAACAGCCACTCTCCCGGATACCGAGGGCTTCAATCTCAAAAACCATTTGGCATGGACTTGTTACACTTTTACCCTTTGAGAGGCTCGCTGGGCCGAAAACCCGGAAGGGCGACCCAGGCAAAAGTTAGAGCAAACAAAAAATGCAAAAAGAAAAGAAAAATATACATAAAAAAAAAGAAGAAAGAAGAAAAAGAAGCTCGCAAGGTCGAAAACCTGCATCGGGCGCCTTGGCAAAAGTTAGAGCCTAAAAGAAAAAGAAAAAAAAAGAAGAAGAAAAAAAAAAAAAAAAGACAAAAAAATGAAAAAGAAAGAAAAGAAAGAAAAACAAAGCTCGCAAGGTCGAAAACCTGCAATAGGCGCCTTGGCAAAAGTTAGAGCATAAAAAGGAGAGGTTAAATACCCGAGTGTACCTTAACCCCGAACTACGTAAGGCTTGATTCCCATGTTTGGGATACGTAGGCAACTTCATTCTGAAGTCCAGCCATAAACACTTCCAAATCGGTTGTGTCCATGTGACGGTTTTGATCATCTATGCCTCCTCTGTATCCAAGAGTCTGGTCGTGTTCGTCGCTCTGAGGACTGACTACAATGCGCTGCGGCATCATCCAAACAAGGGGCAACTTTCCGTTGCCATTCAAAATGCCGCGATGTTACTTCAAACAAGGGGCAACTTTCCGTTGCCATGCAGTGTCCTTCAGACAAGGGGCAATTTTCCATTGCTTATGGGTCCGAGGTTGTGCATCTCAAGAGTAGGTTCCGTGCTTGTTGAGCATTGGCCATTTGCAAAAATAGTTTTTGAGAATTTTTACTGAGGTTGACTAATTCTCTCGAAAATTATTCCATCTTTTCCAAAACTGGACCATTTTCTTGGACCCAAAAAAAAAAGGAAAATTTTCAGTGCTCATAGCCTGACTTGCATGATTTTAAATCAAAAAGTCGAATAAGCATGTTAATCTAACTTTCATGTTGGTCAAAATTGTTTTAAAACAAAAAATGGTCGGAATAATGAACTAGGGGCACAGTTGAGTCAGGCTTCCTGTCTTTCCCCCATTGTCAACATACTCGCCCAGAAGGGCACTCTACTTGCCAGAAAAGGGCACAACAAAGGGCAGAAAGTTCTCTTATCCTCCAAACAACAAGGTATCAAGCCAAGTGCGAAGCACGAATTGGAATGGATCAAGATGTTCCACTTCCTTCATCTGGACAGATCTAACCATGTCCAAACTCCCCAGCAGGGCATCATCAACCGATGTCAGCTGCAGGTTTGCTACACACCCAATTGTAGCGCAGCCCATCTGTGGGAGAAACTCACTATTGTGAAGAAGAATCTAGCGGAATGCTAGGGGCAAGAACCCGCAACTTACTATTCATCCATCAATCACCCTGGGGAGGGATGAAAAATGAGAGATTAAAGAATAGAGAGGTGTAAGTTGAGAGAAAAGTGAGCAAAAGGGTTTTGAGAGAAAAACCGAGCCTGAGGGCCGAGTGATGCGAGAATCACAAATGAGAAAGGGTGGGAAACAATACCCGGTGAAACAGGCTCCCTGTGCACGTCTGTGTGTCGTGTCTTTTGTTTTGTTTGTTTCGATTCTTGCTTTGAGTCGTTCCGAGCGTGTCTCGATGTATTTAGGTTGTTTACCTTTTGTTTTCCGTTGTTGAGTCGTTCTCCCTGTGTCCAGTTGTAGACTCAATACCCAGTTGAGAACTCGTTTTCAATTTCAATTTCAAAATAAAATCGTTGTGTGCTCAGAGTGCTGTGCCATTCTCCACATTTGTGCAAAATAGATTTGTTCTTTCAAAACTGTAGGGCCCACCCCCGATAAGTGTGAACTGTAAAATCAGGATCTATCTGAAGCTATATAGGTTCCGGATTGCAAAGCAAAAGAAACGAGGGAAAATTGAAGCATCTGAGGGTGTTTCACCTTCAGCGAATTCCGTGATTGTACTCCGGATGTGCCTCTTCAGGCCTTGTCAATGCTACCGAAGTATGAGTGCGTCTCTACCTCAAGTGCAAGTCTGCTTCAAGTCAGAATGGCAATTAAAGCAGCAGCAGATGTTATCTCTGGCCAAGTTCTTAAGCCAAAGCAAGATGAAATCAACTCTCCTAGTTCTCTCTCTCTCTCTCTAGTCAGCAAGAGCAAGGAATGGACTGAAGAAATATTTTGTCAAAGTGTGTACAAGGCTCAACATGTGTTAGTGGGCCACTAGTGTGGCAAATTGGTAATTAAGTCAAACTCATGTAATCTCGCTTATTTTAATTTAATTTAATCACACTAAATCAATTTTCAGATAATTACACTATAAAATTACATAAATTCTACTAATCGTGGAACATCAATCAATTTTGGGTTCGGCCGCCGATAAGGCCTTCAATTAACAGTTTAAACATAACAACATGAACAGATAATTAACCAGTCAAACAGATAAAATGCAATTCAAACAGATACAGGCAATCAATTCCGTTTCAAATTTCAGTCAGTCAGTTTAGTAATTCAGTCAGTTCAATTACTTTTCATATTCGATCTCAGTTTAGCAGTAATCGGTAATCAATCAGTCATTAATTGGTAAACAGTATTGTAGACACCCCATTTTTGACCATCCCCAAGACTTGGACGTCACCGCTTGGACACTCGGTGATTATCCATGTTTGTGTTCGTTTGGAGTTCCCGGAGTTCTCGGCTCGCGCGCCGTGCCTCAGGACCTCCGAACTCGACCGTTTGTGTTTGGTTTTGCACCAAACACTTGTGTTTTGCCTTGGAAGGGCAGGGAATGCTTTGTGAGGCATCCCTACACACCACCGGCTGTGGCTAGAGGCAACCGGCCGGCTGTAGTTGTCACCGGCACTATATTGTGCCGGTCGGCACTATTTTGGGCGAAATGACCATTTTGCCCAGCCGACCACTGTGCACTTGCTTTCTGAGATATTTTCAGACAGCTTTTGAGCATTTGCTTCCCCTCCATACACGTGTATGGAGGGATGAACCCTTGTTTGCTTAGCTTGTAAGTTTACAAGTTCTATAAGAGGAAAGCTCTCCCTCTTGACTTAGGGTTAGCATTTTTCAGAGCATTAGACATTGTTAGAGAGCTGGAGCTCTGGTTTTTAGGGTTAAGTTAGATACATACATCATATCTCTCTTTTTCTCTTAGTACACTAGGTGTTTAGTTCACACTATTGTACTAAAACACCTAGTGTTTCACCCTCTCCTTGAAACTGAGGTTCCAGAGGCTGTTCTTGGAGGTTCTTGACAGATTTTGAGCTCAAGGAAGCATCAACCACAACCTTTGTGAAGAAGGCTACAAGGGTAAGCAAAACTTGCACTTTTTTCCCATTTTTGCAACTCATTTCTACCTAATTTAGAACTGTTTTTGAGCTTAGTATATAACACATAAAAGTTCTGATTTTTGACCTTCTTTATTGTATATTAAGAGTGTTTTGTGGTTTGAGGAACTTTGACCACCTTTAGGCCTTGAAAAGGCCACCTTTTGTGCCATTTTGTGAGAGATCCGAGACTTTGGTCTTAGGATCTCTTCACCACTGAAATCTTGAGGGATTTCAGTGGTGAAGAGCATGCCTTGAAGTCTCAAGAAGGAGAGGGCCACCCCCTCTCCTTGATGTCCTTGAAAAGGACAAATTTTGCTTCCTTATGGAGCACCATGTTTGAGTGTGTGTTGAGCATGTTTGGCTTGTTTTCCATGTTTATATTACTATGATATAACATGTTTTCAAGTTGGTTTTGGTCTCCTATACATGCTTAGTATAGTTGCCTTGTAATGCCTCTTTTATGCCTTAACATGACTAGGTTGTTTGCCCTATTTTCTAGCATGTTTTAAGCTTAGATTTGTGAAGCTTGTAAGCTTATTTTGCCATGATTTAGCTCTGTCCATAGCTATTTTGGCTAATATTGGCATGTATTTGGTAGCCTCTTTGTATTTGGCTTGTTGGCCTCAAAAGCATGAATATGTGGTATGCTATTCTATCTTTGTTTTTGATGATTGGAACCATCTAATATGCCATTTCAGTCCTTCATATATGCTTGTTTGATTGCCTTAGTGGCCTTGTTAATGCTTTAAGAGTATGTCTTGTATGCTCCATGTTTTGGCTTCAATGCATGCCTTTAGCTTAATGACTCTTAGATACCATCTAAGTAGCTCTTTGGCCTTGCTTTAACATGCTAAGAACCTATTTTTGGTTGTTAAGTGCATGCCATATGTATTTGTGCTAAGTGTGGTTCAATACCCTATTGGCTTGCCTTAAGCCTAGGCCATTTGCATGCTTTGTTTGGCACACTTCATTGCATGATTTGGCATCATGTTTGACATGAATTTCAGAGCTTTCAATGCATGCTAATTGCCCATGTTTGGTCCCTTTAAGTGTGCATGAAAGTTGATTTTGTATGTTTAAGTCTTGAGCCTTAACATGTGCATGTGTGTGCGTGTGGTCTCATTCCCTAGGCACTTTGGCCACTGACCTTAGGCCTTTTAGGGTTGCCTAATTCATGTCTAAGTCCATTATTCCATTGGATTGCATGCTTGTATTATATGCTTATTTGTATGCTTGCATAAATGCATTATATTGTCCATCTTGCATCCTAGATGACATGCTTAGGATTGCACCACATTAACATGCATACCAAGCCTCTTGAAGTGAGTTTGATAGAGGTTTGGTACCCCTTTTGTGCCTATGTGTTTTGCATGCATTTGAAAGTGAAGGTGCATTCTTGGTTCTTAGGGCCATCATGCATGGAAATGCGTGATTGGTGGTCCGGGAACCGAGGCACAACCTCCTTTGAGTCCAAAACATGATAAGGATTGTGTTTGATGCATAAATTGCTTGAATTGCCTTGCCATGCATAGTCTTGCCCTCTGCTGCTATGAGTTGCAGGTTCTGCAGGAATTAAGTGCCGGCCGGCAGTATTTAGTGCCGACCGGCAGTGTATCAGTGGCCGATAGCTTCATCTGCAGCCGGTGGTCAATCCCCGCAGCCGGTGGCCAAACCCCTCAGCCGGTGGTGATCTTCAGTGTATCTGGAAGGTTCCCCAGGATTTTGGCATCCTTCAGAGGAGGAGAGCAGAGAAAACAGGGGCAAATCATGCATGGTAGTGCGATTCCGAGCAAGTCCCGAGCGCGCGCCGCATTTGAGCCCTCCCCCGAGGCATTTATTGCTTTAATTAGATTAATTATTTATTTAATTAATTTAGTCAATTTGTAATAATTAATTAGCTTGCGTAGTTAATTAATCCGTATTATTATTTTGGTCCCTCCGAGTGAGGGCGAATCTGTAATAAGTGTGTGTGAGTGGGTGTATGTCTTCCAATCCCCATTTCTTTCTCCCTCTTATTTACCCGCTTATGTTGGTAGATTAGGGCACATTCAAATTAGCATACCTTATGCAATGCATGCGTGCATTCATGCATTTTTTTACATGCATCGGGCTCGGTTCATCATACAAAATGCATCGTACTTTCAATTCCAAATTGAATACGTGCATCGAACAAAGTGCATTTCACATGCCATGCTTAGGATAGCCGAGCCTGTCTAACTGCATTCTTGCCTGTGTTGCATTAGTCATTTAACATGAACTAGGTCATTCATTGTTTTGCTAACTAGTTTACTGTTTTGGCACGGAGTACGAGGTGAGCTTTTATGCTTTAGCATATCGCACGTGTGTAAGTGTTGCCATGACAGTATGCTTACCATGCGGCTAAGTGCTTATGTGAGATAAACTGTTTGGATGCCTGTGGGTGGAGGTTGGATTGCCTGAGTTGGAACGACTCATTGAAATCCGCATTTTAGTCTACTTGCGAGTGGCAAAAGAAAACAACACGTTTTTCGAGACAAAACGGATATGCAATGTTTATTTCCAAGTTAGGCGATCTAGTCTATACTTTTGTGTTGTGCGCATCACATAGTAATTCTAGGTTAAATAACCGGAATAAGAACGCATAAAGTTTTCAAAAACGGATATCACGGTTAGTAGAGGCCGGTCTTCGGACCGGGCGAAATGGGGTGCTCATAGCTGACCTTCCCCGATCGTACCCAAGCTCCCGAGCCAAGACCACTTTGGTGATGACGGACATGTGGCCTTCGGCACCGAGTCAGGGTTTCCTAAATTTCCCATTTTAAAATATTTAGGTGGCGACTCTGTAATCTGGCAAAGCAGTCCATGTTTGACACTTCTTTTCAAAAATCAGTTTTTCTCAAAACGATTTGCCAGAGTTGGACTCTTTGGTTCAGATTTAGAACCGCAACACACAAAAGGGAGTCCGAACTGTTAGCGCGAGGTCCCCCGCGGACGTGCTACAGTTTCTGGCGACTCCGCTGGGGAGTTTTAGAGAGCTTGACTCGAACTCGTGATATCCTGTTTTGACTACACTTATGTGTTTCTTTGCATTGCATGTGCATTGGTGCGCCTAGGACACCGTGTTGGCCATCTGCTATTCCTGAGCGGTTTGCCGGAGGCTTGTCTTGTCAAGGCATGTCCATAAGGCTGACTGGTTGCGGGCTCTGCCAGTATGGGAACACAAACCCCGGTTTTACCGGGGCACCCTTTTTGACTATTCAACCTAGTGCATATTTGGATCCATAGTGACCATTCCAAACTAGGACAAGTTGCTTACCCGATATAGGTTGTTTGAAACTGCTGCGTGCGTAGTGAAACCCTAGCTCCTGACAAAATAGGACAGGGAAACCCTACCCCAACATAGGGGTGTTTTGGCTCTCTTTACTTGCTATGTGCTTTTAGAGTGTATCTCTACAGGGAATGCGTATACCAGTTTGCAAGACTGGGCATCCGGCCTGCGGGCACCAGTATCAGTATTTTGAGAATCAGTTATATCTGCGGGTATCAGATTCAGATTTGGGGCAGTGATTTCGGGGAACAGTGATCAGTAATAGAATACAGTCGTTCAGCTCTGCTCATATCCGTTCCAGTGAAATTGAGCTAAGATGCTGTCGGTTTTCTCTTTTGCTAGGTAGTCCTGGAACTATAGCTTCAGAAGGCTCCACTATCTCCCGGATACATTGGATTTGCGTTGGTAGACTTTGTCAGGTCAGAGACTCAGTTCAAGGGTAATCAGGGCCAGAGAAGGCTAGCCAGGCACAGACCACCAGTACAACAGCTACCAGATCAGTGATCTTTGAGCAGTCAGTTTGAGATGTCCGAGCCTATTACAGACACAGATATACCGGTTGCTCAATTAGATCAGGACAATATGTCGAGCCTGGAAGAGATGGTGCGCCAACTCCAGGATAGTATGAAAGCCATGCAGCAAGACGCTGTTCGTCAAGCAGAATCCGCCAAGCAACAGGCCGTGGTCATAACCCAACAGGCAGAGACACTTGCCAGGCTAAGGCAGCAAACCGGAGTATCTACTTCGCACCCAGCTCCACCCCCACCTGTGGTTCCAACACCCAGAGAGGCAGCTCATGTCCAGGAAAGTACAGATGTTCCAACAGGGCTGGTCCCACTGCCAATCCCACCTCAGTTGTCCAAAGCACCGGCCAACCCAGTGGACACGCCCTTTGAATTTGAGGTCGACCCAACTGCACTTAAGGTCAATAAACTCGAGGAGTTGTTCAGACAGGCACATGGAGTGAACCTCATCCCGGATTTAGAGGACGGGTATATTGAATCTGCAGTTACCTTGCCAGAGCGGTTTAAAATGCCGCATATCGATCGCTTTGACGGCTCTAGAGACCCAAGGGTACACCTCCACTTGTTTTCCGATATCTTGAAGCCAATGGGTTTGACCACGGCTCAGAAGCTATCTCTCTTTGGCCGAACCATGTCTGGGGTAGCCGCAATCTGGCATGCAAAATTGAAGGACTCCGTGAAACAGAACTGGGAAGAGCTGGCTGAGGCCTTTATTGCCCAATACTCCTACAACACACAGATCGAGGTCACAACTTGTGATCTTGAAGCCACCCGCCAAGAACCAAATGAGAGTTTCTCAGAGTTCGTAATGAGATGGAGAGCAAAGGCCTCAATGATGACTACAAGGCCTTCTGACAAAGACCAGATAAGGATGGTTGTGCGCAACCTCCAACCCAAACTGATGCAAAAAATGATAATCTTACCCTTTCCTACCTTTGCAGACCTACACGAGATGGGGGTACAGATTGAGGACGCTATGAAACAGGGCCTCATTGACCAGGAAAAGGAACAGCCCAAGGGGGCACTCAACCGCAGTTCGAATGCGACCACCAGCGGTGACGCAGTTGCAAGATCTTCTGAAGTGGGCATGGTCGCAACCACCACGTCAAAAACAGCTACCTCATTCACCGGTGCGTCCGGGAGTAGCTCGCGAGCAGCCAAATATCCACCTCAAGTCAAGAGAGTTTTTACCCCACTTTATATGCCTTTGTCAAAAGCTCTAGGGGGCCTACTCAGGAAAGGACATTTGAAACTGTTAGAACAACAGCCTCTACCCGATCCTCTCCCTCCAAAGCATGACCCGGCTAAGTACTGTGCTTTCCATCAACAAACAGGTCATGACACTAACAGTTGTGTTCGTCTTCGCCACGAGATACAAAATTTGATTGACAATAAAGTCATCACCGCACCTGCTCGGCGCAGTCCATCGTCACTAGATCAGTGAAAGTAGGGGTTACTGCAAGTATGTGATCAGGGATGGGTCCACCTGTGGGTGGCACTCGGTGTATTTCAGATGTGGTGTTTGGCACGCGCAGTTTTGAGCATTTGCGAATGCTGGTTTTTGTATGTTCTGGCTTGGGTACTGAGTTAGTTCTGTCATTTTTGCTTTGAGTCTGTCTCCTTATTTTGAGTCAGTCTTTTTATTTCAGGTCTGTCTTGTTGTATCGAGTCAGTCCTGTTTTGTTGAAGTCAGGTGATTCCGGGAATGTTACCGCGGACATCACTATCTTGTTTTGTGTTTGTCTTTTTGCTTTCTTTTGAGTCTGTTTCTGCCAAGGAGCCAGTTGTGCCGACAGATTCTGAATGGAACAGCAGTGATTTTCACACTCTTGTGTTTGCTTCTGCCGTGTGCCAGTTGTGCCAGAAGTTTTGAATGAGATGACAGTATTTGACTAGAAGCTGTGACTTTTCTGTGCCTTGAATCATTGCATTGACCTAAGTTTTTCAAAACTTTTTCAAACACTGTGGTGAAAACAAAGAGGAAGGAATTCCTCGGGATTTGCAAAAGTTTGATCAACTGAGAGAAAGAGAGGCGTGCTAAGCCCTTAATGAATGAAATCATGCTTGTTAGTGTGAGTACTGAGAAGGACCCTAGCTTTGATCAAGATTGGTCCTACACTATCTTCAGCGCGAGCGATTTGTCGTTTTCTTAAAAACTTTCAAAAAAATGTTTTGCGCGGTCCTGCGAAGACTTGTGTGGAATCGCTCTTGAGATTGTGCAGTTTAGGATCGCTCTCAGCCTCGAGACTTGAGTCCTTGCCTTCAAACCTTGAACTTGCATTCAGAATGTTCAACGGTCAACCACAATGTGAGGCCTGTGTGGCCAGATTCAAAGCAACCCTCGAACAAGAGGCAAGAAAGTCAAATCAAGAAGCTCAGATGTCGTCAAGAGAAGCTTGGGAAGCTAGATCAGAAGCCCCCCCTCAAACTAGGGGCAAAAATGTCAGATAAGCCCGAAGAGCCGAAGGTGGATCTTTCTGCAAATCAATACAACAGCCACTCTCCCGGATACCGAGGGCTTCAATCTCAAAAACCATTTGGCATGGACTTGTTACACTTTTACCCTTTGAGAGGCTCGCTGGGCCGAAAACCCGGAAGGGCGACCCAGGCAAAAGTTAGAGCAAACAAAAAATGCAAAAAGAAAAGAAAAAATATACATAAAAAAAAAGAAGAAAGAAGAAAAAGAAGCTCGCAAGGTCGAAAACCTGCATCGGGCGCCTTGGCAAAAGTTAGAGCCTAAAAGAAAAAGAAAAAAAAAGAAAAAGAAAAAAAAAAAAAAAAGACAAAAAAATGAAAAAGAAAGAAAAGAAAGAAAAACAAAGCTCGCAAGGTCGAAAACCTGCAATAGGCGCCTTGGCAAAAGTTAGAGCATAAAAAGGAGAGGTTAAATACCCGAGTGTACCTTAACCCCGAACTACGTAAGGCTTGATTCCCATGTTTGGGATACGTAGGCAACTTCATTCTGAAGTCCAGCCATAAACACTTCCAAATCGGTTGTGTCCATGTGACGGTTTTGATCATCTATGCCTCCTCTGTATCCAAGAGTCTGGTCGTGTTCGTCGCTCTGAGGACTGACTACAATGCGCTGCGGCATCATCCAAACAAGGGGCAACTTTCCGTTGCCATTCAAAATGCCGCGATGTTACTTCAAACAAGGGGCAACTTTCCGTTGCCATGCAGTGTCCTTCAGACAAGGGGCAATTTTCCATTGCTTATGGGTCCGAGGTTGTGCATCTCAAGAGTAGGTTCCGTGCTTGTTGAGCATTGGCCATTTGCAAAAATAGTTTTTGAGAATTTTTACTGAGGTTGACTAATTCTCTCGAAAATTATTCCATCTTTTCCAAAACTGGACCATTTTCTTGGACCCAAAAAAAAAAGGAAAATTTTCAGTGCTCATAGCCTGACTTGCATGATTTTAAATCAAAAAGTCGAATAAGCATGTTAATCTAACTTTCATGTTGGTCAAAATTGTTTTAAAACAAAAAATGGTCGGAATAATGAACTAGGGGCACAGTTGAGTCAGGCTTCCTGTCTTTCCCCCATTGTCAACATACTCGCCCAGAAGGGCACTCTACTTGCCAGAAAAGGGCACAACAAAGGGCAGAAAGTTCTCTTATCCTCCAAACAACAAGGTATCAAGCCAAGTGCGAAGCACGAATTGGAATGGATCAAGATGTTCCACTTCCTTCATCTGGACAGATCTAACCATGTCCAAACTCCCCAGCAGGGCATCATCAACCGATGTCAGCTGCAGGTTTGCTACACACCCAATTGTAGCGCAGCCCATCTGTGGGAGAAACTCACTATTGTGAAGAAGAATCTAGCGGAATGCTAGGGGCAAGAACCCGCAACTTACTATTCATCCATCAATCACCCTGGGGAGGGATGAAAAATGAGAGATTAAAGAATAGAGAGGTGTAAGTTGAGAGAAAAGTGAGCAAAAGGGTTTTGAGAGAAAAACCGAGCCTGAGGGCCGAGTGATGCGAGAATCACAAATGAGAAAGGGTGGGAAACAATACCCGGTGAAACAGGCTCCCTGTGCACGTCTGTGTGTCGTGTCTTTTGTTTTGTTTGTTTCGATTCTTGCTTTGAGTCGTTCCGAGCGTGTCTCGATGTATTTAGGTTGTTTACCTTTTGTTTTCCGTTGTTGAGTCGTTCTCCCTGTGTCCAGTTGTAGACTCAATACCCAGTTGAGAACTCGTTTTCAATTTCAATTTCAAAATAAAATCGTTGTGTGCTCAGAGTGCTGTGCCATTCTCCACATTTGTGCAAAATAGATTTGTTCTTTCAAAACTGTAGGGCCCACCCCCGATAAGTGTGAACTGTAAAATCAGGATCTATCTGAAGCTATATAGGTTCCGGATTGCAAAGCAAAAGAAACGAGGGAAAATTGAAGCATCTGAGGGTGTTTCACCTTCAGCGAATTCCGTGATTGTACTCCGGATGTGCCTCTTCAGGCCTTGTCAATGCTACCGAAGTATGAGTGCGTCTCTACCTCAAGTGCAAGTCTGCTTCAAGTCAGAATGGCAATTAAAGCAGCAGCAGATGTTATCTCTGGCCAAGTTCTTAAGCCAAAGCAAGATGAAATCAACTCTCCTAGTTCTCTCTCTCTCTCTCTAGTCAGCAAGAGCAAGGAATGGACTGAAGAAATATTTTGTCAAAGTGTGTACAAGGCTCAACATGTGTTAGTGGGCCACTAGTGTGGCAAATTGGTAATTAAGTCAAACTCATGTAATCTCGCTTATTTTAATTTAATTTAATCACACTAAATCAATTTTCAGATAATTACACTATAAAATTACATAAATTCTACTAATCGTGGAACATCAATCAATTTTGGGTTCGGCCGCCGATAAGGCCTTCAATTAACAGTTTAAACATAACAACATGAACAGATAATTAACCAGTCAAACAGATAAAATGCAATTCAAACAGATACAGGCAATCAATTCCGTTTCAAATTTCAGTCAGTCAGTTTAGTAATTCAGTCAGTTCAATTACTTTTCATATTCGATCTCAGTTTAGCAGTAATCGGTAATCAATCAGTCATTAATTGGTAAACAGTATTGTAGACACCCCATTTTTGACCATCCCCAAGACTTGGACGTCACCGCTTGGACACTCGGTGATTATCCATGTTTGTGTTCGTTTGGAGTTCCCGGAGTTCTCGGCTCGCGCGCCGTGCCTCAGGACCTCCGAACTCGACCGTTTGTGTTTGGTTTTGCACCAAACACTTGTGTTTTGCCTTGGAAGGGCAGGGAATGCTTTGTGAGGCATCCCTACACACCACCGGCTGTGGCTAGAGGCAACCGGCCGGCTGTAGTTGTCACCGGCACTATATTGTGCCGGTCGGCACTATTTTGGGCGAAATGACCATTTTGCCCAGCCGACCACTGTGCACTTGCTTTCTGAGATATTTTCAGACAGCTTTTGAGCATTTGCTTCCCCTCCATACACGTGTATGGAGGGATGAACCCTTGTTTGCTTAGCTTGTAAGTTTACAAGTTCTATAAGAGGAAAGCTCTCCCTCTTGACTTAGGGTTAGCATTTTTCAGAGCATTAGACATTGTTAGAGAGCTGGAGCTCTGGTTTTTAGGGTTAAGTTAGATACATACATCATATCTCTCTTTTTCTCTTAGTACACTAGGTGTTTAGTTCACACTATTGTACTAAAACACCTAGTGTTTCACCCTCTCCTTGAAACTGAGGTTCCAGAGGCTGTTCTTGGAGGTTCTTGACAGATTTTGAGCTCAAGGAAGCATCAACCACAACCTTTGTGAAGAAGGCTACAAGGGTAAGCAAAACTTGCACTTTTTTCCCATTTTTGCAACTCATTTCTACCTAATTTAGAACTGTTTTTGAGCTTAGTATATAACACATAAAAGTTCTGATTTTTGACCTTCTTTATTGTATATTAAGAGTGTTTTGTGGTTTGAGGAACTTTGACCACCTTTAGGCCTTGAAAAGGCCACCTTTTGTGCCATTTTGTGAGAGATCCGAGACTTTGGTCTTAGGATCTCTTCACCACTGAAATCTTGAGGGATTTCAGTGGTGAAGAGCATGCCTTGAAGTCTCAAGAAGGAGAGGGCCACCCCCTCTCCTTGATGTCCTTGAAAAGGACAAATTTTGCTTCCTTATGGAGCACCATGTTTGAGTGTGTGTTGAGCATGTTTGGCTTGTTTTCCATGTTTATATTACTATGATATAACATGTTTTCAAGTTGGTTTTGGTCTCCTATACATGCTTAGTATAGTTGCCTTGTAATGCCTCTTTTATGCCTTAACATGACTAGGTTGTTTGCCCTATTTTCTAGCATGTTTTAAGCTTAGATTTGTGAAGCTTGTAAGCTTATTTTGCCATGATTTAGCTCTGTCCATAGCTATTTTGGCTAATATTGGCATGTATTTGGTAGCCTCTTTGTATTTGGCTTGTTGGCCTCAAAAGCATGAATATGTGGTATGCTATTCTATCTTTGTTTTTGATGATTGGAACCATCTAATATGCCATTTCAGTCCTTCATATATGCTTGTTTGATTGCCTTAGTGGCCTTGTTAATGCTTTAAGAGTATGTCTTGTATGCTCCATGTTTTGGCTTCAATGCATGCCTTTAGCTTAATGACTCTTAGATACCATCTAAGTAGCTCTTTGGCCTTGCTTTAACATGCTAAGAACCTATTTTTGGTTGTTAAGTGCATGCCATATGTATTTGTGCTAAGTGTGGTTCAATACCCTATTGGCTTGCCTTAAGCCTAGGCCATTTGCATGCTTTGTTTGGCACACTTCATTGCATGATTTGGCATCATGTTTGACATGAATTTCAGAGCTTTCAATGCATGCTAATTGCCCATGTTTGGTCCCTTTAAGTGTGCATGAAAGTTGATTTTGTATGTTTAAGTCTTGAGCCTTAACATGTGCATGTGTGTGCGTGTGGTCTCATTCCCTAGGCACTTTGGCCACTGACCTTAGGCCTTTTAGGGTTGCCTAATTCATGTCTAAGTCCATTATTCCATTGGATTGCATGCTTGTATTATATGCTTATTTGTATGCTTGCATAAATGCATTATATTGTCCATCTTGCATCCTAGATGACATGCTTAGGATTGCACCACATTAACATGCATACCAAGCCTCTTGAAGTGAGTTTGATAGAGGTTTGGTACCCCTTTTGTGCCTATGTGTTTTGCATGCATTTGAAAGTGAAGGTGCATTCTTGGTTCTTAGGGCCATCATGCATGGAAATGCGTGATTGGTGGTCCGGGAACCGAGGCACAACCTCCTTTGAGTCCAAAACATGATAAGGATTGTGTTTGATGCATAAATTGCTTGAATTGCCTTGCCATGCATAGTCTTGCCCTCTGCTGCTATGAGTTGCAGGTTCTGCAGGAATTAAGTGCCGGCCGGCAGTATTTAGTGCCGACCGGCAGTGTATCAGTGGCCGATAGCTTCATCTGCAGCCGGTGGTCAATCCCCGCAGCCGGTGGCCAAACCCCTCAGCCGGTGGTGATCTTCAGTGTATCTGGAAGGTTCCCCAGGATTTTGGCATCCTTCAGAGGAGGAGAGCAGAGAAAACAGGGGCAAATCATGCATGGTAGTGCGATTCCGAGCAAGTCCCGAGCGCGCGCCGCATTTGAGCCCTCCCCCGAGGCATTTATTGCTTTAATTAGATTAATTATTTATTTAATTAATTTAGTCAATTTGTAATAATTAATTAGCTTGCGTAGTTAATTAATCCGTATTATTATTTTGGTCCCTCCGAGTGAGGGCGAATCTGTAATAAGTGTGTGTGAGTGGGTGTATGTCTTCCAATCCCCATTTCTTTCTCCCTCTTATTTACCCGCTTATGTTGGTAGATTAGGGCACATTCAAATTAGCATACCTTATGCAATGCATGCGTGCATTCATGCATTTTTTTACATGCATCGGGCTCGGTTCATCATACAAAATGCATCGTACTTTCAATTCCAAATTGAATACGTGCATCGAACAAAGTGCATTTCACATGCCATGCTTAGGATAGCCGAGCCTGTCTAACTGCATTCTTGCCTGTGTTGCATTAGTCATTTAACATGAACTAGGTCATTCATTGTTTTGCTAACTAGTTTACTGTTTTGGCACGGAGTACGAGGTGAGCTTTTATGCTTTAGCATATCGCACGTGTGTAAGTGTTGCCATGACAGTATGCTTACCATGCGGCTAAGTGCTTATGTGAGATAAACTGTTTGGATGCCTGTGGGTGGAGGTTGGATTGCCTGAGTTGGAACGACTCATTGAAATCCGCATTTTAGTCTACTTGCGAGTGGCAAAAGAAAACAACACGTTTTTCGAGACAAAACGGATATGCAATGTTTATTTCCAAGTTAGGCGATCTAGTCTATACTTTTGTGTTGTGCGCATCACATAGTAATTCTAGGTTAAATAACCGGAATAAGAACGCATAAAGTTTTCAAAAACGGATATCACGGTTAGTAGAGGCCGGTCTTCGGACCGGGCGAAATGGGGTGCTCATAGCTGACCTTCCCCGATCGTACCCAAGCTCCCGAGCCAAGACCACTTTGGTGATGACGGACATGTGGCCTTCGGCACCGAGTCAGGGTTTCCTAAATTTCCCATTTTAAAATATTTAGGTGGCGACTCTGTAATCTGGCAAAGCAGTCCATGTTTGGCACTTCTTTTCAAAAATCAGTTTTTCTCAAAACGATTTGCCAGAGTTGGACTCTTTGGTTCAGATTTAGAACCGCAACACACAAAAGGGAGTCCGAACTGTTAGCGCGAGGTCCCCCGCGGACGTGCTGCAAGTATGAAAGTTGTTACACTCTGATTAAAGAATGCCGAGACCGTGCCCTTGCTTCCATGGCACGGTACCAACAGCAGCTCGCTAAATCGTATAATCAACGTGTTCAGCTACGCCATTATATACCAAGAGAATTGGTCTTCAAGAAAGTGCTTCCTGCTGCTAGGAATCCCGTTGAAGAAAAATTGGGTCCTAACTGGGACGGCCCTTATCAGATTGACTCAATCGCAGGGACAGAGGAATATCGGTTCAAAGACATAGATGGAAGAAGTTTGCTGTATCCGTGGAATTCTACACACTTCCACAAATTTTATCATTAAGTAAACTTGTACGACACGACAGATTGTTTTGAATTTACGTCGTATACATCTTTCTTTTTTCAATACAATGTTTTCTCTCCTACCCAGTGAGTTATGGTTGTGTCAAAAAGCCTCCGAATTCGGAGTGCCCTTCGTGAAAATCATGATTGGTCAACATCAAAAGCCTCTGAATTCAGAGCGCCCTTCGTGAACGACACATTTGGACCGAATAAGCCTCTGAATTCGGAACACCCTTCGTGGAAATTGCGATTGGCCAACACAAAAAGCCTCTGAATTCGGAGTGCCCTTCATGAACGACACGTTTGGGCCGAATAAGCCTTCGAATTCGGAGCACCCTTCGTGGAAATCGCGATTGGCCAACAAAAAAAAAAAGCCTCCAAATTCAGAGCCCCATCCGTGAATGACACGTTTGGGCCGAATAAGCCTTCGAATTCGGAGCGCGCTTCGTGAACGACACGTTTGGGCTGAATAAGCCTCCGAATTCGGAGCTCTATTCATGAATGACACGTTTGGGCCGAATAAGCCTCTGAATTCGGAGCTCCCTTCGTGGAAATTGCGATTGGCTAACACAAAAAGCCTATGAATTCAGAGTCCCATCCGTGAATGACACAATTGGGCTGAATAAGCTTCCGAATTCAGAGCTCCTTTTGTAGATATTGTGATTGATAAGCGCAAACGCTATTGACGTAAAGTAGTAGACATAACTTAATCTACAAGCATTGATCGAAATAACATTAAACATTTACAATAAAATGTTTTATTTAATAGATCATGAGTACATGCTTTACATAAAAAGGGAACAATTTACATCAAAATTATTCGGCTCCGTCCTCGTCATTAGTCTTCTCGGCATCGAAAGCCTCAAACGGAAAAGTATAACTCTGATACATGGGTGACGCAGGATCAACGCCAGCTGCCTGAAGAGCCTTGATCCATTCATGCTTAAATCCGCAATTTTCGCATTGACAGACTTCCTTGGCTAGTTTTTCCTTCATCTTCTCTATTCTAATTTTTCGGCCGTCATGGAAGCCTTTTTCATAGGACTTGGCCTTCGCAGCTTCTATTGCGAACATACTTGCCGTTTCTCAGTCGGCAATCGCGTGATTCAAAATTCGCCGACTTAATCGCTCCGTGACAATTGGATTCACTTAACTCGCCGAATGAGTCTCAGAGCTATTAGCTTTCTCCAACTCATTTTCAGCCTTCTCCACGGGGGCTTGCAAGCTCTGAATGTGAGCATCCTTTTGCTCTATCTTTCTTTGCGCGGCACAAAGATACATACCAATTTCATAGGAGGTATACAAACCCTTTACTGCTCCATGGACGCCCTCTTGAAAAACTTCATAATCAGCCCGGCCGACCATGGACTGCTGAACTTCTGGTGGAAAAATCTGTCAAGTGAACTCGACTGCTACATTTGGGTCGCAGATAATTGAATCTGCTTCCGTCATCGGTTTGTTCTAAACGAAAACCAAAAAACTCAACGGGCGCAGTGTCGCACTGGTTTCTCCTCTTGAGCGAAGGGAGTTACCTCGTTGCTGTTTTTTCTTTTTGGGTGTCCTACTTTGACAACATGGGGAATAGCGCTTCTCACGCTCCCTCGATGTCTTATTCCCCGTGCATGTAGGCTCGCCACCTCGATTCATCTCCTCATCCAGTTCCGCCAGTGTCCTACCTTCCCTTCTACTGTTGAAGAATAGTCTTCTTGCCATCTACAGTCGTCCACACTGCATTTTTCCTCTCTCAATTTGTTGGATTTGAATGTAACAATGGCACCTCCGCGCACGCAGCCCTCACCCCATTTTATTCATTATGGGTGCAGCACTCCCGAGGTGATCTTATCAATGCCTTACGCCGATAAGTTCATGTGCCCCAGCTATGAACTTGAACCACCGATATTCAGCTTTCCAATTCATTTATTAGTTGGGGCAATGGCAGATTCGTTAATCTAATCGGCTAAATTTCAAGGCCTTGCATCGATAAATTAATGAACTGCTGGTATTTGACGTTCCAGTTCATTCATTAGCTGGAGCAAGGACAGATTCGTTAATCTAATCGGCTAAATTTCAAGGCCTTGTGTCGATAAGTTAATTTGCCCTAGCCAATCCATGAACCACCGATATTCGGCATTCCAGTTCATTCATTAGCTGGGGCAAGGGCAGATTCGTTAATATAGTCGACTAAATTTCAAGGCCTTGCGCCGATAAGTTAATATGCCCCAACCACTCCATGAACCGCCGATATTCGGCATTCTAGTTCATTCATTAGCTGGGGCAAGGGCAGATTCGTTAATCTAATTGGCTAAATTTCAAGGCCTTACGCCGATAAGTTAATGTGCCCCAGCCAATCCATGAACCATCAATATTCAGCGTTCCAGTTTATTCATTAGTTGGGGCAAGGGCAGATTCGTTAATGTAATCGGCAAAATTTCAAGGCCTTGCGCCGATAAGTTAATGTGCCCCAATCACTCCATGAACCGCTAGTATTTGACGTTCTAGTTCATTCATTAGCTGGGGCAAGGGCAGATTCGTTAATCTAATCGGCTAAATTTCAAAGCCTTGCTCCAATAAGTTAATATCCCCTAGCCAATCCATGAACCACCGATATTCGGTGTTCCAGTTCATTCATTAACTAGGGCAAAGACAGATTCATTAATTTATTCAGCTAAATTCCAAAGATACGCAGTTATTTTATCGGATGTTTAATTTACTCATCTCCCTTGGACCGATAAGTTAATGTGCCCCAGCCAATCCATAAACCATCGATATTCGGCGTTCCAGTTCATTCATTAACTGGGGCAAAGGCAGATTCATTAATTTATTTGGATAAATTGCAAAGATACGCAGTTATTTTATCGAATGTTTAATTTACTCATCTCATGATCTTATATCCTACTAGATTATTAACTAACACATGTAGCAGGCAGAAAAGAAAAGGAAAGTTTCATTAATAAATTGAGTACAGATAGTAGTCATTTTACACATGAAAATTACGCTACATTTAACTTCTAACCGAAGTAAATAAACAAAAATCTACTAACAAAAATCAAAATATCACCCTAGTCAATCTTCAGGGTTAGACTCTAGTGGCTCAACGTCCACCTACTCATATGGAATCGGCTGCACCAATGTCACATTAGCGGCAGTAAGGGCTTTGAGCCAACCGTGTTTGAAGCCCCGATTCTCGAACTTGGGTACTTCCTTCACGTAGTTCTCCAAGGCGGCGTCCTTCCCATCTTGGAACGCTTTGGAAATCTCAGAGTTGCCTATTTCCTTTGCCTTCTTCGACTCTTCCAAATCGGCTTCTAGCTTGGAAATTACCTCATTGGCTAACTTGAGCGCGTCTTCACTCACGTTTGCCCTCTCTTCGGCGGCCAACCTGAGTTGGTCGGAACTCTTTGCCTTTTCTGCCTCAGCGTCGACTCTTACACGTTCTTCCACCGCTTTCGCCACTTCGGACTCGGCTCTTAATGAGGCCTCCATGGCCTTACTCTTTTCATTTTCAATTTCGGCTTTCAGAAAGCCAATCTATTCAATAGCATCATGTTGACGACGTCCGATCTCAGCTATCTTGCCCACCGTCTGCAAAACAAGGAATTAGAGTTAAAAAATAAAAATAAAAAATATAGGTAGAAGACTGCAGATAAGGCTCAAGTCATGTACCAATATGGCCGATTGAGCAGCTAATGTTATTGATAGCAAATCTAGCTCTGCCCGAAAAGTTGCTCTGTCAATCGGCAAGGAAATTGAAGAAGCCATGCTCAAGGCCACAGCCGGATCTTTCAGAGCCGACGCATCAAAAGCAATCGATACATTCTTTATCCTTGGTTGAACGATGAGCGGCACAACCAAGTCTGACTCCTCTATGCGCGGTCGTTTATCAGTTAGGTTTTCCCTAGAGTCGGCTTCGCACTTGGCGGGATGCTTTTCCCTTCTCTACTCGACCTTCTGATTCCCCTGTTTGACAATTTGCTCCGTTTTGGCCGTTTCAATCTGAGCCGTTTCTTCCACAGTAACAAGCGGAGAAGACTCAATCACGGTAACAGGGGGAGGTTCAAATCGATTGGTCTCGGCTCTCCTCTGGGCGGCCATCCTTTCGGCATTTTTCCTCCTGGCCAACTACGTGAGCAACTCCCTAGCCATGTTCTCAGGATATGCGCCAGGAAGGTCCCCTATGTCGATAAAAATATCTTCAAATGAGATGTCCACTTGGCCTGAAGTGCATGGAAGGTTGGATGGATTAAGGCTGGTTTCCTCAAAAGCCAAGTTTAGAGCCTCGTCAACTTCTTCGGCTTCCAAGGTGGACTAATTTGGCTGCTCAGTAACTTTTTCAGCTACTTGTTCTTCCGCCTGCTTCGAATCAAAAGTTTCCAAACCAATCTACCTGAGGTTTTTGAAGTTGGGGAAGATAAGGGCCATGAGCTGTTGTTCGCCTCTTAGAATTGGAACGTTATCTACGGTCGAAAACATAGAGTAAGTCGACTAGTATCTCAGAAGCATGTAGGCCGCCCTCCCTTGCTTCTGAAGGTTTGGACTGCCAAAGAACTAGAGTGCAGTTTTGATTTCCGTAAGTACAGTGTCGTCGGCCAAAACCAGAACTATATTCAAATTATTGCCTGCATAAATAAAACGATAAATGCATGGAAGGAAAGCCGGGTAAATATATAGCAAATACACATAAGGAAATATACGACCACCTAGTTTGCCTTTTTGTCTAGGCACAGGATCTAGGCGATCTTTGCCCTTGCCGAATTCCTAGTTGCCTCGGACAACAACCATGACATTGTCAACACACTTGCCAGAGCTGGCAAGTATAGTCACCAAATGATGGTCGGTGTCCTTAACCCTAAGAAAGTAGCGCCCTTGCTGGCTAGAAGATTTGGCCAAGGCATAACAATGCCAAATAGCAGGGATACCAAGATTGATCCTAAGGCATCAGTTCAACTCTACAATTCCCATTATGATTCGGTAAAAATTTACATTAGGTTGGAAAGGGATTAGACCCCAGTGGAGAAGGACGGCCCTTAAAAATGGGTGAAGGGGGAAACGGACTCCGCCCTCAGCAATTGATAGGAGAGAAAAGATGATTGTACTCTCATCAGTCCTCTCCATATCAATTATACTCTCTGCCACAAGTGATAAATGGACGTTGTCAGGAATGGAAAAATGGCGTCGAAAACCAGAAAATCGATCCGCAGAAAGAAGGGCTTTCAAATGTTTTGTCATCCTAGCCAGTTTAGAGAGTATGCTAAACTAAAAACAAACAAGGAAATGGGATTCAAAATGGAGGAGAAGAGAACTTACAAGAAACAGAGAAGACAATGAGAAATGGGAGGAATTTGCAGAGGTCGCGAAATGAAGGAGGTATATTGAAAGGCAAACTAGAAGCTTTGTGTATTCAAAAAACATATATTCGAAGGGACAACATAGTTTCAAATCGCATTAAATGAAGGAGGCGTACGAAGGGGTGGAAAATTGTAATGATGCCTAAAAAGCATATGTGTTCTGACACTTGTGTTGGAATGAGGTTAACCGCCGTATTTTTTGACTTTTCAAGTTCGAAACCAAACACGCCGACTAACTAGTGTTAGTAGGATGTTTGAAGGGCAATTGTGGGAGCCAAAATATCAGTACATGTAGGAAAGCCAAATGCATCTGAAGAAAATCAGGATATATATATTATATTCGGCTCTATCCTGGACGATCCCAAAGCAGAATAGATTAATCGGCCATAGAACCAATTGAACAAAATGTCGAGTGGGAATTGGCATATGACAGAAGGGCCGAATGAGCAATCATGCGATGGATTAAGAGTGGGCCCGACCCTAAGGCCCAAAAGTGAATATAAATAAAGGAACATCAACCAAAGAAATGTAGGTGAGAACAGACCCAAGAAACTTAAGACACAAGCAAACAAGAGACATATACTAACTTGTTCGTCAGAATGCTAATTCCGGCACCCCCGACTGGAGTGTTAATCCCCTTTTCAGGTGGCAATTAAAGGATCAGGAACGTTCTTCAGGATCCAAGAGTATTTCCAAACCTACTTCTCCACAGTAGCTAAGAAATTTTCTATGTTTTTCTCTTACTTTTTCTCTATTTCTTCTTTTTATTTGATGATCTCACTACATGTGGGTTTATATAGTTTTATATGTTTATCTAAGACATCTTTGAAGAACATTAATCATCACTGGTTTTGTTGGTTTTCTTAAACAAGGATTAGTGCTTAGATTGTTGACTAGTTTTTGGTCATATAATACTAAAACCTTCTAATTTGGATATCTGTTCTTGAATTCTTTGTGTTTTCTCAATGAATTTACTCCTTTATAGCTAGGGGGAAGAAGATTGAGACAATAAGTTTTAGGGAGAGAAACCATTTGAGAACTTGAGCTATTAAAGAGAAGAGGGCACCTAGGACATAAGGGTTGGATTATTAAATTCAGTGAAATTGACACGTTAAAGCAAGTAAGCTTAATAGGACCAATCTGTTATTTCTATTTTTTCAATTCATACAGAATGAATAACCCAACAAGCGATTGGATTGGCCTAATTTTAAGGTTTCCTTATAGTGGTTACTGAAATAGTGTTAAATTATGTGTAAAAAAAGAAATGTTAAGTTGATGATGCCCTTGGTTTCAAGTGCAAAGCCAATTGGATAGTTCAACTTTGGAATAGTTAACTGGTCTTAGTTGTAGATTTCAGAGTATTTATTTTTTGGAAAAACATGTTACATTGTAAGGATATCCAGTGGTATTGGTTATATAAGTCTTTTTTACCATGCTTACCTCATTCTAATTGGAACTTAAATTATGTTCCAATTATTGAAAGGATTTAATCCAAAAATACCCATGTGGGTGAAAGCACTAAAACTTAGTTAAATTAGTTTGCTTTTGTGTGTTATTGTTATCTAACCCTTCCTCTGCTATCTTATTATTTGTTGTGTGTATAATTGAAGTATCTTTCTTCGCATCATATACTTGTATTCTTTTAATGATCTTTTTAATTAAAATCAAGTTCAACCATTTGATATATTCTTTTGATCTTTTTAATTGAAGTATCTTACGTTGGATTTGTTTCTTTTTGTGGCTTCTGGACTTCTTTTACTTTGTAGCAGTTATATGGCAAAATTTAGTATGAGGCTGTGTATTTTGAACAATTTGACAACGTAATTGTTAAATCTACTAGTTGAATGAAGCATCGCACAAAATATGATCTCGAAATTAGTTTTGTCTATTGCAATGGACATTATTTTCTTGGAAATGTGTTCAATACAATAATGCCTGCAATTACTTTACTATTTTTTTTTATTTTTTTTTTATTTTTCTGTTTTCTTCTTCTCATCTTCTTGGCTTGCCAAAATATTGATTTTTCATTGCTTACCATGGACACACTTTTAATTTCTTTCCTTTATTTTTTAGCTTCATAAATGTTAATTGCTTTGTAGTTTTTATAATAGTCTTCATCATGATACTTTGATAGCATTTTCATAATAAATCTTTTCCAATTTTGGGGATCTCATCTCAAGTTGTATTGAAAAGGTAACTTCTTCAAATTCATGCCATCTTCATATTGTTTTTTGGGTTGTAACATTCATATGTCATCTAATAGAAGTGAAATCTACCCTATTTTCCCATATACTTGGTTCCCATGTATTATTGTTGCTTGATTTATGTGTTCATATAGGTTACTAGATTATTGTCTATGGCTTATTCGAGTTGTTTGCTTCAATGGGGTCCACTGATCGGTTGTTATGATGACCTGTCTGTAATACATATTGTTCAATGGTTATTAGATTTGTGATTTTATTATTTTTGTACTATGGAACTCTAATGATGGTCCTTTTTAGTTGTTATTGATCTTTTACCTTTTCTGCTTATCCCAGTCATCGAGTTCATATAGTTTGAGAAAACATGTTGCAATGTCATTGATTCAACACCATCTCCCAGTTGAAAGAAATGGCCGTGCATTACAGCCCGTGTCGCCCACAAGTTATAGTAGCTCAATGGAGGTCATATGCCATTTATTTCTTAAATGATCTCGTATATTTTCTAATAAAACGTGTCGTTTTAATGAAATGTGTCGTTTTTAAAAATCTGTCATTAACAACTATATGAATTGTTGGTTGGATCTCTTGCTTGCCTTCTCATGTTGGTATAGCCTTTTGTTCCCTGTCTAGGGTGGAATTATTAATCTTCACAAGTAATAATGAATCAATCCATTTTCTTGTAGGATTCCCAAGAAATTCTTCGATTTCTTCCGAAAATGTTTTGTGAATGAGAAATATCCAGAAAGACATTTTGAGAACCAATCTCTCTCTTCCAATAGTGTTATAAGTATATATTTATGTGATGAACGTGAAGTTTTTTGAATGTGGGTGCTACATGTACTAAACCTAAATTTTGTTTCTAAGCTCCAAGATAGGAATGTAATAATGGCCCAGCCCGGCCTATCTGGGCTCGGGCGGGCCTTACGGGCTCCCGCCTTTTTAGCTTGCCAGGCCATGGGTCGAAAAGTGGGGCCCAGGCCCAAGCCCAGGCCCACTCATAATAGGGCCTAGGGCCAGGCCGGTGGGCTGTGCTTGGGCCGCAAGCCGGGCCTAGTTGGGCCTTTTTCTTTTTTTTTTTTGAAAAAACGAACGATAAATATATTAGCTATGTAGATTATTTATTAGGGATAAAAAAATAAAAGAAAAATTATACTAGATTATTTTAGTTAATATTAATAAGATGTTTTGTTTGGTTATGTTTCATGGTGGCATTTAAATTTAATTATGTATAACTTATGTTTTATTTATTTATTTATGGACTTATAACTAAAAAAAATGCAATTATGTAATTTTTTTTCTTTCGAAATGAATAATTTTATATATATTAAAATGAAACTTTCAACATTACAATATTAAATTAATTATATAACATTTATTGAATGAATAATTTTTATTTCAAAATGAAATAAAATATTATAAAAATTTATATCATTAAATAAAATAGGTGTAGATTATTGATGGTGGTAGAGCAATTGCATCACTATAGGTCAAGTATATCCCTACTAGGTTAGCACCTACTAGCCTACCATCATTTGTATTATACTCCACATCAATAATCTAATACCAAAAAACAAAAAAAAGAAGAAGAAATGAAATAGTAAAAACAAATTGTTTGAATATTTATATATATATATATATTTTAAGTCTGGAGAGGTGCTCAGGTGCAAAACATAGATATATTTTTTTCATTCAATGAATGTGAGTGAAAAGTGAGTTGAGTGATGCAAACATAGTACAAGGGTAGGTCGTAGGGGGCAACAGGGGCGGCCAGCAGCAATTGAGCTGCAGTATTTTTTTTTTTTTTTTTTCATTCATTGCAACAGTAACTTGAACTTAATTGTGAGTGAGAGTGATGTGATGCATAAAGGGGGACAAGATAGGGGGTAGGCTGGGCAGAGGCATCGGTCTAGAATTATATATATATATTTCATTCATTCATTACAAAAAAATGACCACTGTTTTGTTTTTGTTTTTTTTTTTTAAATTTTTGCATGATCAATCTTTTATTTATTTATTTTAATTATTTAACCTTTGCAAGTTGCCTTTTATTTATTTTTTTTTTGAAATTTGATCATTGGTAGAGAGAGGGGCAGGTGGGTGGGCCAGGCCGCCCACAGGACCTAAATTTTTTTGGGCCAAGCCAAGCCGGGCTTCAAATGGAAGGCCCAGGCCCAAGCCCAAGGTATTAGGATGGTCTCGAGCTCGGGCCTAACCGGGTTGAAACGGGCTAGGCCCACCTCAGGCCTAAAGCAGGCTTTAGACCGCCCATAGGCCTCGGGCCATTTTTACACCACTACTCCAAGATATATATATATACATATATATTTATTTTGTTTTTCTATTTTGGAACCATGTAGCTAGTTTGTTGGCTAAACCATGTAGTCTGTTGTAGTTCCTTTGTCAAAAATACTTTATAAGAAAAAAATTATTTTAGGATCACTTTATTTTATGTATAGAGAATTTTGATGTTGACTTTTGAATTTTAGTCGCAAGTCATTTATTATTCGCAATGATTATAATTTGCTAACTTTTGATTTTCTTTTTTTTTTTGGGAGCGGAGGTTGGTTTCTTTATTTTTTTATGATTGATTGGCCAGCTTGTTCCTTGAAATAAGCATTGGCCCATGAATCAGTAATCTGTACAATTTTGTTGACTATTTCTTCTCTCTGGATCTGAATTTGCAAATTTGGGTGCAAGCTTTATAATTGAACTGATCAGAACTCAATATCAGAGGGTCTTTTTTTTGTTGTAAGTTTGTTTATCTGTTGATTGGGCACTACAAAAAATTAAGGTTTTAAAAAATAAAATTTAGGGACAAAATTATTTTTTAGGGACTAAATATTTTTGTTGCGAAAAACGTCGTTATTATATTTTTAGCAATGAAAATTAGATATTAATGATGAATTATTATCTTTTTGTGACCAAATTTTTTGTCTAAAAAAAAAAAAAAAAACTATTTTGAGACCAAATTATTTTGTCTCTAAAAGTGTATTTGTTAGTGATATTTTTAAAATTTTATCGCTAAAAGCCTTATTTTTTACTTTTCGGGACAACCTTTTAGTGACTATCCTCACGACGATAAAAATTAGTCCTTAAATGTCTTTTATAACAAAATTTTCACTTTTAGGGACCAAAAAATTTGATCTCTAAAACTCTTATATATTGTAGTGGGGCGTGCTCTCATTTTCATTTTATTTTTGAACAGGGTGTTATAGTGTCAACAAACTGACTTCTACTAGTTGTAAAGTAAAGATTTGGAGGTTTGCACTAAACAACAAAATGGGGGGGGGGTGATTTAAAGAAAATTCAAACTGTTTGAAAGTATATGATTGTGATTTGGAAAGTTGTAGGGTTGAATCTCCAAGGAGATAAACTAGAATTTTCATGATCTTCAATTTGGCATTGTAATTCAAATTTGAGCCAATTTGTGTTCTTTTATATTAATTATTAGTTAATTCTCATTTTCTGTTCCTAGTTAAATTTATATAAATTCTCAGTTAATTCTCAATTTCTATTCCTAGTTAAATTCTCAATTAATTGGGTTGTGTTCTTAAAAACACAAAAACAAAAAATGACGTTTTTTTTTTTGAAAAAAAATACCGCTAAATGATGTCATCATGACATCACATCTGAGACAAGTATTAAGAATGAAGAATGAAGAAAGGTGGCTTTTTTTTCAAAAAAAGGCCACTAAATGATGTCATCATTACATCATACATTAATTATGACAGAAAAATAAGTGGTTGTCAAAGATTTTGCGACGTTTTAAAAAACGATGTCTAATGTTTTTAGCGACGCTTTTGAAACGTTGCTAAGCTATTGCGGCAGCCATATCTACGACAAAAATGTTAAACGTCGCAAAAACCTATTGTGGCGTTTTTCAAGCCTATAGCGGTGTTTTTGAAATACCGCTAAAAGTCAAATTTCTTGCAATGTTGAACACACTATTATTGACCCATGGAGAGCATTATATTTTCTAAATCGAATAATTATTAGTTGGTTCAAGACACCACGCGGCTATATTGCTTTATCATACTCTTTTATATTTCTCAATCATCTGACACAAATTCATGAGTCTTACATCCTCCACCAATTACAATACCATTGAAACAGTACGTGGCGATGCCCCAAGACCCATCAATAACTTCTCTTCTAAATCATGGTCATGTCATCATGATGAAATAAAAGTATTTGGCACATAGAGAAAATGAAAGACTATTTTGGTAATTGGGTTAAAAGTCAATTTTTTGGCTTTTTTAGATCATATCATCTCTTTATTGTTTTACACATTTGTTTGAAAAAAGCCAAAAAAAAAACTTAAAAATTTGACTTTCAATCTACTTCTTAAATAGGCTGGAAATAACCCTTGATTGATTTTGGGAAATTCCTTCCGACTCATATTGAGCTTGTTACACATTTTTTTATGACAAATGTTATATAATCTTCTAATATAATTATGATAATTTATAATTTACGAAAAAAAATAACATCATCTTAAAAAAAAAATTGTGGTTATCAATGGCAGAGCCAGAAAAATAATTCAGAAGGGACACTTATTAATTAAAATTTCAAATTTTTTTTTCATAATCAGTAACAATAAATAATAATTTTTAAATCAGTATTAAGCACAAAATCTTAAATATTTAATATAAAAGTTTTTAAATTTTTATTTTTACAATTGACCCTGTGAAAAATCAAAATTGGAAATATATGGTATTACTTGGTAGTGTCTGGCAAGTTGGGTTTGGGGGATTTTTTTGATTACAATTCACGAAAAAACAAAATAAGTTAAAATATGATCCGTTTGGGAAGTGGGTTGGCTCTTTGGCTTTTTGGCTCTTTTGGCTATATGAGCCTGGGCTCAAAAGCTTGGTTTGGAAAGGACTTTTTGGCTTTTTGACTTTTTTGAATTTTTTTGTAAGAGAAGAGTGTAATGATTATGGATTGGATGTGATTTTTTGTCTTTTGTGGCTCAAAATTGCTATTTTGTCTTTTGTGGCTCATTGAGCCAAAAAAGCCCAATGAGCCACTTCCCAAACGAACCCATAATGTCAAATCAAACACATAATCATTTTATTTTTTTCTCTCACAAATATCACATCCAACTATAAAAAAATCAAATCATCTTTCCAAATACAAACATTTTAGCCTACTAAAATGACCAAAAACTAAAATAGCTTACTTCTCAAACGGGGCCATTATAGCCAATGTAAAACAGCCTTGCATGTCTTATGATAGATAATATAATAATATATAAATAACAGTGATATCACATATCATTAATATATAGTATCACTAAGCAATAGTAAAATAATGCATAGAAAGACAATCTCACTTATCAAATATAATTAACAATTCAATAATCTATCATTTTCATAGTGGGGTTAATTATGTTTACATGTAAGTGATGATTTGATATCATTGTTGTACTGGTTTTTTTTTTTTATAAAATTTTTATACATAATAATGTGGCTTATTGTATTTTTTTATTTACAATCAAAACAACCATTATTATTTTTGTAATTTGAAAAATGTCATTAAAAAATCATTCTAAATGTTATTTTTATATAAATTTTTTATTTATTAATTATTTTCCTTATATGCAAAAATAAATAAATAAATAAAATGAGAGGCATGTGCCTCCCGGTCCCTTCGTACTTCCACTACTGGTAAGATGGCAAAAAAGTTTAGGAGGACGAGAGACTATCCTCACTCCAGGACCAAGGAAAGGGTTACGCAATATTGCCCACTAATAAAGAACTGTCGGCAGTGAAACTCGAACCTAAGTCAAATGGGTGAAGGAAAAAAGCCTTACTAACTGATGATTATGATAATTTGTCTTTTAAAAATATTTTGATGAAAATAAGTGTAATACAACTAAAAAAATGTATATCATAACCACAAAAAGTCAACTTTATTTTTGAATCAGGAACTATCATAACTCTGCCATAAAATAATAATTGTTACAAAAATGCATAATACATATTAAAAAAAATACGTAACAAGATAGATATTGTGTACATTTTTAGGCCTCGTTTATTTTTAGAGATAAAATGGAGAAGATTGTTAGTGAAGGGATTAAGTAAAATTGTATTTATTTTTATGATAGTTGTTAGTGTAGAAATTGTTAAATTATTTTTATATAAAATAATAAAACAAATAAAAAAAATACAAAAACATTAAACATTAATATTTTTAAAAAAAATGTCCAACATGTAAAAAAATTTAAAAAAATAAAAATAAAATAAAAAAAATTTAGAAAAAAGTAAAACAAATAAAATAATGATTTTTACTTAACAAAAAATTAAACATTAATGTTCAAAAAAAAAGCCCGACATGTAAAAAATAAAATAAAAAATAAATAAAAATAAAAAAATTTTAATTCGTCGGACTATTTTTCTAATATCAAGTCTTTGAGGCCCATCTAAATCCCCTTGGGGAGGCCGATCCTAATCCGGAGCTCACTATCAATCCTCTCTCCATCTCTTAAAATAAATATAATATTAATGAGTCTCACCTCACTACCAATCATAATCTCCCCCTAACTCTCCAAACAAACGGGCCTTAAGGTTCTCCTTTGGCAGGATTACGATTCTTTGTTGGGTCATGCTATCTGTCATTAGAAGTAAATAAAGGCAAAATATTTGTATTTCCATAACACTTTTATATATTCTTAAATATTTGGATAAATTACACTCATTTCTTTTGATATTTGAAACAAAACACAAATAATTTTACACTTTTAATATAATTATATTGACCTTCATTTTAGTAAAACTAAATCGATTGAAACTAATGTAAATGATGGGTGAATATTGAAATAATATATATATATACATTTTAGTAGAAAAGAGATTTTTTTTAGATGATTATTAGACGAGATGAAAATATCATTTTTGCATTCATGCGATTAAAGATTTATTAATAAAAAAATAACAAACTGTTATTAGCTCAATTATATCAAAAGTCTGTGAGATTCACTATATATTTTTTAAACCTTAGGAGAGGTGAGTATAATTTATTTTAAATATTTTTTTTAATAAATTTCAATATATTTTTTTATATATATTTATATACCTTTTAGTTGATCGTCTCATGATTCTCCTAAGGATTTAATCCCAAAAGAAGGTTATGAAGAGTTGAATTAATAAATAAATACTTAGTGTTTTGTAAAGGTAAGAAGGCTAATTCACATAAATATTAATTTAACAATTAATAATCGTTTTTCAAAGTCCAATTTAAAACTATACTTTTAGAAATTTCTACCACCACTCGCTTATGACAGGACTACCAGCTAGTGGTACAAACTTTGGTTGATAGATCAACCATGGTGGTATTACTTTAGAGTATGAATGTTTGGTGGGTGGGGTGCAGGGTGTAGAGTTCAGTTATTTGGTTGGTTGAGAAATACAAACATTGAAGCTGCTTTTTGATGTTAGTTAAAAAAAAAATTAATTTATTGATTAAAAAAAATTTCATAAAAAAATAATGTTAAGAAAAATTAATTCATTTGAAAATTACTATTTTTCATACCACGATACTCTATATTCTTTCATATTTTTTTGTTGGGCAAATAACGTTGATAGTCTCTATATTTTGATTTTTGTATCATTTTGATCTTTATAATTTCAATTAATTCGATTTTGACATTGAATTTATAATTTTATTTCAATTTAGTCTAATTGCTTATAATTGTTAAAATTTTTAGGAAAAACTATGTAAATAGTTCATGTACTTTACATTATGTATCAATTTGGTCCCTATAGTTTTAATTTGCTCGATTTTGTCCCTTAATTTAACAGATTGTGTCATTTTAGTTCAATAAATAACGATTATTAATCTAATTTAACTGAAAGTCAAATAATGTGTCAATTTAGTCCCTGTATTTCCTGTAATATGTCGATTTAGTCCTTGTCAAAATCAAGAAAATTGAAACTACAATGATCAAATTGATACATCGTGTAAAGTATAGGAACTAAATTGACACATTATTTGACCTTCCGTTAAATTAATTTAATAACCGTTATTTATTGGACTAAAATGATACAATCCGTTAAATTAATGGGCAAAATTAAGCAAATTAAAACTATAAAAACTAAATTGACACATCGTGTAAAGTACTGGAACTATTTACATAATTTATCTAAATTTTTAATGAAAAATATATACACAAATAACATAATACATGTTTTTAATGAAAAATAAACACGCAATTTTGGTCCTAAAACCTCTTTTAAAAAAAAAAATTACTAAAGACCAAAAATAAGTCAATAAAAAAGTAAACCCCAAACACTCATTGGTGTGTGGAGTGGAGTGGTATTTTGAATTTCAAATTATTTTATTTTTGTGTCGAAATTATTTTTGTCCAATAGTTGAAATGGAAAGTGTTAGAGGATCCTCAACGTTGAGATAGATAGGGTTGGTTTGGGAAGGGAGTTGGTTTTTTGATTTTTTAGTTTTTTTGATTATTTTAGTTTGGGTTAAAAAGTTTGGTTTGTGAAATTTTTTTTGACTTTTTAGATTTTTTGACTTTTTTTATGAGATAATAGCATAATGGGTTGAATGTGATATTTTATTTTTTGTGATTAAAATAGCTTATTTTGTCTTTTGTGGTTAAATTAGTCAAAAAAAACCTAGTTGAGCTCTTCCCAAACGGTTATGAGTGTGTTTTGTTATAATTTGATAATAAGCCTCCGTTTGGAAAGTGGGTTGGCTTTTTGATTTTTTGACTTTTTTGATTATTTTAGCTTGGGCTAAAAAGCTTGGTTTGGTAAGAGCTTTTTGGCTTTTTGATTTTTTTGAATTTTTTTGTGAGAGAAGAGTATAATGATTATGGGTTAGATGTGATGTTTTGTTTATTGTGGCTAAAATTGCCTATTTTATTTTTTATGGCTAAAATAGTCAAAAAAGCCTAGAAACCTTCTTCCCAAACGGTACCTGAATATATTTTAACAATCTTACTACAATGGTACAATATAAATCTTTTTAACATTTGAAAATTTTTCACAAAATATCAAATTAAAATGCTATATACAGGTCTTTAAAAAAAAAAAAGATATAAAGATTTTATAGATAAACCTTATGCTATATTTGACATAATATTTATATATAATATAAGTAAGCTATCTACTCTCTCAACAAAGGGGCCAGAAATATTTTTACCCCCCGGGGGGGGGGAATAAATAGTGAAATCCAACTCCTGGTATTTAAGTATACATTTGGGATATGGATTAACTTTTTAATTTTTTGACTATTTTAATTTGGGATTAAAAAAATTCATTTGGGATGTACTTTTCGGATTTTTTGACTACTGTGAGAGAAAAAATAAAATGATTATGATTTGGATATGACATTTTGTCTTATTAACTTTTCGTTCTATTTTGTCTTTTAACGGCTAAAATAATCAAAAAAATTTATGCCAAACATAGCCTAAGGTTCACTATTGATAAAATAATGATATGCATTAGGCCAATTTGGGAACATAGTTAAAAGTCAATTTTTGACTTTTAACTTATTTTGGATTACATCATCTGTCATTTTTTTACACATTTAAAAAAAAAAAGTATAAAAAAAAAAATCAAAAAAATCTATTTTTAACCAACTTTTCAAAATAATTAGGACCACATTGTTTGATTTAAAAAATTTTAAAATAATTCTGAATTTTTAATTCGTATTTTGTTGTTTTTAGTTAACGTTTTAATTTTTTAATCAATTTACAAATATTAAGTAATTTTCGTATTTTTTAAATATATACTAATTTCTTTAAAAAAATTATAAATATTTTAATTTTAAATATATTAAATTAAGTAAAATTTAAAAAATTAAAATATCTTATCAAAATATTAAAAAAAATTACTAAAAAAATATAATTTTAAAATTTTAAAAATTATTATTAAAAATTCAAAACCAAATAGAATAAGCTTAAACAGCTCAAACAAGTAGAGATTGAGCCCTCATTTCACATGTTAGTTTTTGGGATTATCAGGCTAAAATAATCACAGAAAAAATAAAATAAGTTAAAAAATTAATAAAATAAAATATTATATCCCAATCATAATTATTATTTTTTTTTTATAAAAATTCAAAAAAATAATCCAAACAAAACTTTTTAACCTTAAATTAAAATAATAATAATAAAAAAAGCTAAATTATGCAAATGGTCTCTCTAGTTTACCTTTTTTTATTTTGGTCCCTGTTATTGTAATTTGATCAATTTTACCAAATTAAAATAATAAGAATCAAAATAATAAATAAATAAATAAATTACAAAAACTGCCACTATAATTTGTCCCCAAAAAAAAAACTCACACTCAAAACGAAGCCAGAGAGAGTGACAATAGAAACAGCATAAAAAAGTCTAGTGCAAAGTCCTTTGGGAAAACGACACTGACAGACCTGCAGAGAATACGGCAATCAATGTTTCAAAGGGCAGAGAATTAAGGATGAGAAGCGGTGGTTGTGACCAACAGGGGTTGGTTCAGTGGTAAGACCTTCGAATCCCTCGCTCAAGGCTTGGGTTCGAGTCTCCATAGCCCCTTGTTGGGGTTAAACATACTCCTTAGCGCCTGGAGCATGCGGGGGGCCTAAGCTTCGGCCCCGACGTAGGTGCGGTGGGGTTCCCTGCAGATATGCTGTAGGTGCTAAGGGGCAATACTCCCTGACGGATATGTTGGAGTAGCCTATCTGCATATCCATTTATGAATCAAAAAAAGAGAAGCGGTGGTTGTGCAGTACAGCAATCGTTGTTTCGAAAAGTGTGGTACGTCTCTTAATTTTAAAATTTTAATTGAATTTTAATGATTGCAATAAAAAATAAAAAAATTAAATTAAACGGAAATGTTTGAAAGCTCGAGAGAGTTGGCTCGAAAACTGGCTCAAGAGAGGAGAGAGGGAGAAAGAGAGAGGGAGAAGAGAGAGGAGAGGGAGAAGCAGAGGAGGAAGGGAGAGGGAGAAAGGGAGAAAGAGAGGGGAAGAGGAGAGAGGGAGAAGCAGAGGAGGAAGGGAGAGGTCGTCACTCCGGCTGTCGCTGCTCGTCGCCCCGTCGCTGCTCGTCGCCGACGTCTCGCAGCACGTTTGCTCCTCACCGATCGTTGCACCATCGCCACCGCCTCGCCCCGCCTCCTCCTCCAGCAGATTTATGGCCCCCTCCCCTTCCTCTTCCTCCTCCTCCTCCTCCTCCTCCCTTCTCTTCTTCTCCCTTCTTCTTCTTCGTTCTGAAACTGAAACAAAAATCCAAAAAAAAAAAAATTCGACACCAAAACGACGTCGTTTTAGTGTCGAGCTGCGGTTTCGAGCTACGTAGCATGATCGTAAATTAAAATATCACGTTACAATGAGATTCCCTCTGTTAGAATTTATTAAAACTTCCAATTATTTTTGTATTTTAAATTTGACAAGACTCACTTTTAATAATTTCAATAGTGTACTTTTTTAATTTTATTGAGTAAACTATATTTATAAATATTAAATTAGTTATATATTGATAATTTTTTTTATTAAATAACATATTTGTATTCAATTTTATAATTAAAATTATATTTATCATTCAAATTTTTTTTTTATACAAACGTGATCTAATATATCCAATTAACTTAATTTTTTATAAATATATTGTTAAGTTTTTGTAATTGACAATCCCGTTTGACAAAATTCCGTTTAGTTATAATTTTATTCACTCCTTTATTTCACTGAGATTATGAGTGTTTAGATGTGAATCTAACTCGAATTGTACCTTTGCAGAAGAGTTTGTGATATGGAGACTTTCATGTTTGCTACTTTACTGACTATGTACAGGGATCGAGTTGTTTGACACCGAAGGAAAAAGCAAAAAGAAAAAAATGAAAATGCAATCGAAGTTTTTTGACCGCTCGAACGGTCATTTGTGCACTCGAACGAAAAAAAGAATCATCCAGTATTTTTGCAAAGCACTTGAACTTCTAGGAATAAAGTTTTACCGCTCAAGCAGTGAAACTTACGCTTGAGCAATCAGCCTATGTGTTTCGCACTACTTTTAGTTACACCGTTCAAATGGTGAAATGTGCATTCAAGCGATTTTCGCGATTCAGGTTACTATAAAGTACGCTACTTGCTTGTTTTAGGGTTTGAGCCATCCAATTTTTCAGAGAGGAAAAAAAATAAAATGTTTTACATTAGAGGGTGCTTTATGAGCATTTTCTTAATGATTTAAGAGTAATCAATGGATCCGTGAACTTTATATCAATATCATCAAGGGGTTTGTTAGAATTATTTTATTCACATAAGAGAGAGTTGTTCTTCGGTGGATTCTAGAGAAGTTGGACATGAAGTTTTGGTAGATTCCTGAGTAGCTCATCGTTATGAATTCAACATCAGAGTTGTGGATTTAATATTGGACAAGACAATTCCAAGGTGAAGACGGTGGTGGACGAGGCATATTGAGGTTGGTTCAATTCGAGCGTGAATTCGCTAGATAATTGAAGGTACACGAATTTTATCTTTTATTTTATTTTTTTGATCTTCTTAGTAGATTGTTTTCTGACTTTGGCCTGTGATTTTTTTTATTACAATTAAAGGCGTTCCAATTGTGATTTTTCACATTAAATTATTGTGTTAATTTGTCTTTAATTGTTTGATTGAAATTATTATTTAAAATCAATACATAATCACAAATCTATATATCAAGAATTTAGATTTTTCATATATTATAATTTACAAATCTTAGAACGTGAACAATTTGAATAATCAAGTTGGAATGGGCCAACAGCCACATTATTTCCGAGAATAAATGACAATAGGGTTGGTTAGTGGTGGTATGGACATGTGGTGGTCAGGATTGGTGAAAGAGATAAGATTTATAATTTTGTATTACTATGAAATAAGAGTAGGATTAGGTAAGTATCCATTCGATTCATCAAAATCGAATGGCTTGAACTATTTTGCCATAGAATGGGCAGTTTTGATGATCCGAGTGGACCAAAATAGATGTATTTTTTTAAATTTGTCGAAACTCAAATGGATAGTAAATGAGAGGTCATCTGACCCAAATCGATTTGCAAGAACCTATTGTTTGGTAGAGATGTGACAAAATTTTACTTAAGAAAATGAATGATAAGGCATTGACAATTGAGACCTTTTATTTATTTTAAAATATGACAATTTGTTTGTTTGTTTATTTGTTTGTTTTGTTTTGTTTTGTTTTTTTTTTCATCCTAGAAAATGATACTATTTTTAAAGAAAAATATATATATATACTGAATTCTAAACTACTTGCAGTCCATAAATTAAGGCCCAAAAGTCAATATAAGTTATAAGTAGGGATGCAAGAAAAATTGAAAAGATCGACCAAACCAATTGAACCTAATCAAACCGTCCGTATTTGGTTTGTATTTAACAAGAATTAGTTTGTGGGATTTTTAAATTTGATTTTTTTCAACTTTCGGTTCAGTTTTAAGCACTTTATACACTAAGCTAAACCGAAACCGACCGCTTCACCATATATTATATTTATATAATTTAATAATATTGATAAGTATAATAAATTGTTAATCTCAATTAATTAACCATATCATCCCTATAACCGAAGTTAATATACCCTTATTGTATATAATCTTAACTCTAACTTACTATTCTTGAAGTCTTAGTATTTATTATTAGTTTTTGCTAGTATTTTTGTTAATCTAGAAATTGTAAAATATTTATTAAATGGATGGATATGATATATTTAAAATAGTTGATAAATGATTAATTCAATATTTTTACATAAATGAGTAACTATACTAAAAAATGACTTAAATTTGAAAGATACTAAACCGATTAAACCACACCAAATTCAACCGTTTCAATTTGTGCGATTTTGTGCGATTTGATAGAAGAAGTGGTTTGTATCGGTGCTCAAAATAATAAAACTGACTTTATTGATTCGGTGAAAAATTTTACCTAAATACCAACCATACCAAACCGATTACATTTCTAACTACAAGTTATCGAATCACTCTTTTTATTTTTTTACATATTTTTTCATAAAAAAACTAAAAAATCAATTAAAATAGTCAATTTCAAAACAAAGCCTAAATATGTACCTACCAAAACCCTTTGGGGTACGAGGAGGCCACACTATCTTCTCTTAGGCTCAAATAATGGGTTAACTGGTTGATGGCCCAACAGTATTATTATTTGGGGGCCCGAAAGATGCTGAATAGTTATTGGATTTTCATTCCATATGTTTAGAAGACCCCAAAAATAAATAAATAAATAAAATAAATCAATTGGTATATTGGCAGAACGCATAAAGAAAAGAAAAGAAAAGAAAAAAAAAGAAAGTGATTTTGATATTAAAAAATAATAATTTGGACAAAAATGCAATCAATCCCATACTTTTAACATAATTACATTGACCCCCATTTTAGTAAGACTAAATTGATTGAAATTAAAATAGATGGTGTAGATACTAAAATAAATAAAAATAAATATATATTTTAGTAGGATATAAGTAACATTATTTTTGTATTCATACAACTAACAAATTATCAAACCAAACCAAGCCTTAAATCTCATCAAATGGGGTCTACCACATGAATCCTTCTTTTCCACGCGGCCCTATCAAAGGTCATTTTATTAGTCAAATTAACTAGATCCATATCTCTATTTACAACACTAACCAACATTAATCTAGGCATATCTCGTCCCCTAACACTTCCATCTACCGTTATAGTATCTGCAGACACCCCATTTTTGACCGACCTTAAAACTCAGACGTCACTGATTGAGCGCTCGGTGATGTTTCATATTGTGCTCATTCAGAAGTCTCAGAGTCGCGGCCGTGCACCCTGCCTCCGGACTTCCGAACCCTTTTCCGTGCCTTGCCTCGGTTTGCGAACCAGACTCGGTTTTCTCTGTTTTCTTTCCTGAGGGGAGGGAGAGGTCCCGTAGACTATCTCTCAGTGGCCGTGGGCTACATTTCGTGGCCGTAGGCCATCTTGCTCATTTCGGAGCCCGGTTCTCGGTTTTCGGAGTCGTCAGGCCGTGTGCCTCGGTTCGGGACCACCCAACCATCTCCGATTCCTCCGGTTTTTGGCATGCATCTCATTTACTCCCTTTCGAGGGACACTGGGGTCTTAGATGCCCACTTCGTGGCCAAACACCACTTTCGGTGCTTAACGGCCGGTTTTCGGGACCTCGAACTGCGTGTTTTGGCCCCCGAGCATTTGTATTGCATCGATTTTTGTTCATTTTCGGCGAGTACCTCTGTTTTATCATACCGAGGGACACTGGGGTCTCAGATACCCACTTCATGGCCGAACGCCACTTTCGGTGCTTACAGCCCATTTTCGGGACCCCGAACTGCGTGATTTGGGCCCCGAGCATTCATTTTGCATCAGTTTTTATTCAATTTTGGCAGGTACCTCTGTTTTAGCACCAGGAAGATCACTGGAGGGTGGGGGGGCCAGCAATTGTCTCAAATAACCAGTTTCGCTCCTCTGGCGCTCGTTTTGCTCACTTCCGAGCTAATGTTGAACACCCTAGGGCCATTTTCTTCGAGCCGAGACCACATATTTGTGATGAGGGGACATGGGAGGACCCTAAAAAGTGGTGGCCGGCCAGTAATTCTTCATTTCATTTTTGAGCCTCTCCTTCAATTGGATTGTTGTGTCTCCTGTTTCAGAGTTGCCAAATTCCAACCATGGGGTCTTGTTCTACACACATGGGAGGACCCTAAAAAGTGGTAGCCGGCCATTATTTCTTCTTTTCATTTTTGAACCCCTCTTTAAAGTGGGTTGTTCTCTCTCCTGGTTCACAGTTGCCAATTTTCAACCACAGGGTTGTGTTGAGGACACATGGGAGGACCCTAAGGTGCTATGGCCGGCCATTAATTCAACACTTCATTTTTTACCTTGGCCGGCCGGCCAATAGAGGTGGCTGGCCGACCAGTGGGGTGGCCGGCCGGCCATCTTCAAGAAAAGTGAGGGGCCGGCCTGCTTCCCCCTTTTGAGCACTTTACAGCTGTCCGGCTGTTTCTTCAAAATATCCTAGCCTCCGGGGGATATTTTGGAAGGGAAAGTTTGAGTGCATTTCCCTCCCCTTTTACACCCCTTTCTTGCCCATTTAAGTGGCTGGCCATCATCTTCTCCAAGGTTAGCAAATTTCTTCTCAAGACTTCATCTCCATTTGATTCCATCTCCATCTCCAAAAACCTCAAAAACCTCCAAGTCTCTAGCTCATTCCTTCATCAACCCCAAACACCACCATCACCACTCCATTTCCAGCGGCTGGAGGTGGTTTTCAGAGCTTAGGAGGCAACATTTTTGGTCCAAGAGGCAACAAAAGGGTTGGTCTACAAGGGTAAGTTCATTTCCCCTCTTTTTGATCTCTTTTTTTGCCTCATTTTTTTAGCCTCTTTGCTTGTGGTTTTGAGCTCCGACCAAAACAGAAAATATCATTTTTTTGAGCTGTTCTTCATCTTTGTTTAAGGACTCAACCCTGTCTGAGTTTTCCATTTGGTACTTGCCTCAATACCACCTTGAATACCATTATTTTGCATGCTATTTTTAGTTCGTGTGTGATCTGTTTCTGAGCCTGATATGAATTGTGAGTAGGCCTATTTTGAGCCCATATTCAACATTGAAGAAGGACTCAACCCTGTTTGCCCTCTCTATCGTGCACTTGCTTCATAATCTCTCACACTTACCGTAAATTTGCATGATTTGTTTGACCTACGTGTAGTCTGTTTTGGAGCATTTTGTGAACTGTGAATAAGCTTATTTTGTGTCCCTTTACAACATTGTAGAAGGGACCAACCTTGTTGGGGGTCTCCATGTTATGCTTGTCTTTATATCCTTCTTTGGCCCCCATCTTTGCATAATTTTTAGGCCTATCTTGCTTCTGTTTTTGGCCATGATCAGAACTGAAAATAGTCTTAAAATAACTCATTCTTCATTTTTTGTTAAGGGTCTTAGACTGTTTGGTGCATCCTTTTGATACCTCATGTTATAGCCTTTGTTGGCTCATATTTTGCATGCTATTTTGAGCATATCTACACACTGAATTGGGGAATGTCATCTCCTGTAAATGTGCATATTTTTGGTCCGTCTTTAATGTTGTAGAACTGTATTTTTCAGTTTGAGCATTGTGTATACCACTTGCTTTATTATTCCCCTCTTTTCCCCCATTTTTGCATGCTATTTTTGCCATACTTGTGGCTGTTGTTTGGCCCTGCTTTGTACTGGAAAAATGCTAGTTTAGGGACTGCCTAGCATCTGCCTTTACACTTCATGTCCATATTGTGCATGTTTGGCATAGTTGCAAGTCATTTCGGGTACTTAGCATAGCATTTCGGGCATCGGGTGTAATTTTGTCATAATTCGGGGGCTGTTTTTGCATCATTTTGGCTGCTGAAATTTACATTTTCCGTATGCCATTTGCCACGTCTCATTTGCATGCCATTTTTGTGCCTTAGGGCCATGCCTCGGTTTGCGTGCCTGTGGGCACGCATTTCGAGGCACTTCATTTTCGTCCAACGGCCTCTTATGTGAGTGCGGCTGAGGCTCTCTCATGTTAGTGTAAGTCCAATTTGCATTTTCATGCCTTTATGTCATTGCCTCGGTTTGCGTGCCCGTGTGCACGCATTTCAAGGCATCTCGTTTTTATCCAACGGCCTCTTATGTGAGTGTGGCTGAGGCTCTCTCATGTTAGTATAAGCTCAATCTGCATTTGGAGTATCATTTCATGCCTTAGGGCCATTGCCTCGGTTTGCGTGCCCGTGTGCACGTATTTCGAGGCATCTCATTTTCATCTTATGGCCTCTTATGTGAGTGTGGCTGAGGCCCTATCATGTTAGTGTAAGCCCAATTTGCATTATGTATATCATTTCATTTCGTATGACATTGTCTCGGTTTGCGTGCCCGCGTGCATGCATTTCGAGGCATCTCATTTTCATCTCTAGGGCTCTTATGTGAGTGAGGCTGAGGCCCTCTCATGTTAGTGTAAGCCCAATTTGCATTTTTCATGTCATTTGCATTGCGTATGCCACCGCCTCGGTTTGCGTGCCCGTGTGTACGTATTTCGAGGTACTTTTTTATCCGACGGCGTCTTATGTGAGTGCGGCTGAGGCCCTCTCATGTTAGTGTAAGCCCGATTTTGCATTTTTATGCCTTTATATCATTGTCTCGGTTCGCGTGCCCGTGTGCACTCATTTCGAGGCGCATCTTTTTCATCTCATGGCCTCTTATGTGGGTGCGGCTGAGGCTCTCCCATGTTAGTATAAGCCCATCTTGCATTGCGTATGCCATTTTAGCTCTGTTTCCGTATGCCATTTCCTCGATTTGCGTGCCCGTGGGCACGCATTTCGATTCATTTCATTTTAGTCTCATTGTATATCATATTTCATGTCATTTCATGCTTTTATGTCATCACCTCGATTTGCGTGCCCGCGTGCACGCATTTCGAGGCATCTCATTTTCATAGCATTGTGCATGCTAGGATTGTATTTTAGTTGCATTCATGCACATCATGCATATTGCATTGTGTTCGGGATAGGCAGTAGCCCGGGCACGGGAAACGAGGCACGTTTCGTACTCCGAGTGACGGAACGGATCTCAATTCCCAAGTCACCGACACTCCGGATTACCCATGATGGAGTTAGGTTTTGTTGTAGCATTCATGTGCATTCATCCTATATTGAGTTGTGCAATTCGATTCCTCGGCCATCATGCATCGATATGCGTGATTGGTGGCACGAGGATCGAGGCATGCATATATTTGTGAAATACACTGCTATGCCCTTTTCCTACTCTCTGTTGCAGCAAATTGAAGAAACAGCAACTTTTTGGAGTCTGGCACGCATTTCGAGAAACATTACAAACAGAGGCTAATTGGGGCATCCCAGTGGATTTCCGCATCAAGGCAGCCTAGCATACATCACTCATCAGTAGCAAGGTAGTCCCTGGCTTGCATGCCAGTTTTACTCTTTTTTTTTTGTAATTAATTTGTTAATTAATTAGGAATTTGTATTATTATTTTATTTCGGAATGTATATTTATTCGGACCCTCTGCGCGAGGGCATAATTGTAATAAGTGTGGGTGAGTGTGATGTATGTCTTCCAACCCTCATTTCTTTCTCCCTTTTATTTACCCGCTTACGATGGTTAGATATAGGGCATATTTCAATTAGCATACAGTATGACAGCATGTTTGCATCATTCATCTGTTTTGCACGCACCGAGCTCGGCGCATCATACAAACTGCATTCGTATTTCAATTCCAAATTGAATACGTGTTAGTTGTAGCATTCCATGTGCCATGTTTAGAATAGCCGAGCCTGCTATAGTTGCATCTTTGCATGTGTTGCATTAGGCAATTCTGTATATGTAGGATCATGCATGATTTCTAACGAACTTCTGTTTTGGCTTGGAGTACTCGGTGATTTTTATGCTTTAGCATACTTGCATGCGTGTGAGTGTTGCCATGATAGCATGCTTACCATGAGACTAAATGCTTATGTGATATAACTGCCTTGAATGCCTGTGGGTGGAGGTTGAGTTACTTGGATTGGGACAATTCATCAAATGTTTGTTTTAAGCCCACTAGATAGTGGCAAAATCATATTTTCTTAAGCCCACTCGAGGGTGGCAAATTCACGTCTTAGCCTACTTGCGGGTAGCACCATCAAACCATTTTCAAGCAAACAAACATGAAATGTTTTGTTCCAATTCAGACGATTCAGTCTATACTTGTATGCTATGCGCATCACATAGTAACCTAGGCTAATAACCGGAATAAGAACTCGCAATGTTTTCAAAATCAGATATCATGGTTAGTAGAGGCCGGTCTTTGACCGGGCGAGCGGGGGTGCTCACGAAGTGACCTTCCTAATCGTACCCAAGTTCCCGAGCCGAGGCAACTTTGGTGATGACGGACACGTGGCCTTTGGCACCGAGTCAGGGTTTCCTAAATTTCCCATTAAAAAATATTTAGGTGGCGACTCTGTTATCTGGCAAAGCAGTCCATGTTTGGCACTTCTTTCAAAAAAATCAGTTTTCTCAAAACGATTTGTCGGATTTGGACTCTTTGGTTCAAGATTAAGAACCGTGACATTTGAGTCCTTCGAACTGTAGTGACCCAATATCGAACCAGAACGGGGGGGATTCGCACTCCTTTCCCCCCGGGATGCGTTCGGGGACGTCTACAGTTTCTGGCGACTCTGCTAGGGATTTAGAGAACTTGACTCGAACTCATGATATCTGGTTTTGTCTACACTTGTGTGTTTCTTTGCATTGCATTTGCATTGGTGCGCCTAGGACACCGTGTTTGCCATATGCCATTCCCGAACGATTTGCCGGAGGCTTGTCTTGTCAAGTCATGACCATAAGGCTGATCGGCTCTGGGCTCTGACAGCATGGGAACACAAACCCCGGTTTTACCGGGGCACCCTTTTTGACCATTCGACCTAGTGCATATTCGGATCCATAGTGACCATTCCAAACTAGGACAGGTTGCTTACCCGTTTATAGGTTGTTTGAAACCGCTGTGTGTGTAGTGAAACCCTAGCTCCTGACAAAATAGGACAGGGCAACCCTACCCCAACATAGGGGTGTTTCGGCTCTCACTTATCTGTTATGTGCTTGTTAGAGTACGTCTCTACAGAGAATGCATGTATCAGTTCATGAGTTTGGGCATTAGGCCTGCGGGCACCAGTTCAGTATTTCGGGAATCAGTTTTACCAGAGGGTATCAGATTTGAGGCAAAGTTTTGGGGGCAAAATTCAGTAGAGGGCACAGTCATCCTGTTATGCTCATATCCGTTTTGGTGAAATCAGGCTGAGATGCTGCATGTTTTCTCTTTTGCTAGGTAGTCCTGGAACCATAGCTTCAGAAGGCTTCGATATCCCCCGGGTACATTGGACTAGTGCTGATAGACTTTGTTAGGTCAGAAATTCAATTCAAGGGCAACCAGTGTTCTGTCGTTGAGGCAAGGCAAAGAAAGGCCAGTCAGGGTTCACCGGTTCATCTGATCCGTCAGTCACCAGTCACATCACCTTTGTTTGGACTCAACAGACCGTGATGTCACAAGGTTCGGAAGAATTTGTGGCCGTGGTAGCAGCGTTAAATCAGGGAACTGCCATGCAGGCTGAGACCAGTATTGGAACGCAGCGCCCATCTGGGACATCTGCCTCACAACCAGCCAGCCCAGCCCGAGTTCAGGGCAGAACTTTCACCCCCCTCCATATGAGCCTAACCAGCGCATTCAAAGTCCTGAGGGAAAGAGGGCATCTCAAACCCCTTAATCCTCAACCTTTGCCAAATCCACTCCCTACCAAACATAACCCAAGCAAATACTGTGTATATCATCAACAGCGCGGCCATGGCACCGATGGTTGCTACCGTCTTCGTCATGAGATCCAGAATCTCATTGACAACCGGACAATAGTTCCACCTCAAAACCCCGAGGACCAAGTACCTCATCCACATCTCAACCTCAGCCATACACTGCCATCCACCTACAACCCCAGTATATCCCCCCCGACCCATATACTCAAGCCCGAGATGTTTATCCCAGAAAGCATGGCTTTAAGCACGATAGATGCACTTGAACCCCAATCATCTCAAACCCGTGAACCCACTACTTCTGAGCTGGGGAGCATGATTGAAGATCTTCAGAGAACAGTGGCAGATTTAACCTTTGAAGTTTTGGCGCCATCATCAACCACATCGCCTACCAGGGAGTTCATGTCAAAAGGCTCCCCAAGCTTGGGACGGGCTGCATTGGGAGAAGGCAAATCCCTTGGCAAAGTGGAGGCGAGTGGAAAGAACAAGATAGGGGCGGACATGGATCCCTATGAGCATCTTCTGTTGGCTGTTGAGGCTTTGAAAGCCGAGGGACTGAACAAAGAGCAAGTGCTCACATTTGTTGCAAAAACTGTGGATGACACTTTCGCTACTCAAGTCAGGGGCAGTTTGAATCAAGAGGCAAGCCGGGAAAAGGGCCGTCGTACCAGAAATGATCCTGTTAGCTCTAATCCTGCACTCAGAAGACATCAGCAAACCAGGCCAGCACCTGCCAATCCTTTTGCCGGTACGCCCGGTAAAAATCCACAAACCCAGAAGTACCAACCTCGAGGTCAGAGGGTCTTCCATGCCCTCTACATGCCTTTGTCCAAAGCTTTCCAAATCCTTGTTGGACAAGGTCATCTCAAACCCCTTGAGCCTCGGCCTCTCCCGAACCCTCTTTTGGCTACACATGATGCTACCCAGTACTGCGCGTACCATCAGCAAACCGGCCATACTACCGACGACTGCTTCCGTCTTCGCCATGAAGTACAGGATCTGTTTGACAACGGAGTTGTCCTCCCGCCAAGCTCTGCAAAGTCCATTGGCACTGGATCAGTGAACTTGGGGGATAATGCGATGTGATTAGGGGGATGAACTAGCTGCGGGTGGCGCTCGATTTAACTCCAGACGTAGGAATGGCACGCACTGTTTTGAGCAATGTACAAGTGCTGTTAATTTTGCATTTTGACTTGGGTATTGGGTCAGTCTTTTGTTTTGTTTTGAGTCTGTCTTTTTGTTTTGAGTTAGTCTCTTTTGTTTTGGGTTTGTCTTGTTGTATCGAGTCAGTCCTGTTGTATAAGAGTTGGGTGATTCCAGGGGTGTTACCTCGGGCGTCACCATTTTGTTTTGCGTTCGTCTTTTTGTTTTGTTTTGAGTCTGTTTCTGCCAGGGAGCTAGTTGTGCCAATAGATTTTGAATGAACAGCAGTGATTTTCACATTCTTGTGCTCGCTTCTGCCGTGTGCCAGTTGTACCGGAAATTCCAAATGAGATGGTAGTATTTGACTAGAAGCTGTGTCTTTTCTGTGCCTTGAATTCATTGCATCGACCTAAGTTTTTTCAAAACTTTTTGAACATTGCGGTGAAAACAAAGAGGGAGGAATTCCTCGGGATTTGCAAAACTTTGATCAAACTGAGAGAAAGAGAGGCGTGCTAAGCCCTTAATGAATGAAATCATGTTTGTTAGTGTGAGTACTGAGAAGGACCCTAGCTTGATCCAGATTGGTCCCACACTGCCTTCAGCGCGAGCGATTTGTCGCTTTCTTAAAAACTTTCAAAAAATGTTTTGCGCGGTCCTGCGAAGACATGTGTGGAATCGTTCTTGAGATTGTGCAGCTTAGGATCACTCTTGGCCTCAAGACTCGACCCCTTTGCTTCCAAACCTTGAACTTGAATTCAGAATGTTCAACGGTCAACCACAATGTAAGGCCTGTGTGGCTAGATTTGAAGCAGCCCTCGAACATGAGGCACTAAAGTCAGATCAAGAAGGTCAGACCTCGTCAGAAGAAGCTTGCAAAGCTAGATCAGAAGCACCCCTCGAACTAGGGGCAAAAATGTCCGATGTGCTCAAAGAGCCAAAGGTGGATCTTTCTGCTAATCAATACAACAGCCACTCTCTTGGGTACAGAGGGCTCCAATCTCAAAACCATTTGGCATGGACTTGTTACACTTTTACCCTTCGAGAGGCTCGATGGGCCGAAAACCCGGAAGGGCGACCCAGGCAAAAGTTAGAGCGAAGAAAAAAAAAAAAGAAAAAAATGCAAAGAATGAAAAAGAAAAAAAAAACAAAAAAGAAGAAAAGAAAAAAAGAAGAAAAGAATTGAAAAGAAAAGAAAAACAAGGCTCGCAAGGTCGAAAACCTGCAACAGGCGCCTTGGCAAAAGTTAGAGCATAAAAAGGAGAGGTTAAATACCCGAGTGCACCTTAACCCCGAACTACGTAAGGCTTGATTCCCATCTTTGGGATACGTAGGCAATTTCATTCTGAAGTCCAGCCATAAACACCTCCAAATCAAGTGTGTCCATGTAATGGTTTTGACCATTCTTGCCTCCTCTGTATCCGAGAGTTCGATTGCAATCATCGCTCTGAGGACTGACTACAATGCGCTGCGGTGCCTTTCAAACAAGGGGCAACTTTCCGTTGCCATTCAATGCACTGCAGTGCCGTTCAAACAAGGGGCAACTTTCCGTTGCCATGCAGCTCTCTTCAAGCACGGGGCAGTTTTCCCTTGGATCCGAGGTTGTGCATCTCAGGAGTAAGTTTCATGCTCGTTGAGCAAGTGGCCGTGTGCAAAAATAGTTTTTGAGAATTTTTACTGAGGTTGATTATTTTCTCGAAAATTGTTCCATTTTTTTCCAAAAACTGGACCATTTCTTGGACCCAAAAAAGGAAAATTTTCAGTGCTCATAGCCTGACTTGCGTGATTTCAAATCAAAAATTGAACAAGCATGTTAATCTAACCCTCATATTGGTCAAAATTGTTTTAGTAGAAAGCAAAAATGGTCAAAACGATAAACTAGGGGCACAATGGAGTCAGGTGTTCTGTCTTTTCCCCGTTATCAATGCATTTGCCAAGAAGGGCACTCTACATGCCAAGAAAAAGGGCACAATTGAAGTTAACAACAAAGGACTGAAAGCTCTCGTATCCTCTGAGCAACGAGGTGTCGAGCCAAGTGCGAAGCACGAACGGGAATGGATCAAGATATTCCACTCCCTCATCTTGACAGATCTGATCATGTCCAAGCTCCCCGGCAGAGCATCATCAACCGGTGTCAGCTGCAGATTTGCTACACACTCATTTGTAGCACAACCCCTCTATGGGAGGAATTCACTAGCTGCATGCAGAAGAAGAAGAATCTGGTAGAATACCAGGGGCAAAAGCCCACAACTTTCTGCTTATCCATCAACCACCCAGGGGAGGGATTGAAAAATGAGAGATTGAAGAATAGAGAGATGTGCGATGAGAAAAAAGTGAGAAAAGGGCTTTTTCAGAAAACTAGATATTGAGTGCCAAGTGATGTGAGAATTACAAGTGAGAAAGGGTGGGAAACACTACCCGGTGAAACAGGCTCCCTGTGCACGTCTAAGTGTTGTGTCTTTTCGTTTGTCTCATTTCATCCCGAGCGTGTCTCGTTGTGTTTAGGTCGTTTACCTTTTGTTTTTCTGTGTTGAGTTGTTTTGGCTGTGGTCAGTTGTAGGCTTAATACCCGGTTGAGAATCCTTTTCTCATTTTCAAAAAAATAAGATCGTTTTGTGCTATGAGTGCCGTGCCGTTCTCCACATTTGTGCAAAACAGAATTTGTTCTTTCAGAAAACCGCAGGGTTCAACCCAGGTCATGTGAGAACAGTAAAACCAGGATCTATCTGAAGCTATGAGTTTCGGGCTGCAAAGCAAAAGCAAAAGAGGAAAATATTGGGCATCTGAGTTTGTTCCAACTTCAATAAGTTCCGAGACTATATTCCGTGTGTACCTCTTCAGGTCTTGCCAATGCTCTGAAGTATGAGTGTGCCTCTACCTCAAGCTCGAGATCAAGTCTACTTCAAGCCAGAATGGCGATCAAAAATGCTCTCTCTGAATACCAGCCCTTGCCGGATGCATCTTGGCCGTGTTTGCAATGAGTTCCTAGGAGACCAACTGCGACGGTGGAAATTAGAGTTCGAATGGCTGTTGCCTAGAACGCAAAGGTTCGGAATTTCCGAGACTAAAGTCTGGTTTAAATACCCAGAGGCGTGCCCTCGGCTTGAAATCTGTATGGAAGCCCCATAGGTTGAGATAGCGTGTATGCACCTCAATTCTGGATACTGAACCAACCTAGTCTGTCACCCCGTTGGAGAATATGGAAAGTTGTGAGTATGATCAGGAAGACAAGCGGCAGCCGTGGCTCCCACATGCAGATATTGTTACTTGTTAGCATTCCAGAGCCTTTGTGCTGTGTGTTCAAGGTAAAGTGTTCGAAGAGCACGAGGGGAGATCCCCATCAGAGTAGAGCGGCTCACCGCCACTCACCTCATGAGGTGCTTTCTAAAGCGCCGTTTTGTCCATTTATTGCTTTCCTTAAGCATCATGCATTGTAATGCATTATACCTGTCAAGTTTCTTTCTCAGTCATGCACGATATTGTATGTACGGTTCATTCAAAGAAGTTCCGTTTGAGATCATTCACTTAGTGTATCAATCACACTTTATTTGCTTCACTCAATGCATCTATCACACTTTGTGTTCACCCTTTAGTGTATCAATCACACTCTGTTCACATAGCGCATCTATCACACTTTGTGTTCACATTTAGTATATCAATCACACTTATTCACTTAGTGCATCTATCACACTTCGTGTTCACCTTTTTGTGTATCTATCACACATATTCTCACATAGTGCATCTATCACACTTTGTGTTCACTTCTAGTATATCCATCATACTTGTTCACTAAGTGCATCCATCACACTTTGTGTTCACATTTAGTATATCCATCACACTCTGTTCACATAGTGCATCTATCACACTTTGTGTTCACCTATTGTGTATCCATCACACTTATTCACTTAGTGCATCTATCACATTTTGTGCTTGTCTTTTGTGTATCCATCACACTTTGCTCACTTCACCCTTTGTACATCAATTACACTTTGCTCAAATAGTGTATCTATCACACACTCGCTTTGCCTACTTTGTGTATCGATCACACACACTCACACCATTGTTTCCCCGGTTAAAACCTTCCCTCTCTCCGTATGAAATACGTTGAGATACGCCTGTTGGTTACACCATTGTTCCCCCGGTTAAAACCTTCCCTCTCTCCGTATGAAATACGTTGAGATACGCCTGTTGGTTACACCATTGTTCCCCCGGTTAAAACCTTCCCTCTCTCCGTATGAAATACGTTGAGATACGCTTGTTGGTTACACCTTTATTCCCTCGGTTAAAACCTTCCCTCTCTCCATATGAAATACGTTGAGATACGCCTGTTGGTTACACCATTGTTCCCCCGATTAAAACCTTCCCTCTCTCCGTATGAAATACGTTGAGATACGCCTGTTGGTTACACCATTGTTCCCCCGGTTAAAACCTTCCCTCTCTCCGTATGAAATACGTTGAGATACGCCTGTTGGTTACACCATTGTTCCCCCGGTTAAAACCTTCCCTCTCTCCGTATGAAATACGTTGAGATACGCTTGTTGGTTACACCTTTATTCCCCCGGTTAAAACCTTCCCTCTCTCCGTATGAAATACGTTGAGATACGCCTGTTGGTTACACCATTGTTTCCCCGGTTAAAACCTTCCCTCTCTCCGTATGAAATACGTTGAGATACGCTTGTTGGTTACACCTTTATTCCCCCGGTTAAAACCTTCCCTCTCTCCGTATGAAATACGTTGAGATACGCCTGTTGGTTACACCATTGTTCTCCCGGTTAAAACCTTCCCTCTCTCCGTATGAAATACGTTGAGATACGCTTGTTGGTTACACCTTTATTCCCCCGGTTAAAACCTTCCCTCTCTCCGTATGAAATACGTTGAGATACGCCTGTTGGTTACACCATTGTTCCCCCGGTTAAAACCTTCCCTCTCTCCGTATGAAATACGTTGAGATACGCCTGTTGGTTACACCATTGTTCCCCCGGTTAAAACCTTCCCTCTCTCCATATGAAATACGTTGAGATACGCCTGTTGGTTACACCATTGTTCCCCCGGTTAAAACCTTCCCTCTCTCCGTATGAAATGCGTTGAGATACGCCTGTTGGTTACACCATTGTTTCCCCGGTTAAAACTTTCCCTCTCTCCGCATGAAATACGTTGAGATACGCCTGTTGGTTACACCATTGTTTCCCCGGTTAAAACCTTCCGTCCCTCCGTATGGAATGCGTTGAGATACGCCTGTTGGTTACACCATTGTTTACCCGGTTTCTACCTTTTCCTCTCTTGCGTGTGATACGCTGAGAGACGACCCTTTCCTCTCTTGCATGTGATATGCTAAGAGGTTCACCTTTCTTCTCTTGCGTGTGATACGCTGAGAAACTTACCTTCCCTCTCTTGTGTGTGATACGCTGAGAGGTTTACCTTCTCCCTCTCTTGTGTGTGATACGCAGAGAGATGTCTTGTGCGAGACTACGGGTATTCTCGGTAGTCGCTTTTAGCCTTTTCCTCGTGAGACGCAGTGAGCATTGCATAATTTTTCTTACATCCCTTCTGCACGAGATGTAATTTGTCTCGAGTTTACTTCTTGCCTAGTTTTCGCTTAAAATGTTGCATTTATTTTGCATATTTGCTTCATTACAACTCTCTTTGCATGATCATGAGTGATAACCGGCTTCGCTTAGCGTATAAGTCCAATTGTCAAACTGGCTTCGCGTAGCGTATAAGTCCAATTGTCAAACCGGCTTCGCGTAGCGTATAAGTCCAATTATCAAAATCTCCCTGCATATCATTTTGCATTTTGCCCCTGCCTGCGGGCATGCCTGAGGGCACACATATCTCTGTTTATCTTGTATGATTGTCTAAGTCTTCAGCCTTGTCAAAAATGGGTCGTCTCTAGGCTTTGACATTCACTCCCGTCACTTGTGACTTCCGAGTTCGGTCAAAGAGGGGCAACTGTAAACACCCCATTTTTGACCGACCTTAAAACTCAGACGTCACTGATTGAGCACTCGGTGATGTTGCATATTGTGCTCATTCAGAAGTCTCAGAGTCGCGGCCGTGCACCCTACCTCCGGACTTCCGAACCCTTTTCCGTGCCTTGCCTCGGTTTGCGAACCAGACTCGGTTTTCTCTGTTTTCTTTCCTGAGGGGAGGGAGAGGTCCCGTAGACTATCTCTCAGTGGCCGTGGGCTACATTTCGTGGCCGTTGGCCATCTTGCTCATTTCGGAGCCCGGTTCTCGGTTTTCGGAGCCGTCAGGCCGTGTGCCTCGGTTCGGGACCACCCAACCATCTCCGATTCCTCCGGTTTTTGGCATGCATCTCATTTACTCCCTTTCGAGGGACACTGGGGTCTTAGATGCCCACTTCGTGGCCAAACACCACTTTCGGTGCTTAACGGCCGGTTTTCGGGACCTCGAACTGCGTGTTTTGGCCCCCGAGCATTTGTACTGCACCGGTTTTTGTTCATTTTCGGCGAGTACCTCTGTTTTATCATACCGAGGGACACTGGGGTCTCAGATACCCACTTCGTGGCCGAACGCCACTTTCGGTGCTTACAGCCCATTTTCGGGACCCCGAACTACGTGATTTGGGCCCCGAGCATTCATTTTGCATCGGTTTTTATTCAATTTTGGCAGGTACCTCTGTTTTAGCACCAGGAATATCACTGGAGGGTGGGGGGGCCAGCAATTGTCTCAAATAACCAGTTTCGCTCCTCCGGCGCCCGTTTTACTCACTTCCGGGCTAATGTTGAACACCCTAGGGCCATTTTCTTCGAGCCGAGACCACATATTTGTGATGAGGGGACATGGGAGGACCCTAAAAAGTGGTGGCCGGCCAGTAATTCTTCATTTCATTTTTGAGCCTCTCCTTCAATTGGATTGTTGTGTCTCCTGTTTCAGAGTTGCCAAATTCCAACCATGGGGTCTTGTTCTACACACATGGGAGGACCCTAAAAAGTGGTGGCCGGCCATTATTTCTTCTTTTCATTTTTGAACCCCTCTTTAAAGTGGGTTGTTCTCTCTCCTGATTCACAGTTGCCAATTTTCAACCACAGGGTTGTGTTGAGGACACATGGGAGGACCCTAAGGTGCTATGGCCGGCCATTAATTCAACACTTCATTTTTTACCTTGGCCGGCCAGCCAATAGAGGTGGCTGACCGACCAGTGGGGTGGCCGGCCGGCCATCTTCAAGAAAAGTGAGGGGCCGGCCTACTTCCCCCTTTTGAGCACTTTACAGCTGTCCGGCTATTTCTTCAAAATATCCTAGCCTCCGGGGGATATTTTGGGAGGAAAAGTTTGGGTGCATTTCCCTCCCCTTTTACACCCCTTTCTTGCCCATTTAAGTGGCTGGCCATCATCTTCTCCAAGGTTAGCAAATTTCTTCTCAAGACTTCATCTCCATTTGATTCCATCTCCATCTCCAAAAACCTCAAAAACCTCCAAGTCTCTAGCTCATTCCTTCATCAACCCCAAACACCACCATCACCACTCCATTTCCAGCGGCTGGAGGTGGTTTTCAGAGCTTAGGAGGCAACATTTTTGATCCAAGAGGCAACAAAAGGGTTGGTCTACAAGGGTAAGTTCATTTCCCCTCTTTTTGATCTCTTTTTTTGCCTCATTTTTTTAGCCTCTTTGCTTGTGGTTTTGAGCTCCGACCAAAACAGAAAATATCATTTTTTTGAGCTGTTCTTCATCTTTGTTTAAGGACTCAACCCTGTTTGAGTTTTCCATTTGGTACTTGTCTCAATACCACCTTGAATACCATTATTTTGCATGCTATTTTTAGTTCGTGTGTGATCTGTTTCTGAGCCTGATATGAATTGTGAGTAGGCCTATTTTGAGCCCCTCTTCAACATTGAAGAAGGGCTCAACCCTGTTTGGCCTCTCTATCGTGCACTTGCTTCATAATCTCTCATACTTACCGTAAATTTGCATGATTTGTTTGACCTATGTGTAGTCTGTTTTGGAGCATTTTGTGAACTGTGAATAAGCTTATTTTGTATCCCTCTACAACATTGTAGAAGGGACCAACCTTGTTGGGGGTCTCCATGTTATGCTTGTCTTTATATCCTTCTTTGGCCCCCATCTTTGCATAATTTTTAGGCCTATCTTACTTCTGTTTTTTGCCATGATCAGAACTGAAAATAGTCTTAAAATAACTCATTCTTCATTTTTTGTTAAGGGTCTTAGACTGTTTGGTGCATCCTTTTGATACCTCATGTTATAGCTTTTGTTGGCTCATATTTTGCATGCTATTTTGAGCATATCTACACACTGAATTGGGGAATGTCATCTCCTGTAAATGTGCATATTTTTGGTCCTTCTTTAATGTTGTAGAACTGTATTTTTCAGTTTGAGCATTGTGTATACCACTTGCTTTATTATTCCCCTCTTTTCCCCCATTTTTGCATGCTATTTTTGCCATACTTGTGGCTGTTGTTTGGCCCTGCTTTGTACTGGAAAAATGCTATTTTAGAGACTGCCTAGCATCTGCCTTTACACTTCATGTCCATATTGTGCATGTTTGGCATAGTTGCAAGTCATTTCGGGTACTTAGCATAGCATTTCGGGCATCGGGTGTAATTTTGTCATAATTCGGGGGCTGTTTTTGCATCATTTTGGCTGCTGAAATTTACATTTTCCGTATTCCATTTGCCACGTCTCATTTGCATGCCATTTTTGTGCCTTAGGGCCATGCCTCGGTTTGCGTGCCCGTGGGCACGCATTTCGAGGCACTTCATTTTCGTCCAACGGCCTCTTATGTGAATGCGGCTGAGGCTCTCTCATGTTAGTGTAAGTCCAATTTGCATTTTCATGCCTTTATGTCATTGCCTCGGTTTGCGTGCCCATGTGCACGCATTTCGAGGCATCTCGTTTTTATCCAACGGCCTCTTATGTGAGTGTGGCTAAGGCTCTCTCATGTTAGTATAAGCCCAATATGCATTTGGAGTATCATTTCATGCCTTAGGGCCATTGCCTCGGTTTGCGTGCCCGTGTGCACGTATTTCGAGGCATCTCATTTTCATCTTACGGCCTCTTATGTGAGTGTGGCTGAGGCCCTCTCATATTAGTGTAAGCCCAATTTGCATTATGTATGTCATTTCATTTCGTATGACATTGCCTCGGTTTGCGTGCCCGCGTGCACGCATTTCGAGGCATCTCATTTTCATCTCTAGGCCGCTTATGTGAGTGAGGCTGAGGCCCTCTCATGTTAGTGTAAGCCCAATTTGCATTTTCCATGTCATTTGCATTGCGTATGCCACAGCCTCGGTTTGCGTGCCCGTGTGCACGCATTTCGAGGCACTTCTTTTTTATCCGACGGCGTCTTATGTGAGTGTGGCTGAGGTCCTCTCATGTTGGTGTAAGCCCGATTTTGCATTTTCATGCCTTTATATCATTGCCTCGGTTCGCGTGCCCGTGTGCACGCATTTCGAGGCGCATCTTTTTCATCTCATGGCCTCTTATGTGGGTGCGGCTGAGGCTCTCCCATGTTAGTATAAGCCCATCTTGCATTGCGTATGCCATTTTAGCTCTCTTTCTGTATGTCATTTCCTTGATTTGCATGCCCGTGGGCACGCATTTCGAGGCATTTCATTTTAATCTCATTGTATATCATATTTCATATTTTACTTTCATTGTTACTGTTACTAAATTTACATACTATGTACTCTGTCTTAGTTCTATTTATCCGGAATCCTTTAGATTCAAGAGATTTTCTCCAAATCTCTAACTTTGTATTAACTTCTTCTCTAGTCTCATCCACTAGCACTATATCGTTTGCAAAAAGTATACACCATGGCACGTCATCTTGGATATTTCTCGTCAACTCATCCATAACTAAAACAAAAAAATAAGGACTTTGAGATCCTTGTTGTAACCCTACAGTGATAAGAAATTCATTTGTCTCTTCAGCAGACGATCTAATAGTGGTTACCACCCTTTCATACATGTCCCTAATCACATCAATGTAATCTTTTGTCACTCCTTTCTTAACACCCACCATATTATATCGCAGGGCACTCTATCATATGCTTTCTCAAAGTCGATAAATATCAAAATGAATGTCTCTTTTCTTTTCTCTATAATTTTCTATTACTCTCCTTAAATGATAGATCGCTTCCATTGTTAACCTGCCATGCATAAACTCAAATTGATTCTTTAACACCTATGTTATATCTCGTGGTCGGCGTTCTATCACCCTCTCTGACACTTTCATTATATGACACGTTAGCTTGATTCCTCTATAGTTGTTGCAATTTTGGACATCTCCTTTATTCTTATAGATTGGCACTAAAATACTCTTCCTCCATTCATCTGGCATGTTTCTAGTCAACAAAATTTTGTTAAACAACCTAGTCAACCAAGCAACCCCCTTTTTACCCAAACACTTCCAAACTTCAATAGGGATATTATATGGTCCTAAAGCCTTATTTGATTTCATCTTCTTAAGTGCAATCTCCACTTCAAAGTTCCTAATCCTGCGATAGAACCTATAGTCTTGGTTTATCGTATTACTGGCTATTTCTTCCCCTATTGTCGTACCTCCATATGCTTCATTTAATAGTTTTTCAAAATAGTCTTCCATCTTTCCTTAATCTATTCATCTCAAATTCATACAGCTAATAAGTTATTGATAAAAAATGGCCGTTATGTGAATTAAAATTTCAAGAGAGAGCTGTGTAATTATGTTAAAAGTGTAGAGTTAACTGTATTTTTTCCAAATTTTAGAAAAGGTGAGTGTAATTAAAAAAAATAAAAATAAAAAAAGACGAAAATGAAGATGAAGAAGAAGGAGGAAGAAATGACTGGGATAAAAAGAAACGTTATTAACACAAAAAGAATCTAGTAACTCACTTATTGAACCATTTTAAAATCTAAACATTAACATATCTACTTAAATTAATGAATGATTGAGTTTCATGCCTGTGTCAAGGACATGTGGAGACTTGATTGGTTAAAATCACAAGCATTTTTTACCCATTTTTTCTCTTCTTATTTTATGGTGGTCCAAATGCTCTTTAAGTTTTGCTTACACTCCTAAACTTGTGAATAAAACATATATTGTGAATGGTTTACAACAGTAAGCCTTATAGTTAAAAAGTGTACTGATCTTAATCAAAATATTGGATAAAATGTGTTATCTAAAGAGATTCACGAGAACTGAAAAGATATCATTCATTATTCAAAATGATTACATGTCCTCTCCTTATATATACACACATATACTACACACATATCTATAACCGTATAACTATACTTGAGTTGTCTAACTAATATTTAACCTAACTATTACAACCATGGTTAGCTAACTAACTCATCTTCTAATAGATTCAATTGAAGTAGATGACTCTGTATGCTTATCACTACAACAAATAAGAGTTTTGGAGACCAAATATTTTGATTGTGAAAATTTTGTTGCAAAAGATATTTAGAAACCAATTTCTATTGTCATGAGATAGTCACTAAAAGGTCGTCCCGAAAAGTCTCAAACAAGGCTTTTAACAGCAAAATTTTGAAAATGTCACTAATAACTAGATTTTTAGGAACAAAATAATTTAGTCTCAAAATGGCTTATATTTTAAGACAAAAACTTTGGTCCCAAAAAAAAAATAATTCATCACTAATGTCTAATTTTTGTTACTAAAAATATAATAACGATACTCTTCACAACAAAAATATTTGATTCCTGAAAAATAATTTTGTCCCTAAATTTTGATTTCTAAAACCTTAATTTTTTGTAGTGTATCTAGCTCATGTATCTTATCGTGATCAATAACTAAAAATTATTGACCACAATTTTAAACCAATTAAAATATGAATTTCGTTATGGTGCGTTAACTTAAATTGAACCCAGAAATCATTCTGACTAGCAGTTAGAATTTCTTTGAATATGTCCTTAAATTCCCAGAAATCATTCCGACTAGCAATTAGAATTTCTTCGAATATGCCCTTAAATTCATTCGAGAAGTGAGTAAACTCAAATTGAGGAAGGATATGATCATTGGTTCCCTTTTACGGAATTATGTTTCTATTTATTTTTGTTTTTTGTTTTGAATTGGTGGGAGGATTTTTTACCTTGTACTTAAAATATTAGATTATTATTCACCAACTCATTTAAAAGTTAAAGCTATAAGAGAGAAGGATAAACTTATTATTTATATTATATCCTTAACACGCCCCTCAGCTAGATGCTTAACTCCTTCAAAAGCGGACCAAAAACACATGTAAGTATTTTTAGTTATCAGATAGATAGTGAGAGACATTCTTATTATTTATATTATATTCTCAACATGCCCCTCATGTGTATTCAGGAGCTTAATTTTTCCATAAGTGGGCTGAACATATATAATTATCGAATAGATAGTAAGATTTGAATACATAATTTATTATCTATTCTGATACTATATTAAATTATTAACAACTAACTCACTTAAAAATTTAAACTGTTAAAGAAATCAACAATTTTATTATTTATATTATATTATTTAAAATATAATAATTATGTGCTCCATAAGAAAGGCTATAATTAGTAAGTACACATGCTATTTGTCACAATAACACATGCAAAGGCAACCCTTACAAACCACCATTGATGATAAGTATATCTATATTTTGGGATAACCATCTACATAATTAAATAAGTGCAGTTTTTTTTTTTTAACTATTATTAAATAAGTGCAACTTGGCCATATAAATATAACCTACATACCTAGAAGACAGCAGCAATGCATGTATGCATGTATTGAATTTTATTTTTTAAAATTTTCAAGTACCATATATGTGGGGTTTCATCATCCACATTTCCAGTGGACCACCAGGTGTCAACCCAAGAGGGGGTAGAGGATGATGGGAGAGCCAATGAACCCTAACATGTCAGTAATGTTGATGCCATTTGTGTAGGATATCAGCTCTTCTTGGGGGAACATGTCATGAGAATTTGAGATACGAAAAAAGGAAATCTCAAATAAGGTGGACAGTAGAGGCAAAAAAATCTCATTTTTATAAGGTGTAATATTCCATTTGGATTGGAGGGTTTGGTGAGAAAATAAAAGAAATGAAAAGAATAAATTTTTTTATCACTTATTTGAATGTTTAATAAGGTGAGAAATTGTGAAAAATGAAGAGAAATAGTGAGAAAGACAAACCGCTCACAAAAAATAGTGAGATTTAGTGAGAAATCAAAATTACTATTTGCAAAAAATTTATGATACCTAAATTACCTCTCTAAATACAAAACAAATAAAATAAAAAGATACATGTTCCTCTTTTAATCATTATTCATCTAAGTAAGAAGGTGAGAAGCCACAAATTTTTTTTTTTTTCTTTCCTCACTTAGGTGATATATAATAATTATTTATTTTCTTTTCTCACATCATGATCCAAATATAGTGTAAATCTATTATGTATTTGATATTAGTCTTTCCTACGTGTGAAGTTTAAATTTCAAATATTTTTTAAATTGTTCCATTGATAAACAATTGTTGCTATAAAGAAACAATAAGTTGAACAAATCATGGAACTAAAAACCCTACTCCTGCATGCAAAGCTGTTGGAGGAATATTCAAAGTGTTTGTATTGGGAGTGACAGTTGTTGCTTAGAAGGTGGACAAAGGCTAGGCTATGCCCTAACTTCACCTATACAATGTTTTTTGTTGCATAGCAAGTATAGGTTTCTTTGATGTGTAGACAGGCATGATGGAGTTGGTTTGGGTGATGATGGTGTTGTTGGGGGTTTGTGAGACTGAAAGAATGGCAAATAAGTATTGAAAAGGGGGAGGGGAGAGATTTAGATAAGGGGACAACACCAGAGACTTTAAGAGAAAAGAGGGGCAATGAGAAGGTTGATCAAAAGGAAAGCCATGTGAGAAGCATGATGGTCTAGAATGATGTTGTCTTTCTTTTACGTCTCTCCATCTCTCTTATTTTATTTTTCTTTCAATTTCACTTCATTGCTATTCTAATAACAAGGGAATGGCAACCATGAGCCCTCAACTCTTTATGGAGCTACTTGTGGAGAAAAACTGATACTACTTGATATTATCATCGAATAATGTATTATTATACTATATACGTGTAATAGTTGTTGACTTATATTAAATTAGGAAGTTACAGCCATATAATTTGAGATTCATAATTTATTTGTAGATTTCTTATTAATTGGTAACACTACGTATAAGTGATAACATAATCAATAATTACACAGAAATTTATGTGATTTGGCACAAACATGCCTACATGTGAGAAAGAGAGAATTTACTATAAACAGTAGAGAGTAAAATCATGAGACCGAAAACACTCGAAACCCAATGCCAATACCCCAGCCTCGAACAATATTTGTTTCATTGTGCGGCTTCTCCCCTCTTGTACCCCTAGTATTTTTCTACCTTCCCTTTATCTCTACAAATCATCTCAACATCCATTCTTCTTGATTTAAGAACAGATCGCTCTCATGTGATTCAAATATAATCAAAAAAGACTAAAGTGCCACAATTACATTTTATTTTTACTTAGAAATGAGGACTCTTCAATAAAATATCGTAGTAGCAACACACTGGTCTTTTAATATATACATATATAAATATGATCAAATATGTTGAGTGCTACTGTTCTATATATGAATGATGGAAGACCTAGATGTACTTTTGATTTCTTGAATATTATCTTTTTGTCATTCCACTCATTTATTTATTTTTTTGTAGCTTTTGCACTTTCTTGTTAGGTCTAGTTGTACTAGTTTGTGGTTTAACCCTTTTTATTTGAATTTTTACTTGAAAATAAGTACTCTACAATAAAAGCATATCAAATGATGATTTATAAGGGGGTTACTACAAGTTCCAACAAGTCTTGACTGTCTCTGAAAATTCAAGTGTTGAACATATTAAAATAAAAGAGACACACTGCACAAGCCTTTTGTAAAATTGAGATTTGGAGCAAACAACATAGTTTCAGTTTTATTTTTAAATAGTGTTTTGATAACTCAAATTTATTCTAAGAAAAATACTAACAACAAACCAACCTGCCTTTTCTAATGAAAAGAACATTACATTTGGTAGTTTTTCCATAACAATACAAGCTTAAAATCTCATTCAAAACAATGACAAGACACTCTGAGAATTGAGAAGTTTAAACATTTGAGAGAGAGAGAGAGAGAGAGAGAGAGAGAGAATGCTTAATTTAAAAAAATGTACCTTATAGTTTGGTCTCGGAAGATTTTATTTTTTTATGATTTAAATATAGGCAGAGAACTCTTTTGTGCTTTTGGATTAAAGTGTTACGGTTAGTTTTTCCGTTAAAGATAACGGAAGGTGTGTCACACTCTCCCAAATTAAGACGGGGTAATGCAAAAGTTCGAAGTTAGGTAAAAAATTAGATCAAATGTCAAAAATACCCTCATATTCATTTTATTCTCCGAATTAAATCTTAATCCTAACCAAACACTAATCCTAATTGTCATCTTCCATCAATAATTTAATTTAATTTAAAATGTTATTAAATGGCCTAAAAATTAATAAGTAGATTAAGATAATTTTATGGTAATAAATTAAGGTATTTAGATTAATTTATGGTTTAATTTATTTTATAGATATGTATACCTATGCAAATATTTAATTTAAAATGTTATTAAATAAAAAATCAGTTTAAAAATTAAAAATTAAATTAAGGTAATTTTATGATTTAATTTTATGTTAATAAATTAAGGTATTTACGTTAATTTATGATTTAATTTGTTAAATAAATAAATAAATATATGTGCATTTGTATATGTTTAATTTAAAATGTTATTAAATAATGTAATTTTATGATAATAACTTAAGGTCTTTAGTTTAATTTATTATTTAATTTGTTATATATATATATGTTTATTTTAAAATGTTATTAAATAAGAAATTAGATTAAAAACTAAAACTTAGATTAAGATAATTTTATGTTTATGGTTAATAAATTAAGGTGTTTAGGTTAATTGATAATAATTTTATGTTTAATTAAAAAATTTATTAAATAAAAAATTGGTTTAAAAATAAAAAATAAAAATTAGTTTAAGGTAATTTTATGAAAATAAATTAGGGTATTTAGTTTAATTCATGATTTAATTTGTTAAATATGTGATTAAGAGTGAAAAGTATATGTATTAGAGAAGAGAGAATGAGAATATAACATAGGGGTATTTAGGTAATTTTGCCTTTATATTTAAGAGAGCTAACTTTGCACTTTATTTTAAAAGCCATAAGGAAGTTTTCTACCTATATTTGAATTATAAAAAGATAAAGTACTCTGAGACTAAACCATAAAGAGTAAAATGAATTTTACCCTAAAAAAAATATTGTTAATTATTTTGTTTACTTATAAACATATGTAATACCATCCATGGTTGAAATAAATCCAGTTTGCATTTGGTTATGTCTACATTTCATGATTGAATTACTTCTAAAATTGTCTACAAAAGGTAAACATGTGAATAAATAGTAGTATGGTTAAAACTCATCTCATTATTATTATTTTTTTCATCAGCGAAAGTTAATGATTAATTCTTATATTAATATTTCAGAAAAATTAAACTTACACCCATACACCTTACTTGCCCTCCCATTCCACTGACCTCCCTTTAAGAGAGAATTAATGGTCAAAAAAGCTAGTCAACTAAACTAAAGTCCCTTAGTTAAAACTCATCTCATCATAATACTTTGGCCCTGTTTGGGGAATAGTTAAATTATTCAATTAATTAAAAAGTTACTTTTTTAGCTAAAAAATCAAAAACTTATACTAAAAAATCAAATATTCTCTTTTCTTTCTACTTTTTGCACAGCTTTTCGTAATTAGCCAAAAAGTCATCTCAAACATACAAATTTTTTTTACCTACCTTTTTAGCCAATTAGCCAAAAAGTTACTAAATTAGCCTGTTCCCAAACGAGGCCTTTGTTATCCTTTAATTTTTTGATCGGCAAAACAAATAAGTTTTATTGATGAAATTATAGTACAAAGTACAAGATAAAATACATCAATAAAGAAAGGTGAGCGCAAAAGCATCACAATGGGCTCAATCATCTCAACCAGGTTGGCACAAAGAAGCCCATCCTATTATTTGCTAGCGCCACCAAAGTTAGTGAGCAACCAACTGAACAAACAGAAAACAAAAATAGAAGCAGCAGAGCTGCAGCAGCCAAACACCCACAGCAGCACAACAGATGCTGCTGCAAAACCAACAGATACTGTAACAATTCAAAAGCCCCCCAAACCAAACTAACACCCACTGCAGCAGTACAGATGCTGCTGCAAGACCAATAGATTGAACATCAACAAATAGACCAACAACATAACACAGTGCAGAATCACCCCCCTCAAACATGAGTGCAACAGAGCAGACTTAAAACAGCTATCAACCTGAACTAATACCAAACAAGAACAGCAAGTAACCAACAGATAGAATAGCAAAACCAATACACTGCAGCAGAACAGACCAACACAGAACCTAATACAACAAAACAGAACTCAGCCAAGCACAATAGAGCAGTCCAGAGTACAGCAGTCCAGCCATATCAGCTTAACAGACCAGATCCGCCACTGCAGCAGTACTAGGGTGGGCGCGGGTCGGTTGCGGCCACAGAACCTCTAATCCGCCATCCATCCGCTAGATTGGCGGATCGGAGAAAATCAATTCGCATCCGTCTGCCAATTCGGCGGATGTGGATTGAGCGGATTGGCGGATGAATGCAAATCGGTTTGGCGGTTTAAAATTTTATAAATTTTCAACATAATTCAACTTGTGCACTTTCTCAAAAAAAAAAAAAAAAAAAAAAAGAACGAAGTATTACAGTTAATGACTTAAAAAAATATTACAATCACTATATGCCTCGTCCACATAAAGTATTACAATCTGTGGTTTTTAAAATATAAAAATAATACAAACTACCAAAACCATGAACAGAGCAGTAGTATAGATTGTATGTCTCTATATTGTTACATCTATTTCTGTTTTTGAAAACAAAAACCAACAAGCATATATCATATTTCCTATTTATTATTTTTAGAGATAGATTTAAAAACTAAAAAATATAGATAAATAATATGTTTATTTTTTTTCACTTCAAAAAAGATATTCAAGTTGAAAACTTTTTTTTAACAGAATATTTAAACTCTTTTTAATTGAAAACACAAACAGAATATTTAAACAAATTGAAAACACAAAGTCTTATAAATTACTAGGGGTGTTCGTGGTTTGGCGGTTCAATTGCGGCCAAAGGAATCTCAAATCCGCCATCCGTTCGCCAGATTGGCGGATTGGAGAAAATCAATCCGCAACCGTCCGCTCGTCATCACGCATCCGTCCAAAATGCGGCGGATCGGTATATCTATTACTCACCCCTAAGCAGTACAAACCAACATAAAACCCAATACAGCAAAACAGAACTCAACCAAGCACAACAGAGCAGCCCAGAGTACAGCAGTCCAGTCACACCAGCTTAACAGACCAGATCAGCCACCATGTCTGAGGCAGAATAAGACCTGTTGCAGGTTTGAAGCAATGTCACTGACAGAAAACACCAAAGAGGGTGTTGAGGCCTTAACCCACAGTGCTATTCTCACCTTAATAAGATCACACAACACCTCCTAGTTAGGTTGAGCACCATTAAAGACACATTCATTACGGAGTTTCCAAATAGACCAGAGAACAACGAGAAGGATAGCCAACCAGATTTTCTTTTCTAGATTTTTCATCCTCCAGCCAGACCACCAGTTCAGTAAGCTAGGCACAGAGCCAGGTCAAACCCATTGGAGACCCCATCACCGAACAATGTTTGACCATATCAGCCAAACAAATGGGCAGAACATGAGGATATGATTCATAGATTCAGCTTCATTATGACAGAAAATACAATCTTGATTAACATTTATGTCCAGGACCCCAATTCTGCAGAGAAAGCTGGCAGTCTTGACCTTGCCATGCCAAGCTAACGATCCAAAAAATTGGGCTTTGGGAGGGGCACAATTATTCCATATTATATTAGTACAGCTCAGGGCATGCCCAAGAGAAGATTCCCACCAATTGTAAGCTGAGGACACAGTGAAGGAGCTTGAAGGACCAGCAGACCAAGATAGTGTGTCTAGTTGGGAACTGCATGAAACAGGCGCAATTCTAAGAAAATCATATAACCTATACACCTCCTCTTCCTCCCAAGCCAATAAAGCTCTTCTAAAACCGACATTCCAATCAACAGGGCCAGCTCTTCTTTGATAGTAGGCATCAACCACACCCATCTTATCAGTGGATAAGGTGAATAACCTGGGGAAGGCCTCCATAAGACAAACATTTCTTGTCCAAGTATCCCACCAGAATAAAGATCTCCTACCATCCTCCAACACAATGGAGGAGTTATTAACATAAAAGTTATGCAGCACTGAGTTTGATAAGACTGAAGTTAAAATATCAGACCAAATTCTGGATCCACTGCCACCCAAACTAGGAGTCCAGCTACCACTCCTTAAGTTGTACTGATTGCAAATTACAACTTTCCAAAGAGAGTGATCCTCAGTCCCAAAGCGCTACCACCATTTTAGTAGAAGGCAAACATTCATAATATTAATTTTTCTCACCCCTAAGCCACCAAACCTTTTATTTAATGTGATCACATCCCACTTGACCAAATGCACCTTTCTTCTTAAGTCAGATCCACCCCATAGGAAAAAAGGATTGCAATTTCTCTATCTCCTTATCCACACTAGCAGGTATTTTAAACTGAGAGAGGTAGTAAGTGGGTAAACTGGACATAACAGATTTTATTAATGTTAACCTTCTGGCAAAGGAGAGAAGCCTCTTCTTCCATGAGGCTAGTTTCAACTTGAGCTTCTCAAGGACAAGTTTCCAGGTGCTTTTCCGGCCTGGATTTGCACCCAGGGGCAACTCTCAGTGCTTTGTTAGCCTTTAATGATTGATGTGGTATCTGGAATTCATTAGACAATAAATCTTATCTTCTTCTTCTTTTTATTTATTTATTTATTCCTTCTCATGCTAACCGCGATGAGCAAACAAACTTTCGCATCTCTAGAAAATAAAATTATTTCTTAAATTGTTAACTACTAATTATTTTTAATGTAATTTTATTTATTTTTATTTCCAATGTGCCTTCTCACATGTGATCAGTCATTCTTTCATAAATTGACCAAACACTCCTTTAATATCATATTCAATTTTAAGCTTTTAGAGAAAATAATGAGTTTATTATTTATATTCTTAATATTACGCTGTATATATTTACAGACCGAGGCAAGGTGGGCCAAGGCGGCCACCCCAACGTTTTTTTGTTTTTTAAATGTTCTCTATTATCCTTTTAATTTTTTAGTATTTGTATAATGTTTGTGAACTGATATGGTATGACGCTAAACTATTTCACATTTTATGTAACAAAAATGATTTGTGGCACTAAAATGTTGTGCATTAATGCCCCTAATTTTTATTTTGGGTAACTGTTTTGTTTTTTTTTTTTTTTTTTTTGCCTTATATGGAAATTAAGGGCATTAGTGCCCAACTTTTTAATGCTTCAAATCAAAACCCTTTTATGTAATTACATAAATTCAATTGATTTAATATGTAAATATCATTGCTTACCACATTCTAGTTTAGTTGTTTAAAAAAGAGAATGGATCATTCAGGCTAATCCAATACTTTTATGCTGTGTTTGGTTGGGGGATTCGGGGAGAGATTTGGAAAAGGAAATAGAAAAGATATGTGAAATTATATGAAATATAGGCATGATTTATTCACATTTCACCTACCTTTTCCATTTCTCTTTCCAAATCCCTCACTAAATCCCCAAACCAAACAAATCATTAGAAAATCATTTAAATTATCATTTTGTCATCAAATAATAATAAAATTGCTCTATGAACTTGTTATCTAACTCACTGCGTCAAACATCTTCACAAGTGTAGTTTGAAACCACTACAAAGGTCTCAAAAAGATCAAGTTTATCATGACGATGAGATACTACCAAGAAGATGGAAACGTTACTTGCTTTTTTCATGGAAAAAGTAAGAATGATATTTCTGCTTATGACTTGGACAAATAATCTTAGACTATATTTATGACATTTGAAAGATTTAGAAAAGCCAAAAGTTTTTAATAATACCAATCAAACCATAGACTTGGACAAATCATATTGTCAAATAAGTGATTGTTGTTCTAAACATTGCATAATCACATTTGAAAAAATATAAAAACTTGAAAAGTAGTGTTTTGACAATTTTATTGAACTCTCACAATCAAAAGCGTCCTCATTTCATGGAACAAACAGTAATGCTACGTATTTAAAAATTTTCTAAAATTTAAGATGTGATGATCACATTTATTTCAGTTGTGATTAAAACCACTATAAATTTAAATTCCAAATACTATTCTCTAATGCTGTGTTTGGTTGGGGATTTAGGAAGGGACTTAGAAAGAGAAATGGAAAATGTAGGTGAAATGTAAATAAAACATGCCTATATTTCACCTAGTTTCACACACCTTTTCCCTCTCTCTTTTCAAATCTCTCCTCAAATCCTCTAATCAAACACAGCATAAATATTTTTTTTAATATATGGCAATAAAAAGAGTGGTTTGAAACCATTACAAAGGTTGGTGTTTAAGTTCAAGTGATCACGTTTATCATGATTTTGAAATACAAATCAAGAAGATGGAAACGCTGCTATGGGTTTTTTTCTTTTTTATTCAGTTTTCAGTTTCAAAACAGATTGCATGTTTATTTATTTATTTATTTGTCAAATGAAAGGATCTAAGAAGTCTTTGAAAATAGTTGCAAAATTTGACAATCCAAAATGATTTCATCAAGTTCTTCTGAATAACTATTCACTTTCACTACAAAAAAATTAAGATTTTAGAGACCAAAATTTAGAAACAATTAGTTTTTAGGGACCAAATATCTTTGTTGCGAAAAGTGTTGTCATTATATTTTTAACAACAAAAATTGAACATTAGTGATGAATTATTATTATTTTGGGACCAAATTTTTTGTTTCAAAAAATAAACCATTTTGAGACCAAATTATTGTGTCCTAAAAGTCTATTTATTAGTGACATTTTTAAAATTTTGTCATTAAAAGCCTTTTTTTTTAACTTTTCAGAACGATCTTTTAGTGACACTTCTCACGACAATAGAAATTGGTCCCTAAATATTTTTTGCAACAAAATTTTTACTTTTAGAGACCAAAAAATTTAATCTCTAAAACTCTTACATGTTATAGTGTTTCAATTTTGTGACTGGGCTGCAGCTGGTTGGTCTAGATCTGGTTTGAAGTGAGATGTCCTACTGTTTTGCTATATTTAGGATTGGTGGTCTCCCCATCCTCTGCTGGCAGCTGCTGTGAGATTGGGGGTTTTAGGAGTAGGTGTTTTTGTTTTTGTTTCCCTTTTTGGTTGGATTCTCTTCAACCTTCGAGCTCGACCTAGCAGATGATTGTGCAGTCCCCTTAGTGCCAACCTAGTTGGGATTAGGGTGGTTTGCTTTGATGCTTTTGGCTCTTGCCTCCCCTCCTTGTTGATATATACCATGATGTTTTGTTATGTTATCATCAATAAAGAGATTTTCTTTTGCTGATCAAAAAAAAAAAAAAATGTTATAGTGTTTCAACTTTCCATCCCTGTAAAAAGTTTGAAGTGTGCTTGATCACCCTATTTGAGTAAGATATGGCATACGTCAAAGAACCAAATTAAACCAAATTAAACTTATCTTCTTATCTTTTTGTATGGGTTGAATGTTAATGTTTTAGGTGGTTGTTGGGCTGTATGCTGTTATGCTGTTTGGAGTTGCCTCAACTACTTCTTCTGGTTTTTTTTTGTTTTCTTTTTCTCTGCTGGTTGTTGTAGCAGCATTTTTTGTTTTTCTTTTGTTGGTTCCTCACCAACTGGCGCTTGGAGCTTCGTCTTAGCTCCAAGCTCCTCTTTATTGATGTATCTTATCATACCTTATATGTTTTCATCAATAAAGATTTATTTCCCGATTAAAAAAAAATAAACACCATAATTAATTTATCTATTTGGGTCGCATGGATCATTGTTTCCCTAATTGTTAAAAAAATGTTTGCGGGCGTGCATGCAGGTATGTGTTTGATTCTTGAGGCATATCCAAAAACAGTAAATTTTTAGGAGGAATATAGTACTAATTGACTCATTAGGCTAGTTCAAAAAAAAAAAATCGACTCATTAGGTGAAATCAAACATACCAGATTACTTCACTTGTTTAAAATATTTGAAGCACAAATCGTTACATTATGCTAAGCAAAATACAATTCAACCCCATGTTGAGTCAAAAAAAACACAAGAGAGACGAGAAACAATCCAAATTCAAAAAATGAAGTGTGAAATTTTTTTATTGACTTTCATTTTCACATTGAGACCTCAAAAACTCTCCCTACTAAAAAATAATCAACAATTCACTATCAGTTGACAAAGAAACATACAAATTAAAAATTTTAATATATATAATTGTACATGGTCAGTTGATTATCATGATGAAGTCACCATTATGCAAATCAACGGCTCTTTTTCTTCGTCACAATCACCAGACAGTGGTGTGTTTTCTGCGCATCCGGTGCATGTTAGGTTCTGAGCTCTCTTGGCTTGATAATGCCAGTCTGTAGTCCCAACCACATACAACATCAAGCCAGCACAGCAAAATTGGGCGGAGAGAAGCCCAAACCAAAGCCCACAAAACCCAATCTCAAGCCAAAACCCAAGCCCAATAGCCACCGGCATGCCCACTAGATAGAATGCTCCGAGGTTCACATTAGCTGCGGTGGTCGGGCGGGCTGTTCCCCTAACCACCCCGCACCCGACAGTTTGTGGACAATTCCCGAGCTCACATAGCCCTAGGATAGGCAATGCAGCGGATGTCAACCGTATGATCTCGACCTCGTTCGTGAACATGCGGGCCCACTTATATCTCATCCCGGACGCAAAAATCAGTGCCAATAACCCCATCACGGCCGCTAAAAATATAGACACCATGGCCGACAGCCGGGCCTTATTGGGCCGGTTTGCCCCGAGTTCATTACCGACCCGAGTCGAAACCGCAAACCCTAACGAGGATGGAAAAACATAAATCAACGACGTCGTTTGGATCAAAACCCCCATCGAAGCGACGGTGGCTCTGGGGTCCACCAAGAGGCCACACAACACAATCATAATTTCGTACCACCACCACTCTAGACACACCGAAACACAGCTCGGCGCGGCGAGTCGGACCAGCGGCTTCCACCCGGTCAAGCACTCGCGGGTGGGCGGGCTCCACGTCGGCACGTGCAAACCCGATATCCACACGTACAAAACCAGAGTCAACAAAACCAACAAATTGGACACGGCGGAGGCGGCGGCCACGCCGGCGACACCGAGACCGAGGTGCGAAACCAAAAAAATGTTGACCGGTAAGTGGAGTACCGTACCGGCGAGAGATGCTAGAGTGAGCGGGTGGGTGATTCCTTGGGCACGAAGGTAAATGCGGATTGGATGAATGAATGAATTGCTGAACAAATCAGGGAGAGAGTAAATGAGATAAGTGTGTGCTAAGCTTGTGATAATGGGGTCTTGATGGAGATATAGAAGGATTTCTGAGATGTGAATCCATAGAAACGAAATGGGTATTGAAGAAACAAGAAGGAATATAACAGAACGGTGTAGAGTTAGAGAGAGAAGCTTTGGACGTTGAGCTCCGAATGCTTGAGAACAGAGAGGTTCCATGCCTAGGGCTAGACCTGAGAGGACCGAGTAGCCGGTGATGTTAGCGAAAGCGATAGCGAGTGAACCCGCAGCCAGCTCGGTGTCACCAAGGCGGCCTAAGAAGAGCATGGAGACGATAGAGCGAGAGTAGAAGATGAGAGAGGTTAGCATTATGGGGAGAGAGAGTTTGAAGAGCTGTTTGGCTTCAGTGATGATATCTGGGAGTGTTGGGTAGTTGTTGTGGAATTGTTGGGTTGTTTTGTTCTTTTCTGGGTGTTTTATGGTGTTTGGGAGTGATAAGAGATCGAAATAGAGGTGGGTTTGTGGTGGCGGTGGTGGGTTTTGGGAGGATAGTTTGTGGTGATCCGTGGTGGTAGTGACAGCCGTGGTGGTGATTGTGGTGGGTGTGGTGTTTGGGTTACACATATTGAATATTAGAATAGAGAAAAGTGGTCGTTTTTCACTGATCAAGACTGTTTCGTGAAGAGCACTCTTTCTCTCTCTCTAAAACTCTGTTATGTTATCTCTCTCTTACTCTGTTGTGTAGAGATTTGAGTTTGGGCATGGAAATGGAGGGCTAGTATTAATAGAGAGAGGAGGTAAGGGTTTGAGGCGTTTTGGGTTTTATTTTAATATTTTCATACACAGTCCATGTGAATTTTAATTACATTTTCTTATTATATTACCATTTATTTGGTTAAAAGAAAGAGAAGTCAGAATTCAGAGTCTCGTAGCTTCAATTTCCAATATGCTTAAAATGAATGAATAATGGTGTTTTTACGGGGGGAAGAGAGAAGGAATGTTTCTTTGAGAAAATCATTTGGCGCTTTTTCGGAGATTATGCTACAAATTAATAATGAATATGGTTTCCATTTATCAACACAACATCCTTGGATTGGACATATACTGGCAAATAATAAAGAGTATCTCTAGAGTATTGTTCAAGAAAAATTATTATTCAGTTGTGTCAATAAAAATATAATAATTATTAAAATTTATAAATTTTATTGTATATCAATTTGTAATATGTTTTTGCTGACACCATTGTAGTATATTAATTTTAACAAAAATTTAACAAAAATATATTTTAAATTTAATAAAAAATATTTTGTATATTTCAACTCTTTTGTCTTTTCCTTGTACTCCAAAGATACTTGTTATCATGAACCTTTTATGTGAGAAGTATCATAGGGTTGGTCTCATAATAAACTTACGTATCGGTAATGTTTGAAAATTTAATTCAATATTTAAAACATAACACATTAAGTGAAATTCAAATAATCTTATTCGATAATTATTATAAGTTTACTTAAAATTTTAAGTAATTTTTAAAATGTAAATTTAAAGTTAAATTTTTTTTTACATAACTGAAAACTTATTTTATGCACATTGAATTTATAACTATTTATTTTAAGTATAGACTTGTATCATTATAACATCACTACTGACATCGCCGCAATTATGCCACTACTACTACACCCTCCACCTTCCACCACCATCATCGTCTCAAACACCGGCATTATTTCATTATAACTAGGGTAAATTATATTGACACTTCCTGAGGTTTGATCTGATTACATCTCATCCCTTAACTTTATAAAAATTACATTTCCACTCATATGATTAATAGTCTCATTTCACAAATTTCCCTACTTATATAAAATGCATAAACTCTTGGTAGAAAAACAGTGAAGGAAAAAAAAAAAAAACAGAAGAAGTAAAGCAAACAAGAAAAGAAAAAGTATATGAATTTAATATCATTTTGATACTAACGTTAATTCCGTCTAAATAATTACAATAATAAAAAAATCAGTATAATTTTCTAAACATAAAAAAATAAAATGTATTAAATTCAAATCTTCAAAAATATATGTATAATTTATCCTTATAACTATTACACCATTACCACAGCGTCACCGTCACCACCACCACAAAAGATGTTGTGCTCGGGAAGTGACAGGGTGAATGTGAAACACGGTAGGCCGCTAGATAAAAGATACGTGACTTTGCTGGTATTTCCGGCTACACAAGGAACGGTTCGATAATTTTTTTTTTTTCAATATATTTTTATTTCTCCCAAAAATGTTGAGAAACAAATCTATTGATAATTAAATATTTATAATATTGAGATTATCTGTTAAGAACTTAAGAATAATATATTTTTGTATTGAAATTTTTAATTTTTTACCGATTGAAAAATCTCATTAAGTACTTTTATAATTGTGAAAATTTTGAATATTTTGATACAAAAAAAAATTATTTTTAATTATTTTTTTTTTTTTATGCCAAACAAATAATTTGTGAAGGAGGTTATACAAAGGAAAGAAAAAGAAATCTCATCCATATTTATTATATGTTTTGCTTTTTTACCTATCCAAACATAACACTAAAAAAATATAATATTTTTTTTTTCTCAGCGCATAATGTAATGTAGTGTAAAACAAAAGCATTTTGCTCTGAGTAATGCTATGATAATTTAAAAATTAGATTCATTTTTCAAGCTCAACTATGTAACAGTGTCATAGAATCAACTCACTGTTTAGGAATGAAATTTTATTAACAGCCCCCTTCTCTTGTGGAGTTGGCTCTAGATAGCAACAAGCAAGGAGGGAGTTTCTCTCGCAATATCTGTTTGTAGTCTGGGCTTCGGCCTCCATGTTATAAAAAACAACTCTCTTTTTTATATATTTTTTAATCATTAATAAATTATTTATTTTATACATTACTAAAAATATAAAAAAGAACAAAACTATATATTATTTTTCTTTTACTACCCTCTTAACATGTGCATCCCCGCCCTGTTCTCTCGCTTTTTGTTTCTTTCTCTCTCTCTCTCTCTATACATTTTCCTACAATTATGTATGTATATGTCTTTGTCTTGTGATTGACTGTGATATTGTCGTTTCTAGAGCTTACTAGTATTTTCCTGAGAAAAAACTGCGGTCTGCTTGGGGGGCTGTTTCAGAATTCAGAAGCCAATCTTGGTAGTTTTGTATGTAGTAATCATGTGTCTGACCCACAAAACCAGTGTTCCAACCCAACCCAACCCAACTTGATCTGACACACACACTTTCTCCGTTTTTGCTGCCCTTGGCTGACTAATATGCAATCCACCTAGAGTGTCATCGAATATTGGCAAATTTTTTTAAAAAATACTATACAAATTAAAATTTTAAATTAATTACATCTGCTTGCTTGGTTGTGATTTTTCAAAAACACTTTTCAGAAAATTCTATTTTCTTATTTTTCGTATTTTTTTTGTTTTTATTGAATTTTTTTAATATTTTAAGTAATTTTTTTCACTTTTTAGACATACATGACATAAATATACCTAAAAAGTAACAAATTTGTGAAAAAAATCTTTTAAAAATTCACTAAATACCAAAAATATTAAAAAAAAATACAAGAATTCAGTACATTTTTTACATTTTTATGTATTTATTAAAATTTTAAAATATTTTTTCACAATTTTTTTACTTTTTAGATACATCTAAGTAAGGTGCATCTAAAAAAGTAAAAAAAACGTTTAAAATTTTAAAAATATTCACTAAAAACAAAAAAAACACGAAAATCAAAAAGTTGAGTTTTTAAAAAACTTAATTCAAAAAATTCAAACCAAACTTAATTTTTTTAATTATTTTGAATCTTATTTGATCATCTATAAATTCGTATATTTTGACGATCTTAGTTATAAAAATAGATTACTTTTACCTGTGACATTTGCAAGATTTTTATAATTAAGAGAATCAAAATATATAAATTTATAAATAGAGAATAAAGTAATATTCATTAATAATTGAAGAGATTTTGATGTAATCAATCCTAAATCGTTTGCAAGGTGACGTGCCTCAAAAATATATATATATATATATTAAAATATAACTTATTTTAATAATATGTTAAATGTCACATCAATTAGTAAAAAAAACAAGTATGAAACTTTATTAGTTGGTATTGTATTAATCATAATTTTATGTAAAAATAAAGTAACTAATAAATGAACTAATATAAAAGTTGAGTTCAAGTTTTTTGGTTTTGTAATATAATTTATTCTTTCTCTATTTTCCTCTATGTATGTATGTATGTATGTATATATATATATATATATGACCCAAAATTTGATTGATGATGGAACATATGTTTCATAAATCTAGATGCATGCACAACTTGCATACCACCGTACCATGGACTATATGTTTACATGCACTGAATAAGGTTCTCATCTTTCTTTCAAAAAATCCCAATTTTCATGTAAAGGTGCCTCTTCACTTTTGGAAAAGGGACTCCAAAATCAAAGGTAGCTCAGCCTAGTCATTTTTAAATTTATTCATTTTGTTTTCTCATTGATTTACACTTGGTTTGTTTTGACAAAAATAAAAAATAAAAATCATGTGTTTGAAATTTATTTTTAATAGAAATTGTATTATGTTTAATTATGATTTTAAAAATAATTGTCCTGATGCGATTAGGAGGAATACATGCCCGTAGATTTTAAAATTTTAGTTTAGTTTTTTAGTTTCAAAAATATTTTCAATTTTTCCTTTTAAAATTTTATATATGTGCCCCCCTTAATTTTTCATATTCTTCTTCCAACAAACTTGACATGCCATTAACTAGAACACCAACACAGATTGACTTCATATTTGTTCCATAGATAAATCAAAGAAGGTTTTTCATTTTTTTATTATGTGTTGTTTATTGGCATTTTAATTTTTATTCCATTTCTTATTGCTTGAGAGTTGTATAGATTTGAATGCTATGATGTTTTGTATTGATATATATAATCTTGGAATAGTTTTGAAGTATTCATAATTGATTTTTTTTATTTTATTTTATAAAAATGTCAAATTGAGCCTTGTGTCCCAAACCTACCTGATCCGATAATCTTAGTATTTGCTACCCTCAATCAAAATCCTGATTCTATCACTAGTGATCATGATAGTAGAGGAGTGAGTGGGGTGTGGCACGGAGAAGGTGGCTGCGGCAATGGTGATAATAGTTGGTTAACCTCAAGGAGTTGGCTTAGTAAGCAAATCTTGGAGTTTGGGAGTGTACACTCTCCAGGTCTCGTATTCAATATTCACTAGCAACAATAAACTCCTTAGGGTCATATCTATACAGGGCGTTCGCCCTAACTTTAAATGGGATCCCCGCAAGTAGGGGTAGGATTGGTCTCTCGGGATTAGTCGAGTTGTTTGTTAGCTGCGGCAATTTTTTTTTGTTTTTTAACAAATGCTTTGTTAAAAAAAAAAAATATTGCCGAAAGAAATAAAGCATAAAATGAAGTTAAATGTCCTTCCCTTGTGATTATGCATCAAGAACCTCTTTATGTTAGATATTGGATGTCTAAAAATGATGTGATGATCTGTTTGCTTCTGGAAAAAAAAAAATGACAAGCCACACACACACGTTACTTCACTTTACAAAGCTTGAGGTATAATTTCTTTCTTATAGTTTGTACACAGCTACAACTATCAATGTATATAATACCCTTTTCATCACATTCAAATAGTGAAAAAGAAAAAAAAAATTAAAGAAAAGAAGAGAAAAGGGGAAAAAATCATATATATCATAGTGTATGATAAACAATGTAGCAAAGGCAACAAAATTGCAGAAAGTTTGAAGGTGGTCGGTGGTGATAATGTACAATAATATTCATATTCTAGTAGATAAAATGTTTTTAGAGGCAAGACAACAAGTGTTAGACAGTAACAGGAGGCTTGAAGTCAATGGCCCTAGGTAGGAGAATATCTTCATTGTTACTTACTACTGGGATTAGTGGATATGGGTCCCATTTTCTCCAGGTATCTTTTCTTTTGGTCATGGAGATTTGATGGAGTCACATATGATTAAACTTTGCCAAACGATGTTTGAATGAGTTGGTGAGGGGCTGTCTATGTTCTGTTGTTGTCTAGAATTGTGCCCAATTTGTTGGTGAGGGCCTGCCTCTGCCACTTTTAAAAACAATCAGACCATGTTTGTTTGGGCGGGTATATGCTTGAGATTGGATTAATAGTTTAATAAAATTATTAATTTGATAGTTGGTTAAAAAACTGAAACACGGACTAACAATCCATCCGGATGTGATATCCTACTTATGATGGACTATTCAATCTCACATAGGAGTTAGGATGTAAATTGGGAGACTAAGTCAAACTCTAAACTAACTTATCTATTGACCATAATAGAGATATTATGGTCAATATATTTGACGTCTCATGTCTTATCATATCATATCCATTCCAATCTCCTTAAACAAATATCGGATTGGATAATATTTTTTTAATCTCTTCTTATAATCCTAACTCTATCCAAACATATGATAGGACATACATCGAAAAAAATTCATAGTCTTAATGAGAATGTTAATCTAACATAATCTAATCCGCTCAAACAAACATGGTCTTAATGTACATAAAACAAAAATATAATGAAACATAAATATTTTATAAAAAATTTATATATTTATGTCTCATTCTATATTTGTTATTTATATTTTTAACAATGCTATTATAAAAATTATTGGGCACTACTTGTCGTCACATAATCATCACCGTCATTGATTTATGTAAGAAGTAAGTTTCACAAAAATTAATGATGATAATGAATTTATGGCATTGTCCTGTTGGTACTTACAATAAATGAAATTGAATAACTATTCATACTATTGAGTTGTCTAACAATGTCAATGACATAGAGAATATTATTTTAGACATTGCCCTTGTGGATGGTCACGGGGATGGTCACGGTCAGGTTTGAAACAAATTGGTAGGTGATGATAACAGGGCGGGTGTGGGGGCGGGAGATAAATTTTTTTATAAGTTGAAAAAATAAAAATATTAATAAAAATTGTAGTATATTAGGGATAATAATTCATACTTCATAATAATTATAACAAATAAGATAGAAAATAAATGATTAAAAAATAATATTAACTATAATATTCTAGTGTTTTAATTTTGTTATAATGAAAAAAATAGATATATATTATACACATAAATATATTTAATAAATATAATCAGGCAAGAGTCAAGTAACACGAGGCAGGGAAGTAAAACCCGTCCTCGTTCTGCTTCCTTAATGAGGTGGAAAAAATTGTGCGAGTGCAAGAGACACAGGATGAGGAAAAATGTCCATCCCTTTTGCCTCAACCTATTTAAGACAATGCACTCAACAGTCACATGATCACAATTCATAACAAGAATTAGGAATACAATTATTTATTTTAGGCTGCTTTGATCAAAATCTCCTTATGATAAAACCTTAATACATTAAAGACAAGCACCAAAATTTTCCTTAAAAAATTGAGCACATACCACTATTATCAAAATATTCTTACTAACTAATTTAATATTTTAAATTTTACAATAATATAACTTTTGATTTAGATGTCAATTTTAATAAAACATTTTTAAAATCCTCTCATCAAAATCTACCAAACAATATTCATATTGATTATAAAATTCCTTAAAAATAAAAATAAAAATTACTATCAAAATTAACGTAAACAATAATATGTTACTCTTTTCAATAATAAAATGTCATTCTGGTTGACAGTAACATTTTACTGTCTATTCTAAACAGGGCATCAACAATAAAAACAGAATGTGACTCTCCCTACATATGAACTCACACTACTACTAGAAGTTAAAACCCATACTCGTAGAATACTCAATCGCAATGAAAATAGATTGACTTGTTTCTCGTCAAAAGAATTCTAATCGTTCCGATTATTTATGGTTGATTCTTCTTCACTCCCCCAACAATTTTGCTAAAAAACTTGCCGTACAGAGTGTGAGTTTTAGAGAGAGAGAGAGAGAGAGAGAGGCACTTTCCACAATCCTACACTTTGCTATCTCTGCTTGTCTATAACTCACATATGATATACTTTCAACTTTTCAATCTCTCTCTCTCTCTCCAATTATGTAAACCCTCTCTCTCTCATATATTTTTTCTTTGTAAAACAAAGAAAAATAAAAATAAAAAAACAACAGAATGCTCGGAGTGGTATTCCAAATCAAAGCTTCTCAATGGACATCTAAAGTTTTGCCCAAATCGACACAATTCATTGGCTGCCTCGACATGAACACCTTCGTCATCGGTAACTCTCTCTCTCTTTCTCTCACACTCGCACACACACATATATATATATGGAAGGATAAGATTGTCCAAAAGAAAATAGATAAATATTTGTGTGCTCATCAAGTATGGGACTACAAATGAGGGGATTTACGAAGAAAATATTTATGGATTGTTTTTTTCAACAAAGAAGTGTCCTATGAAGAAGTTTTTGCCAAATTTCTCTTTGTTTTATTTCAAAAGGTCCATTATTGCGCGGCCCCCCCCCCCCCCAAAACCCCCAAAACCCCCCAACACACACACAAAACACGCTTACATAATACATATTTTACGTATTAAGAAAAGACCTCCACCAATTTCGTATAATTATAAAAGATACCCACTGTTTTTTTAGAAGGTCCATATTGAAAAAAAATGTTTCACATATTTTGTAAAGGTGCCATTTTAAAAAGGCTCACTTTGAAAAATGCCTCTAATTTAGAATAAGTTCTACATGTTTGCCAATTCCTTTTTCTTTTTTTTTTTCCTTCTTAGCATATCTTTTTAGGGATCAACTTTTCCCTAGTTTAATTGTTGAACTGCAGCGAAGCTTCTTTTCTTACTTCAAATTTTTAAGTTTTACTTATTAAAGCTTTTAACACTTCTCATTTCTTTTTACTTCAGAACTCTCGTAAAGATTTTAAATAACTACCAAAAAAAATCATGAAAGTTGAAGAGAAATTTCCCAACACCGGTCACAGTCATGTTCATAAAGAATTACGACTACTTGATTGCCTCCTCTTGAATAAGGATTAATTATTTTGGATGATGAAAATGAATCAACTGTTATAATCAAGATGTTTAATTGTTTAACTTTTTAAGTTTAGAAGCAAATGATATTCACTAATAATTAAGAAAGTAAAGTGTAATTAACTTTAAGAGTTATATTAGGGATTTCAAATAATCTATCAAATTTTCTATCTGACCTCCCACATGAATGTGGGACTCACACACATGTAGATTTGTGTAGGTCCTACATCGATGTGAGAGATTTGATAAAAAATTTAACAAAATATTTGGGGTCCATAACATTTTCTTAACTTTAAACTTTTCAAATAAGATATTCTATAACTAAAAAAAGGGGGAATTACAAAAAAAAAAATAATAATAATAATAAAAAATTAACCCTTATAACAATCTTTTGTTTTTTTTTTTTTAAATATAAATTATTAGTCTATTTCTATTAATTACTAAAGTATTATTTTCTTGTCAGTTTTACATAATGAACATAAGCAAGAAGTTTGAATTGAAAATAAATCAAACATTATGATTTAAATTAATAAATTTAAAATTTATTTTGTTATGGAGATTAAAAAATTTTATTTTATTTGTTTTAGTATTTTTAAAAAAAAAATCATTTAAATAGGAAAGGAAGGCATTTATGAATCTTAGAAGTGGTGGCACGTGGCAGCACCCCCAGATGAATGAAGAAAGAATGGGAAAATTCTATTTCCAAATACTTAATTATCTCAGTATACATCTTCTCTTAGTATACACATTTACTAATTTGATTATTAATTAATTTTCTCAATCCATACATACCATTCACTCATAATAATTGTATACATACCATTAAATCCTCCTTTCCACACACTTATTAATTGACCCTGCTTCCAAATTTGTAGACTCATTGTAAACCCACGAGAAGAACATTCAAGACCACAGTGTGAAGTGAAGTGAAGTAAAGATAAAGTCCTCCTTTGAATACCTTGTTGAACCTCCATCAAAAATACCATTAAAAACCCTCCAAAATATTGTTAAAGATGAAGCATCTTTCCAATTTGTTATTGTATTTACCATTTCCAAATCTCTGTGCACTCCATTGTCATAAAACCTTCTTTTTTTTTCTTTTTTTCTTTTTTTATGTTTTTCTGTGTGGAGATTCCAGCACTGCTTTTTCAAAATTATAAATTTAATTCGAAACTTAACTTTCGAATAAAAATGATTAGTTTGACAAATTTGTTCCAAAAAAAAAAACTTTTAGCAGTTAATGTCTGAATATAATGAAATAATTCGACACTAGTTGTATGACTGAAAATTGCGAAAGAAAAGGAAAAAAAAAAAAAAAAGAAAGGTTTTGCACGAAAAAACTAACTTTTTTCAGAGTATAAATCTAGAGATTAAAACAATATGAGAATTGTTACGAGAGTATTGATTTGCAAGCAATAGAGAAGTCTAGAGTGTGTAACAAGTGATAACAATGGGAAAACTATGATTTATATAACGATTTTAGTTTAAACCCCGACCAGTTTATTGTTTTGGATTCGGGATTCCTATTCTTCAATGGTTGTTCATATCTTTATTTATCTTATTCGTCGTTGAATTGGATTGTTTGAGTATTGTGGTTGCGTTTGAAACAGATTGGAAGTTCGTTTTTCAAATGAGTCTTTGCCCAGGTTTTAGTTAGTTCACTCAAGTGGTCCTTCTTACGCTCAAGTGGTTTTTAAGAACTCTCAATACTTTTGCAGGCCTACAAAAGTACTAGGAGAGTGTTTTTTTTTTTTTTTTGCTTGAGCAATGTTTCTTGCGTTCAAGCAATGTTTCTTGCATTCGAGTAGTCTTTGGAAACTCTTAGTACTTTTACAGGCTTGTAAAAGTACTAGGATGGTGTTTTTTGCGCTCGAGCAGTCTTGGCTCAAGCGGTCCTTCTTGCGCTTTAGCCTTTGTCTACAAAACTTTTGATAGTATGTCATTATGCGCTCGAGCGGTACTTTGTTCACTCAAGTGGTCTCACTTATTGTGTCTAATCGCTCGAGCGGTGTTTTAGTTGCTCGAGCGATCTACGCATATATCAGTCCGTAAAAGTCACTTTTTGGATCGCTTTTTTCATTTTTCTCTCTCTCTAAACATTTCAAAGACCTAGATCTACTCTCCCTCTCTCTAAAACTCACCTTTAAACCTCAAATATACCCTCACCTTTTGATCTCTACACCTTTGTCCTTTGGAGAAAAGTTAGAGTTCGTCGAGGGCTTCGTTCTAATTTGAAAAGTTCGTATTTTCGTCGACGTTGGATTTTGCAGATTTTGGACTTTCTCCTCTTCCGGAGTGAGGTAGGGATTTTCTTAACGGTCTGCATGTTGTTTAGTTTCGTTATATATTATTTTTGTTAGTTATGGGTTTTAGAAAAAAATAATTTGAATATATATTTATTAATGCACAAATTTGGGGGAAAAAAACTTGTTTTCAGTTATGGTTTGGAATCGGTAACCTAGTGGTTGTTGTGTTATGTGTTTTTGAAGAAAACATTTGGTTTTAATGGTTTTTCAAAGGTTAATCAAAAACTAGGGTTTTTGATACTTTTATGGAAAAATGATGGAATTAAAATGATGGTGGGATTTTGGTTAAAATGAGGTTTGATTGAGAAATGTTTTGAATAATTGGAAAAATGTCGAGTATTATTTTACTCTTTTGAAATGGTGATTTTGTTGGAAACTATATGAGCAGTTTTGGAAAAATTGTATATTTTCGATTGAGATTCATAAGACTCGCGAGGAATGTAAATGTTGTTTGGAAATTATGAGATTTTGTATAAATAATTGGGATTCCGATTTGGTTATGATTTTGGGAATATTATTATTGTTGTTGTCTTTTGATTAGAGATAATTATTTTTGACCACCGGTGGAAGGTTGCATTGATTGTTGTAGAAACTACATGTGGACTAGGGAATGGAACTGTTTACAAATCATACATGGCATTGTGCATATCATGAATTTGTAACTAGAGATTTCAATGTTTCGGAAAACGTATTGTTATTTTGAGATGTATTTATTGTATTATTAAAGGGTAAATAAAATGGTGAAGCTATAATGGGGTGTTAAAGCAGAATTAAGTTGGCATGTGTATCTTTGGTGTAAGACCTAAAACCCGCGCGGTAGGTGTCGAGCCTTTTGATTAATACCGGTAAAATGGCATAGTGACTTGTATACTGGAGATTTATTCATTATATTTACCACTTGATTGCTTTGAACGAATATTGTTGATTTGGAAAGATATTTTGGAAATCTCGCATCACTTTGTTTCAAAGAGAGAAAATGCAGGTTTTATCATATCATTTCACATGCTTATGACATTGTTAAAATTCATACATGTCATTAAGTTTATTTTTATTAGGTTTTATGCTCACCTTATGAGAGAAATCATTTTTAGGTGAACCGGTGTGCCTCTGCTAAGGTGATGACTTGGGATGATCTTGGAGCTTGAAACTCGTATGTATTGTTTTCTTTGGTTATTTGTTTGTAATTTAAGTCACTGGTTTCTTTGTATTGAGTTGTGACTCATTTGTTGTAACCGGGCAAGGGCTTGAAAATTTGTAACCTTTGAGGCATTAACCCTTAATAGTTTAATTTTATTCATTCTAATAAGAATTCATGTTGTAGGACTAAAAGAATGTAATGAGGCACATGTTGGAAATGATGTTGTATAGCCATATTGATGTTGCGTTCCACATGTTAGTAATATTATACAGGAGTAGAATGTCTATTCATTTTGAGACGTTACAATTTTGTTTTTGTTTTTTTTACTCAAAATGTGTACATTGAGATTTTTTGTTTTTAAAAGATATGTACAGAGAATATTTTCATATAATATTATGAGTGCCAGTGGATGTCCATTATGGTCATTTTAGTTTAAGGTATAATTATCATTAAAATAATATTTCATTAAATATGTATACTTAGTTATTTAAGTGTGTAGAAATATAATTTCCCGAAAGAATAAGAGACTTTTAATCACATCTCATTTCACCAATTTTTTAGGAACCTCTCTTTTTCCCAAAAAGCTACGAGTCTTATAAACCACAAACGATCAGATCAAAGTAACCAAAAAGGTTCTTGTATGCTTACAAGCCAACTACGCAATCAAGGAGTGTAAAAATGGACCGTGGTTTAGGATGGGTCTGGTCTGGTTATGCCCTAGTCCAAGTCCAGTTCGGGATCTTGGCTCCCGGGTTTGAGTCATCATTTTGAAATTCAATCCAGTTTGGCCTGTCGCCTGGCCCGCCAAGTATCCAGTGTCATTTTTAATAGAAAAGAATAAAATTTTGGTAGATAAAAATTTTTTAAATTTTTTTTTTTAAATGTTTAGGCCCAGCCCAAGCTCGCCGGCCCGAATACCCCCTAGGCCTAGGCCTAATTTTCTCGCACATGACCCGCCCTAACCTGAATTTTGGCAGAAGCCTGGATTGCCCAGCATGGGTCGACCCGGGCCCAATTTACACCCGTAATCCCAACCCTGATTTTTGGTTTTCGTCCATTTTAAGAATTTCAAATTTTTTCAAGGGATATGTAACGAATATTTTAAAATTCAATTTAATTAGTGATTAACATATGCGATACATGTCTTAATATTATCTATGCCCTTTATTCTTCTCCTATCATCCATGTCACAAACAGAAGAGTGAAGAGTAATTATCAAAGAATTGAGATAGTTATTTAATCATGTAAGGATAATTATTTGATCATGTAAGGATAATTTAGAAAAGCAAAACATATTATATACTTTTGTCTACAATATTTCAATTTTTTATTTTTTTATTTTTTTATCAACTACACCAATTGAGGTGTTGGACATTATAATATAGAATATGTTTGTAACTTTTTATAAGGGTTAATTTTAGAAATTTGTACATTTTGTATTTTTGACTTTTCAAAGTGAATAATTTTTTTGAGATATCCCAAAATGAAAGATGAATTGACAAAATGGAATAACAAAAAGTATTAAGAAGACTAATAACTAACCAACTAATGCACCAACAAATATATCAATAGATATTATATTTAAAAAACAAATTAGTAATATTGTTAAAAGACCCAGTGGGGCGCTGGAGAGCTTTTTTTCTCTAGCCATTTTTGATGCCCTTCGGCAATTTTGCGGTGAGATGCAAATCACTTCTAAAGTGTAGATTTTTATTTATTTATTTATTTTTCTTTTTTATGTCTAAGAAAAGAAGTTTGAGTGTTTCTTCTCCAATTTTTTAAATGGATTTTTACATTTTCAAAACTTACAATTATCATCTCTTCTCTTAATCATCATCCCTTATTGTTGTAAGTGTTATTCTTCTTTCAACTTTGACTTTTGACAATAACCGAATTTCAAGAAGGCAATGGTAGCACGGACGAGAGCAATGAAGGGTTTGGATTTTATTTTGATACAAATCTTATTTTTTTCGAATCACATCTATGAGAGGATTGATAATTTTCTTAAAATAACAAGCGGTTTTTTTACAATTTTTGTAATTTATAGCTTGTATGGAGTTTCTTATTTGGCCCTTTAGAACTTTATTGTTTTTTTTTTTTTTTTTTTTTTTTTTTTTTTTTTGGATATGATTCTCAATTTTATTTTAATATAATCGCATTAAAATTTTTTTTTTAAAAATAATACTATATTAATGAAATCCATGTGAAGTGAGCTTTCTCTTTGAATTGGTATATTTATTAATATTTCTGACATTACTATTATATTATTGATAAAATATTGAAAATATTAATTATTATATTTTCATCCCTAAAACGTGCTTTCAAAATAAGATTATGCTGTAAATTCAAAATTGGTCTCTTCGTAGTATAACATGTGTGCTCCATTGTTTCGATCATGAAAAAGATAAAATAAAAAAAATATATTATGTAGGCTACACTCAAAATAAATATAATTCATAAATTTTTATTTTTATTTTTATTTTTTTGTAATTTTTCCTTGTCAAGTCAGTATATTTTTTCATAATCATATCAATGACAATTTTTAAGGTTGTTAATAAAAATAAATAATATCAAATATTTAAAATTACACTTCAAATATTTTAAAATAATTTTATATACATTTATACATTTTTCAACACTAACAACTAATTTAAAGAATTTTTTTTTTTTTTTTGGCATATTCCATTGCTTAATTAAGGGAGAAAGACAGAACCACTTGGAAGAGCCCCTCAAGCATGTCACTTCCCACGTGGGCCACATTTTTGCACATGGTTGTGTTGTGTTGTGTTGTGTGAGTGAGAGAGAGAGACACTTTTAGCTTTGAATCCAATCACATAATACTTATACATATTTATTACCAATTCAGGCATTGTCAACACTACCACCACTAGCCCACCTTACTCTTCTTGGCTCACTCTACCAAGTGTATGCTGACTGGGCTTGGGCCCATGGCCCAACTTGGCTTTCCTTTTTTGACACCTAAAATTCCACAACCCCATTTTTACATTTTTAAAATAATTTTAAATTTTAAAAAATAAAAAGAAAGGGTTTTAAATTCTGCTAATTAATCTTTACTGGGATCCACTCCCATGATGCATGTGAGTGGCCCACTAATTGTCCAATGAGATTGTGGGGTTCCTATTTTTTTGAAAAAGACCTAGTGGGAGTCCACGTGGCATCAGTCAGCTTATGCCATTTGAATTTCTATAATTTTGCTAGGTATAGAGTATTTTTAGGGATGGTTTGGCAATGGCTCATTGGATTTTTTTGGCTCAATGAGCCACAAAAGATAGAATAGGTTCATGAGCCACAATAGACAAAACATCACATCCAATCCCATAATCATTACACTCTTTTCTCACAAAAAAGTCAAAAAACTAAAAGTCCTTCTTAAACCAAGCTTTTGAGCTCAGGCTCATATAGCCAAAAAAATCAAAAAGTCAAAAAGCCAACCCACTTCCCAAACGAAGGCTTAGTGGGTTGCTAACAATTTATAGCTTCCGAATTAACTAAACAAATAGTTTTTTTTTTATTATTAAAAATAACTCTACAAAGTAAATAATGCCAATATATATATATAGTTTATTCAACACATTTTTAATTGTTTTAACCTTTTTAATAATTTTTTTAAGTGATTAAAATAAAAAATTATTTTTTGAGTAAATGGAATTTTTTGGCCAATAAGTGGAGTGGCCTTTTAAGCCACTGCCAAATGAAATCTAAACATAAAGTTTGGCATACAAAAAAATATATATATTTTGATGATCAAGTTACAAATGACATTTCTATTTGATAATTTATGAAAAAATAAAAATAATTTTATTTATAATATATTAGATTAAATATAAAAATAAATTTTTTTATAAAATAATAATTATATTTTATTTTATTTTATTTCAATAAATCAAACATTATCACCGAGTTGGGGATTGTTGTGCCTCGTCATCATGATGATGGCGCAAGCTCACTTGAGGCTGGAACTGAAACCAATTGTGGGATCCACTCCAATGCCAACCGATGCATCTGAGTGACCCACTGATCATCCAATGTGATTGTGGAAGTGTATCCTATTTTGAAAAAGTCCTAGTGGGGATCCACGTGGCATTAGTTAATTTATGCCACGTTGGATTTTCATAATTTTGTTAGGTTTAGAGTATTTTCGAACGAACCATAACGAAAGTTTAGGCTGTGTTTGATTCATTTTGATTTATCTTTAGAATCATGATTTTAAAAGTAACTTTTGAAATTTTTTTATTAAATATAAAATTCAATTCAAAATTTTTTTCAAGGCTCTTTGGACGATATGTTGTTGAAGATGGTTAGTAATGAGATTGTTGAGTTATTTTTATAAAAAATCTAAAAAAAATAATTTATGTACTTAAAAAAATTGTACTATTTCAGTCAACCAGCCGAATATCTAGGAGGATGTCTGGGTGGACAACCCAATCCTCTTGTTTTTAAATTTAAAATTTAAAAATTATTATCAAAACACATAATCAAACAAAATTTTCTTTTTTCAAAACTCAACTCATAATTCTACACTCAAATCACCACTTCAAAATTAAATAAATCTTAAATTTTTTTTTTATCAATTTAAATTTAAATTTTTTTAATTTAATTTCAATTTAAGTCATTTCAATGTAATAGAGTTTGTTGTCCATAACTCCAGAATAAAAAATTTCCTCTAGGTGTTGGGGTGCCCTTCGAAAATAGGGATTAGTCATTTTTTTTGCTCAAATAAGCTTTTGATGAATCTGCAGAGTCTCCTTACATAAAAACTTTCGTCTACCTATTTATGTTAAGTACGATTGACGAAAAATGATATTTTAGTAGTTTAGATACTATTTTTAGGTCGGTTCTATTTAATAGAAATATGTAAATGATTTAGATTAAAAATAAATTAAAATATTATTATTTAAATTGACAAAATTAAAAATTAAAAATTTATTTTATTATAACAGTCAAATTATGAGATTTTATTTAGATTGGACAATGTCATTTTAGCATCAATCAGTGGCTATGCTCTTAGATATTGCAAGATATTAAAAATAATGATAAAAAAAAAAATTAAAAAAAAATAAGTGAAGGGTGCTTCTTTCTTGTCTTGGTAACCACCAACTGATGTGCCTTGATTTAGTTTCACATACTGCCACAAAAAAAATCATCATTTTAATGTATACTTCATATATTTTCATGTACATTTATATATTTTACACATATTCAAATATATTTTATACATGTTTTCAGCCTTTAACGAATACATATTGAACTGTCTTTAGCATTTTCTTTTGAAGTAAAGCATATTTTCCTTTGTCAAAAGTGAGCAAAGATGAGTAAGTGTGAGCAGAACATGATTTGCATCTTTAAGTCCAATCGGTGCAGATTTGGGTTTGTCTGGTTTGCAACCCACTGGTTTGGGTTTGTTTGGCTGTTTTTCTTTGAGTCCATCGGTGCAGATTTGTTTCAATTTACTCTCTTTGTGGTTGGGATCTATGATATATCTTGAACATGTTCTATTGTCAAACTTTTATGATCGACTCTGCTTTGCAGTACGAGCACAGACACGTAATGTGGGTTCAAATATTATTATAATTTTTTCTTCCTCTGTGCTTCTTGCTGTATTTTCACTTTATTTGGTGTAAATTTAGATTAAATGTACTCATATAAATACCGTTTGACTCCTTGAATGAAATATTGATCAAAAAAATTCTTTAAGTCCAATCGCAAATCTTTGGTTTTACTTTGTGACCTAATAGGGCCCAATTCCCCATTGGTAGGGTAGCCCACAAACTTGGAAAAAAAAAAGTCCAATTACAGGGCATTGTGCCTCATAATCATCATCACCATGCAAGCGCACGTGAGACTGAAACTGAACCAATTGTTGTCCAAGTCCAACAATAAAATGAAAAGTGAAAAGAATGTCAACAAATTTTAGGATATGTTTGGCCATTTAGAAACTAGAATCAAAGGAAATATATTCAAAAGCAAGCATGCAGCATATAGCCAGTTATGCACTAAACTGTGGAATGATTAGTGTTGGATTTGGATGGGGTTTTGGGAATGTGGGGGGAGTGAAATTATTGTTCCAATGATTTTTTTTTTTTAATTAAAAATCTTAATTAACCCATCATTTTAGCTTCTTTATTTATTTATTTGGTTTTGGATTTTCATAAGATTTGTTTGGCAAACAGTTTTTAGAAATTATTTTTAAAAAAATTCTGACAAAACAATGGGATTTTATAACTTTTTAAATCAAACACAAAAAATGAAAATAAAAAAACAAGAATGAAGTTGAAATAGAGATTATATTAAAATTTGAAAGAAAAAAAAAATTAAAATTAAAGAAATTTAAGCATGCTAAATTACCACAAGTTTTTTTTAAAAAATTTACTATTTTATATATAAAGTTTTGATCGGAATTGCTCTACCAAACACTTGTATTTTTATTTTTATTCTTCACAAAGGAGAAGGTTAATCTCTTTAAATTTTTATTTTTATTTGTATTAAAACTGTCCAAACTTAATGCTTAAGATTAATAATGTAGGGTTGATGTCGGCCAAAGAAAATATGTGGAAATCGCATTATGTTTAGTTAATACCATTCCATGTTTCGTAAAAGGAGCTACTATATTCACATCATGGATTCATCGATTGAACTTGTTTCACTGTGTTTTACACGGAGATGGTTCTTTTCATACTATTATCTTCTATACTTCATCAAATTTTATTTTATAGATTTTATTTTAGGCCCACAACGGTAATTTAAACTATTTATCTTATAAATCTCATAGTAAAAATTGTCTATGTAAAAAATTAATTTTATCAAATATTCAATGAATAAATGAACAAATCACATTTTATTTATAAAATTGATGATTTAAGTTTAAACTCATAATTATTGTCTATTTTAAAAAATAAAATATAATTTATTCATATGTCTAATGATATTCAATGAATTGATTTTTTGTACAGACAATTTTTACTATAAAATTTATAAAATGTACAGTTAAAATTATTAACATAAACTTAAAATGAAACTCACAAAATAAAATATGCTAAAAGATAAAAGGATAATGGTATGAAAACGATCCATTCCGTTTTACACCCTTCCCTTTTAGTGTAACTTTGATTGGATCTATCTTTTGTTTTGATTTTTGCTACCGACAGTCAATTGGGCTTTTCTTAAGTTCGGTTTGTTTTGCCCTAAAATATTTTTTTGTAAAATGATTTTGTCTTGAAATCAAATTTTTGTTTTTTTTTTTTTTGGTGTTTGGTTAACACTTTAAAAATGAAAAGAATAAAATAAAAAAAGGAAAAAATTATAAATAAGTGATATTTCTACAAAATATTTGCCAATTAACTTATTGAAGTGCATTCTCTCCTAAAAAATTAATATTCATATAAAATTGAACATGTAATGATGTGACAATTACACTTTAACAATTATGAACGTAATGAGAACTTTGACTTTCAACAAGAAGATAAAAATGTAACATATCATTTATTTATTTATTTTTATTTTTTTGAACAAAGAAATGCCATAAGGCTACAAAGCAGAATCAAAAGACACCAAGTCTGAGAGGTCACAAGGAGGATTCCTCGGCCAATCTATATTTATATATAGATTTTTTTGTATATAAATTATGTATACATATCATTACTCAAGAATAAAATGAGATAATGATTGAATACAACAAAAATAACAATTACAAAACTTAATTCCGATCAACTGTTGAAGTTAATCACAAAATATATATATATATATATGTATGTGTGTATATATGTAGAGAGAAAAAAAAAACAAAGCAAATACGTTTAGCGTGTATAAAAGCAATGAGCCTTGATATGTACATTGAGTAGTATCAATTCCCATCTCTTATGATTTAAATTAAAAATAAATTAAAAGATTAAAAAAATACGAATGATTAAAATATTATTTATTCTGCAGTTTTGCTTAATGAAAATAGGCTCGTGATTTAAATTGAAAACAAATTAAAAAGTTAAGATTTAAATTGATAAAATTAAAATTTTAATATTTATTTTATTATAATGGTTAAAATTTGAAAATTTTTAATATTTTTTCCTATATCATTTTACTCTTTATAATGATTTTTTAAAAAAATATTTATAAAAGGTAAATATTTGAAAATATTTCACTCTTTATGGCAAACCAAACAATAAAAAATAGGTAAATGTTTAAAATAGTTTACTCTAAAATAAACTGAGCTTAAAAATCAAACAACACAAATAAATAAAATAGTTTTAAAATTTTGTAGAGATGCTACAATGTGCATCCTCCAAAGAGTGCGTACATTATTGTAACAATGCCGACCTTTGATTAACTGTTAAACTGTGATTAAGAATACCTAATAAGTAATCAATAGGAAATCATGTGTTAATTTCATGAATTATATGTTATTTGCATTTGTATTTATCTATCGTAGAAATATCTGTTCATGTTTCTGTTTTATTTTGCGAATTGAAGGCCTTACCAGCATCCGATCATGAAATTGACTTGGTTTATGTGTTATTTGAGATTTTTAGGAAATTATGGTAGAATGAATTGAAATTTGATTCAAAACGAATTAATTAGAATAAATTAATGGTCATTGCTTAGACTAATTCAAGTGTAACTAATCAACTCTTAATTAAGCCTATATAAGGCTTATTTGACTAAAGACATTCAAGTTACACACTCTCATCCCCTCATACTTGAGCTCATAAACGTCTGAGAGAGTGAAAGGAGAGAATTGAATACAAACAAAGGAATTGCTAGAGAATTCAAGGGAATTGACTTGGAACCTTAGTGAATTCACTATATAGAGCTTAATTGAGAAGTGAGGTAAGGATTCAACCTTTAGATTGGATACTTATGATGTCTAGACCAACAATTCAAGAGAATTTAGTTGAGTAATGCAAGAATTGAGCTAGTGAGGTAGGAAGGAAGAACATACCATGCATGCATGCATATTTTCTTTCATTTTGAGCTTAATTGTTAAGAATTCTCACATGCATGCACCAAGTCCACCATAGTTTTGAGAATTCATCATGTTTTCCATCAATTTGCTTTTGATCATGATTTGGAAGTTTTTAAGTCAAAAAATTACATACATGATTTGTTTTTAACATTTTAAGTTTGATTTCACACAATTGGCATGCTTTTGAACCTTGATTTTGCAAAATAGTTTTGAATTCTTGATGTTTGACAAGTTTATACAAGTTTCCTTAAGTTTTTGGCCCAAAAGAACTTGATTTGCAGCTTTGGGGTTGAGTCTGAAGCTTGGAAGCAAATATGAAAATTCTAGAATTCTGCTTCTACGCTCGAGTGACAGATCCTATGCTCGAGCGCCCACTTTGTATTTTGCACTTCCACTCGAGCGACCAAAAGTTGGCTCGAGTGTAAAATGCACACTTCCAGAAGTTTACCATTTTTGTAAACCGCTTGAGCGACAAGAGTTGCGCTCGAGCGAGGACCTTAGTCTCATGCTCGAGCGACCGTCGAACGTGAGTCGAGCGAAAAAATCAAGCAACTAGTACTTTTGCAAAGTTTACAGACCGCTCGAGCGAAGGAAGTTGTGCTCAAGTGATCACTCACATGTTTGAACCTCCGCTCGAGTGAGGGAAGCTACGCTCGAGCGAGGATCCTATTTTCAGCAAATTTCCCTAAGAGTTGAACAACATGTTTCGGTATCCTCATTTCATCCTACGCATTCCTAGGCCATGATTAAGACTTAATAAAGAGGTTAAGATTTAGAAACACACTAAGACAGAAAAGAAACAAGTTAAGTACCATCCGAGTGTGCGTTTCAATATGTGTATCTGTTATGTTTGTGTAGGTCACGCGCCGTAAGCTACTTGGCTTGTCTACTCTATCTGTCACTACAAGAAATTGCACTTTTGGCGACGACATCAATTTTTCATAGCCAAAAGTTTATTTTTGGCGACACAGTAATGAATTTCGTTGGTAAAAGTAGACCTTTACTGATGCAATTTACTGCCGTCGCTAAAAAAACATAGCATTCACTAAGCGCCAAAATTATTGGTTGGCGCTAAAATTTTATAAATTTTAGCTACGAGGCTTATTTTTTTAGCAACACAATGAGCGTTGCTATTAGTCTGCTTGCTGTTGGCGACGATAAGTTGGCGTGAGCAAAGAGTTGAACATTTAGCAACGATAACACTATTCGTCGGTAAAAGTTTAGTTAGTGAAACAAGGTGATTTAGTGAGTGTTTTTATTATAACTTTTGAAAGAGTTTTAACTATTCTAGTTATTGAATTGTAAGATTGTTGGCTTTTTGGCTTTTCGAAGGGTATTTTTGTAAATGCGAGCATGCTAGCAAGGATCAATCAGTCTTTACAGAAATTATAATTGCCAACCAATTATCAGACGATTGTGTTTTAGTTCTTTCAGCCTCAATGAAGATGACTTTTATTGGTGGCTTGACTTAGGAGAAATTAAGAGAAATAACAGTTAATATGAAGAATAATGGAAGTATTTCATTAAAATGAACACTTACAATGATCCAAACTCAGCCTCGAAGAGGTTTACAGTGACGATCTACTTGAAACTACTCCTATGAATTGAAGTGCAGAACAGGTATTTAAAGTGCAAGAAAGGTAAAGACTGGAAATGTAAAAACTGGAAAAGAAAATATGTAAAGTAAGACTGGTTTGTATGATCTGAGTTTGGGGGTTTTTTTCTGGGGACCTCCTTGCTATTTATACTCCTCAAGAATGACCATCGAACTGCACTTCAAACCGTCGAACTGCCCCTCCATGATCGCTGATCATGCTGCCTTAGAAGTAGTTCCACTACGCCATCACTTGCTGTTGGGCTTCCCTTCTGTATTTGAATTTGAATATGAGTAACCGTTGAAGTCACGTCATCTTGTATCTCTTTACTGATCCAGTGCTACCCAAATCACGTGAGAACCAATTTTCACTGCCACGTGTACGATCAGGATCGAAGACTTGAGTAATCTTCCTATATTACCCTTACTCTGCCACGTGTCAAATTGTGATTGGCTTTTACAAAATATGTAGCCGACATTACCCCCCGCATTAATATACCCAATACTTGGTGATATTAGTGGATCACAGTTTTCTTCCCGCGCTTTCAGAACGTGCATGGAGTCCATTTTTTGGAAACACAACCGTCATCTATTTGGTGATCATTTGCATTAACTCTTTTTCAATTTGTTGAACATCCCAATACCTCAGCATTCGAACGGACTATGGCCAAATCAACTTCTCTTTCTATTGATCAAGCATATGAAGAGCCATTGAGTAATGCTACTTCCCCTCGAAAGAATCTCCACGCATTCATTAGCCACCTCTACCTGCCTTCCTATATTCAAGTTATGGGAGTCTTTGCAAATTACCAACCTTCGGACTACGAACACATTGCTCTTAATCCTTCGATTCAACAAGTTGCAGACATAAGTACAAGAAGTTCTTCCTCTAACTCCCCCTTGTGCCTTGAACCAACTGTTCTTAAACCTTTGATTTGGCAAGTTGCAAATATGGACTTGGGAAACTCTTCTTCACAAACCTCTGCATGGGATGAAGCTACAACTTCTTCATCTTCTGGGGTTTCCGGCTGGACAAGCTGGTCAACACCTGAGACTTATGATTTGAGGGAACGAATCAACCATCATTTTGTTGAGTTTACTGACTCTTTGGAGTTTCCTTCCTATGCTCGAAGTTCAGTGGTCTACCCTTACGTGCCCATTGACCTTCGATGTAGTTTGGAGGAGAATCTGCTCATGGCCTGGTACACATCCTCCATGCCCACAACGACAGTGCTTGTTGCCCGACGCCCAGAAGAGGCACAAGGGTACAACCCATCATTCTTAGCCAAGAAGGCGAAGATTTGGTCTTCTGACTGGCTTGATTACATTAATTCCTTTGTTCCTTCTGCTCCCGTGCCATCTCCCATAATAGAAGCATCCACACCTTCTTCTCCATCTTCTAAAACAGAAGCATCTGTTTCATCTTCTAAAGTAGAACCATCTACCCCTTCTCCTCCGCCAACTCTTTCTTGGACAGAGAAACTAAGGCTTGCCCTTCCCATGGATAAGGTCTTCCCACCTTACAAACCTCCATCTTCCCCTACTCCAGCTGAGCGGAAACAAGCTCAACTTCTGCTTGCAGCTTTCTCTCACTTGCCCTTCAATGTTCTTGAGGACGACGTCCCTCTCAAGAACCTTCGATGGGCTTGTGATATTCTGACTAGGGGCCATGTCCTTAATCTCCTTGCCCAAGCAGAACTTCATATGTTCCTAGACCAACTTCCGGTGCTCCTTTACTGGCATCGAAATTCTATGGTCACTACACAATCTTTGGATCAACTTTCGTCTCTCCGAATTCATGCCCAATACGAAGCAGAGAACTTCATCGAAGAATTTGATGATTTCAAGAATAAAGATTCTGCGTATTGGGATGATTTGGTCATAGATGAATTGGAACAAAGATTGAGGGATGAAGCTTTCGAAATAAAGGCTGAAGAGCTCTACTATGAAGTGAGAGCACACTAACTTATGCAGCCAACATTAGAAGAAATAGAAGATATAATAAAGAAAGAACAAAAATTCATTGATCACTGTTGGACCAAATTTCATGATCTTGTTATTTATTCTATTCCTTATTTTTATGAGCTTGAGTTTGTACCCAGATAGGGTTACTTGATGTAATTGCCTTGGCTTGAATACAAACAAAGTTCTTCTGTATTTGACATTGTTTGACTCTGTTTCCTTTTGCCTTTAAAAGCCAATTCAGAGCCTCGAATTGAACAATCTCATCCTTCGAATCTGGACTCAATCGTCTTTAATGAAAACACTAAAAGGAACCAACATGTCCTTTTCCAATTTATGGAGTAAAGTTGACAATTTTAGCTGATATTATCTAGAATTAGTGCTTCGAATTTAACAACCTTACCCTTCAAGACTAACTATAACCAATATGTGGTCTATAGCCAATCAATTTTAAATTGACCACTTTTGCTTCGAAGAGCAATCTATGCTGTTTTAATTCAATAGACAATCCCCTTTTATAAAAACCAACGATTGGTTTTGATGTTTCGAATAGTAATTCTCATCCTTAAAGAATCCTAAATTTTGCTCCAAAGGTCATTACTTTCATTAATAACCCTCAAACAGGTCTCTAAACCCTTTGAAGTAGACCAATACTCGAGCATTCTACCATCTTTAAGCATGCAGCATGCTTCGAAGCTGGTTTCTCTGTTTCGAAGCCGTTGTCCTTTGCTTTTTGGCGCCAAAATTTGGCTTCGAAGCCAAATATTTTACTTCGAAGTTGACTTCAGTATTTGGGCTGTGTTTTTTTTCCCTCCAAAAGTATCAATATTGAAGGAAACTCTTCGTATTCGTACTTTTAGTACTTAACGACTTACGCAATATATTTTTCAGGCACAAAGCTTTTAAAAACCCCTTTGTTTCGTGTTCTGAAATCACTTGCTCTTTCAACACACAAACCCTACCGATCTTCTGTTAACCCTCTCTTCCTTACTACTCGCTATTAATGGATCCTTCCTCACTGCAAGTGCCCGCTGGCGATCGTCTCAGCCCTACCATGGCTTTGAAGAAATGTATTGATGAAGAAATCACCAAGCTAACGACTGGTGGGCCAAGCGACATAGATGGACGTCTCTTCATTCCTCGCTACAGCCGCCAACAAGAGTATGTCCTAGGACCCATATTTCGGGAAGCTCCTGCCCAACTTCCAACTTTATACCCTCGTTTGGAGGATCACCTTCTTCTATACGAAGGAGGGCTTGACTGGAGCAACTGGAGAATGACCCGGCCTCATCGCTGCTGGCCGACATTGAGAACCGAATGGGAGGAATGGTATGACAGGGTTGTACCTGCGAGGGAAGATGACCTACAAGAGCTCTACATCCTCGACGCTCTTCGCCTTTCTAGGTTCATCATTCCTGAGGACCCCTTTTTGATTCCAGCTGCTTTATGTTTTTGGAATATGGCTTTTAATTTTTTCCAATTTCGGTGTGGCATGATGGCTCCCACCGTTCTCGATATTTGCCATCTTTTAGGGCTTTCCCCCTATGGCTCTCATTTTACTCCCAACTACTCGGACCTTCCTGTCAAATTTTCCCTTCCAGCCTTAAACTCTTCTTATAGGGACTTCGTAAAGGCTGAAAATAAAAAGGAAAGCCCTGTGAAGGACAGAGAACTCTTTTCCTTTATTTTATACTGGTTATGCAAATTTCTTTTTTGCACCTCGTCTCAGAGGATTATGCCTGAGTTCGCTCCCCTCGCGAAGGCACTTGTTTTGAAAAAACATATAGCTCTTGCTCCTTACCTGTTAGGCCATATATACAGAGCTTGCTCTCAATTTTGTGAAAGACCACTTGATGTTAACCAAGGAGGTCCCCTCTTGGTGCTCCAGCTCTGACTCTTCGCCTATTTTACTGATCTTCATTCTAAATGCCTAAAATTTCTTGTCCAGGATCCTAGCACTTATGGGGAGAAATATGTTAGGATTGCCCTTTATCCTGCTTCCTTTGTTTATTACTTTACCTTCTTTTACCAACTCCCTATTTCTCCATCTGCCTCCTTCTTTTGTCCCTTCGAAGCCAATAGAGGACCAACCTGGCTGCAAACTTTTTTGGCTGATAAAGAGTGCTCCATCTCACCTCATAAAGATATATGGGCCTCCATATTGCTACCAAGGAAATTGTTCATTGGCACTTTGAACCCTCGAGCCTATAAATGTATATCTGAGGTGTATTGCCCTTCCCAGTTCGCCAGACAATTTGGGCTCACTCAAGGGATTCCTGTTCCAGTTTGCAGTCTCTCGAATGTCCACCTTACTGCTAGAGATTTGAGAATATCCAAATCCAAGCTAAAGACGGCAATACTTAAATTGCTGAAGGAATTGAATGAGTTCCAATTTGTCCCCTTTCTTCAATCTGGCTTAGTTTTGAAAAGATTCCAAAACTGGTGAACAGCCAATATGGAAGTGCGCCTATCTATGCACCCTCATGACTTGCTAATAGGGTTGGGAGTGCCTTCAAAGGCTAAGTCAGCAACAGTTGAGAACATTCCCTCTCTTCCTGAAGCTGTCACAACTACTCCTGCAACTTCATCCCCTCCAGCTAGAGTTACTAGAGCTGCTTCAAAGAAGGGTAAATATTTTCAGATTTCCCTTTTTCTTTCTTTTGAATCTTTTGTTCATTTCCCTTACACTTATGTTCTTTGGTGCAGGGTCTCCGCAAGAAGAATCCCCCAAGAGAGCTGAAACTTTAGCTTTTCTAAAAAAAAAACAACAACAAAAACAGAAAAGGAAGCTAGTCCTCCCTCCTGAGGAACCTAAATCTCTAGAAGAAGAAGAGGTTGAGCAAGTGCAAGAAGTGCCCTTATAGAGAACAAAGAGACAAAAGGTGGCTGTCTCCCCTTCTGATACAATCGAACATCCTTCCCTCGAGACAACCACTACAATAATGGGGAAAGAACTGACCTCTGAAGAATCTGAACCCCAAATTGAAGAGAGGGAGATCGAAAAGGAACCAGTAGCATCACTGCCAAGAAGGAGGAGAAAGAAGGTGACTGTTCCTGCTACTGACTTGGTTGAAGACCCCATTCATGAAGCAGCTGTCAAGGCAGTAGAGCAGGAACATTCCAAGGCAATAATTGTCTTTGAGAGAGCCGAGAAGAGACGACAGCAACAATTTTTCAGAGATGAAGCTGCTGCTGCTGATGCACTTCAAAGGGAAGCTGCAAGAAGGTAACAAACTGCCGAACATTACTCCCTTCGCAGCTCTCCGATCAGTGCTAATACCTCTGGAACAAGTAATTTCTTTCACACTTCCGCTGTTTTTTCCTTTGTGAACTTTTGATACTGAATTTTGACAGTCCTTTGTATTTCTTCCTTTTGCAGCAATACCTACTGCGTTTCTCTTTCCAGTAAAGCCCCCATTGGTTTCAGTTGAAGTTGACCAGATGCAGGATGTGAGGACTACTCAAATTATCCTCCCACGTCCAAGGTCTATAGTTCCTGCACTTTCCCTGAGGCCAAGCATTCCTACATCTCTCCTTCTTGGCTTAGAGCCATACCTCCCTTTCCTGACTTTCGATCTACCTCAGTCCACTTCTTCTTCGAGCCTTGCTCTTCCTCCGCCCTTCACAGAAACTCCAACTGCTACTCCATCTCTGATGACAGTTGATCCCCTTACAGAGGGTGCTGGTAGTCTTCCAACCCATAGTTCATCACCTTTGCCTACTTCCAGCCCCTCTTCTCTTGATTCATTGGTGGCTAAGACCATAGAAGCTGCCAAAGATGCTCCCTTCATTACTCCTATCCCTATGCAGTCTTCTGTGCCTTTCACCACAACACTCTCTGCACCCCTCATGTCTATGGATGAGGTTGATGTTTTTGAAGCCAGATTAGCTAGTCTTTTTGACATACCTTCTACCTCTCCAACATCCAGTGTTGAAGCTGAGCCATTAGTTTTGGCTAACTCTTTGTTGGAAATTCTTGAGAGCTCTTCTTCTTCCAGCTGCAAACCTTCTGTGCATTCAATAGACCTGGACACATGCCTGGAACTACTGATTTCCTTTTCGAGGATTCCCTTCGAGGCTCTACAGAAGCCTATAATCAGAAATGGGTTCCTCCAGTGCTGTAAGTTTGCTGAACAGTCAGGCATGAATGTTTCAAGTCATTTGTCTCAGGCAGTAGCTACTGTCGATTTTTACATCAGCATTTGTCGAGCTGCCAAGGCTGAGGCTGAGAAATTAGCTGGCGACCAAAGTTTTGTTTCCCAAGTACATGCTGAAGTATCAAAGCTTAATGAACAACACTCCTCGGCCTCCCACTTTCGAGTCCAGCTGCTGGAGAGGAAAGCTCAACTGGAAGAGGAGTTAGCTGTAGTAAACCAGGCCTTGGTTCAAACTGACACTAAATTGCAAATCACCAACCAAGAACTGGCCGATCGAAAGGGAGAGATGGCTACAGCTATTCAATTATTTCCATCACTTAACAATAGGGAATCTACTGTACAAACACAATTAAGACGTTGTAATGATTTCTGAGCCAATTTGTGTCACAATGTACTTAATTCTTTATAAAAGAACAAATTTTGTCTATCATTTGAGCAGTCTTGTGTTTTTGTATTTAATATTTATTTTATTCCTTGTGTTTCCCAAATGGTCGGAAAATAAGGCTTCAAATATCTGCCATTAATCTTTTTGGGATGTACATACCCATTCAAATTTCTCAAATGGTATGTTCCAAAAGGCAGAACTCTATGAACTTGATATGGTCCTTCCCAGTTAGGTGACCATTTGCCAAACTTATGGCTTTTAATTCCTATTGGGAGTATTGTTTTCCATACCAAATCACCTTCATCAAAGCCAATGTGTTTGACTTTCTTGTTATAATTTTTGACTGCTTTCTTCTTTTGGAAAAGAATGCTATTTAATGCCAAAATTTTGGCTTCGTCTATGCCTTCTAACTCTAAGCACATACTTTGATGGTATTGCTCAGGATCTAACTGATCTTGGCATCTTACCCTCAAAGATTTAACATTAATTTCCACAGGTAAAACTGCATCATGCCCATATACTAAGGCATAAGGAGTGACCCCTGTGCTTGATCTTGGGGAAGTTCTGTAAGCCCATAAAACATCCAACAAAAGGTTATGCCAATCCCTGGGGTTATCCTCCACAACCTTTTGTATTCCTTTTTTCAAGGACTTGTTGGATGATTCAGCTTGACCATTGGCTTGTGCATAATAAGGTGTGGAATTAACAAGGCTAATTCCAAACTCTGCCACAAAAGACCTCACCATTTTTCCATCAAACACAGTCCCATTATCCACAATTATGGTTTGTGGGATGCCAAATCTATGGATCAAATCTTTAATGAACCCAATGACCTCTGTTTGGTCTACAGCCTTGTGTGGCTTGGCTTCGACCCACTTAGTGAAGTAATCAGTAGCCACTAGAATGAAACAATGATGCTTCGAAGAAGGTGGGTGTATTTTTCCCATCATATCTATGGCCCATCCTTTGAATGGCCAAGGCTTCACTACTGCATGTAGGTCAGTTATGGGCACATGCCTTATTGTGCCATGCTTTTGGCATGCCTGGCAACCCTTGGCATATTCTATGCAGTCTTTAAGGATAGTTGGCCAATAGTAGGAATGCCTTCGAAGCAACCATCTCATCTTTACACCAGGCTGATGAGCATCACAGATGCCTTCATGAACTTCAGCCATAGCTGTTAATGCTTCTTTTGGGCCTAAACATTCCAGCAATAAGCCATCTCCCCTCCTTTTGTAGAGAGCATTGCCATATATCATATTGCATAGACTGTAATTTGATTTTCCTGCTAGCCTTCGAAGATGGACCAGCTAAGTATTGCATTATTGGATGCCTCCAATCTTGTTCTTGTAAGTCATTATGATTGACTTCCAAGACCACATTCCTTTTATTCAAAGGTTGTATTAATCTTTGATATGTTGTTTGGCTTATGTCCCTTTGGGTATTATCCATTCTCTTGAAGTTCAAGGCTTTCTAAGCTACATCATTAGCTCTATTGTTCAAGAATCTTGGGACATGAGTTACATTTGCTATTTGAAACTGAGAAAGCAGATGTAATGCAACAACATAGTATGGCAAAATACTTATGCTTTGACACTTGAAAATCCCTTTTACTTGGTTAACCACCAATTGAGAGTCTCTAAATATATCAACTGCATGTACTTGTAATCCAATAAGAATTTCTAGTCCCACTATTAAGGCTTCATATTCAGCCTGGTTATTGGAACAGGTGGCTTCATCCACTCTGAAACCATGTGTAGTTTCTACCCCTTGTGGAGATTTAATCATAACACCAATTCCAATTAAGCCATTGGCTTTCGACCCATCGAACCACATCTGCCATGGCTCAACACTAGCCATACCAAGTTCCATTATCTCCTGGCTCTCTGTTTGAGATGGATGGTCTGCTAGAAAATTGGCTAAAACCTGCCCTTTTACTGCCCTTTGGGGGACATACTCTAGATGAAATTCTGATAAGGCTAGTATCCACTTGCCAATTCTCCCCCTCAGCATAGGTCTAGATAACATGTATTTAACCAAATCTGTGGTTGCAATTACCAAGACAATTGTAGGTAAAAGATAATATCTTAATTTCATTGCAGCAAAATACAAAGCAAGATACAGCTTTTCAACAGCTGAATATTTACATTCACAAGAATTTAAAAACCTACTAAGGTAATAAATAGCTTGCTCCTTGCCTTCTTCATTGTCTTGGGCCAAAAAAGTTCCCAATGAATCTTCTGCTGCAGCTATGTACAACTTCAAGGGCTTGTTCCCCTTTGGTGGCATCGGCACTGGAGGGTTGGCCAAGTAGGTTTTGATATCTTCGAAAGCAATTTGATGCTCTGCTGTCCACACAAATTCCTCTTCATCTTTCAGCCTTAACAAGGAAGAAAATACTTTAGTTTTCCCTGCAGTGTTAGAAATGAACCTTCGAAGAAAGTTAACCTGCCCAAGGAACCTTTGTAATTCTTTCTTACTTGATGGAGGCCTGGCTTCAATGATGGCTTTAGCTTTATTCTGATCAATCTGTATTCCTTTCTTGTTCACTACATAACCCAAGAAGTTTCCAGATGATACACCAAAAGCACACTTAAGAGGATTAAGTTTCAACTTGAACTTCCTCATTCTTTCAAAAGCTGCTTCTAAGTGAAACAGATGCTCCTCCATGGACTGGGATTTCACTATAATGTCATCAATATAACACTATAGATACCCTCCAATGAGATCATGAAAGATAGTGTTCATAGACCTCTGATATGTAGCCCCAGCATTCTTCAGACCAAATGGCATTTTAACCCATTCGAAGGTGCCAATATTCCCAGGACATTTGAATGCTGTCTTGTGGATATCCTCCTCTACAATGCAGATTTGGTTATAACCAGAGTACCTATCCATCATTGATAAAATTTGATGCCCTGCTGAACTGTCTACCAGCAGATCCACTATAGGCATAGGGTACTCATCTTTGGGAGTTGCTAGATTTAAGTTTCTGAAATCGATGCATATCCTCATTTTGCCATTCTTCTTAACTACAGGCACAATATTAGACAGCCATTCAACATACCTGGCTGTCCTAATAAAGCCTGCCTTGAGTAGTCTAAGAATCTTTTCCTTGACCTTCTGAATTACTTCTGGACTCATTCTTCTTGGTTTCTGCTTGTATGGCTTGAAATTAGGCTTCATAGGGAGCCTATGTTCCACTAATGACCTATCCAATCCTGGTAGTTCATTATAGGACCATGCAAAGCAATCTTTGTATTTCTTCAGAACAACCAACAACTGATCTCTGTCCAGAATGTTCAAGCAAGCACTTATATAGGTGGGCTGTTGTATAGAACCTTCCCCTAAATTTACTTCTTCTAAGGGATCTTGTGTCTGAGAAATTATTAAAGCTTCTTCCTTGGTTTCTTTGACCTTCGAAGCAACCTTCTTGCTTTGTTCTGCTCTCAGGTTCTTTAGTTCAACATCTTTGCCCTCCTCCTCATAGACAAAATCTGTCCATAAGGCATCCTCCTCCTGTATCTCCTGGACTTTTGTCTCAATGTCCAATGCACAGTATTTCCCAAGGGTCAAAATTCTGACCTGCTGCTGCTCCTGTTTACAGCCAATTATCATGGCTTCTCTTTCTTGCTCCTGTACTTTCTGGACTATAGCTTTTACATCCAATGTTGAGAATTTAATCAGAGCCAAGGACTTGGCTTCTTGTTCTTCATCTCTTTGCCTACAACTAGGTATCATTGTCATCTTTAACGACAATCTCTTCATCAGCACTCTCTTGGACTAAGTGCTTCAGGTGTGTCACTTCCTCATCAGCCGTCACTTCGGCTGAGCCATCAGTTTTCCTCAGTATACTGAGTGGTGTCACTCCCTTAATATACAGCTTGGCCTCTGCAAAGTCTGCACAGGCTATAAAGGGTTGAGGATCTGCATCTATTTCCTCTGTCTCTCCATTGCCTAAGGCCATCATGATTTTCTGATACAAAGAGGAAGGCACACATTTGTTAGTGTGGATCCAATCTCTCCCAAGTAAAGCATTGTATTTAGCATTACTGTCGATTACGAAGAATGCTGTCATGCAGTCCCTAGTTCCCACACTCAAGTTAATGGGTAAAATCCCCTGAGCCATATGTTTGTCCCCAGCAAAACCAGCAATGGTTGTGCTAGTTGGGATCAACCTGGGATTCTTTTTTTCTAATTTCTTCAAAGAAGATTTCGGTAGTAAGTTCACTGCTGCTCCATTATCTATCAGGACTCGGTTTAATTGAATTCTATCGAAGAAAGCCTTGATGTACAAAGGCTTAACATGTTGTGTCATAGAATTCGAGGGATATTCAAAAGGATATGAGAGGTTAATGCTCATCTCTTCTCCACTCTCGTAGTCAGTTTCCATTGGGGTAGCCATGCTGGAGTTATCCTGTACCATACTCACTTGTGAATCTTCACTAGAGACTGGAATTGGATTAACTCCTTGATCATCTTGGTTCCCATCCCCAGCTTCGAACTCATGAGGTAGTATATGTACCATGTTGACTGATACTGGAGGAAATGAGCCAAACTGGATGGCTGGTTGTGCCTGTTTCCTCTCTTGGCTACCTTGATCAGTTACCTCAGAAGCGTCCTCCATGCTGCATTCTGGCACTTCATTGCTAATAGGCTCCTTCGAATGGTTTTCCTCGACTGTTTTTTCAACCAAAAACGTTTGCTCAGCCATGAAAGCTTCGAACATTTCTTCTTCCACTATTTCTTTCTTTTGGCCTATGCCAATCTCTTCTTCTGTCTCGCTACCACTCTCCATTAGAGCCTTCTCCAGCCCTGCTAAACTAGCCTTCTCTCTAGCTTTCAATTCAGAATGAACCTTGGCCAACTGCTCTCTACTGCAAACCGCTTTGTTCTGTAGAATTGGCTTTGGAGCATGGTCTGACTTTGGATTTTTCTTTCCTTCTATCTTGACCAGTGAAGAACTCTCTCCACTTTCTTTCAGATCTTGCTGGTACTGGGTGTACCTACATTGAATCTTTCTCCTTTGTGATCTTGAAATGACTGGGACCATATCTGGTTCCTTCGTCTTTGGGTGTTTAAGCAATACCCAATTGTTCGGAGCCACCAAAGGAGGCTTGACCATCCTGCCTGGGATTCCAACATCTCTCTTGGCAGGCACTTCTCTAGGTTTGTTTTGCATTACAAACTAGTCTGGAACTCCAGGTACCCAAGAGCTTACTGACTCAGATGTTGAACCGCCTTTTTCTACCTTCAAAACCATCTTCGAAGCTGGCTGTGGAGGCAAGTGCTTGGCTCTGGCCTCCTGTTTCGAGCCTAATTCAGGCCTTTGATGAAGGTGGCCACTTTCAGTTCTGCGTGAGGTTGGTCTAGGGGGCCAATCTCTGGTTTTGGTCCCATAACCTGAACTCCTCTCCAATCTTCTTTCAGAATGACTGCTCTCTATTCTGTAGTAGTTAGGTGGCCTAGACTCATACAAGGGCCTCTTGCCTTTAGCATGCATTCTGTCCACTGCAGGCTCAACCGCTAATGGCCGCTGCCTATCGCTAGCCGGATATGGCCTTTTGTTGTAAGCATTGGTTGATTTAGGACGTCTCTGAACATCCCTGTAGTATTGCTTCCCATCAATTGGAAGCCCCTTCAACCATTTATAACTCAGTCTGCACCTGGGACACATCCTCTACATTACAGCTTGTAGACACCCCATTTTTGACCGACCTTGAGACTCAGACGTCACCGATTGAGCGCTCGGTGATGTTGCATATTGTGCTCATTCAGAAGTCTCAGAGTCGCGGCCGTGAGCCCTGCCTCCGGACTTCCAAACCCTCTTCTGTGCCTTGCCTCGGTTTGCAAACCAGACTCGGTTTTCTCTGTTTCTCTTCCTGAGGGGAGGGAGAGGTCTAGTAGACCATCTCTCAGTGGCCGTGGGCTACTTTTCGTAGCCGTAGGCCATTTTTTCCATTTCGGAGCCCGGTTCCCAGTTTTCGGAGCCGTCAGGCCGTGTGCCTCGGTTCGGGACCGCCTAACCATCTCCGATTGCTCCGATTTTTGGCATGCATCCTATTTAATCCCTTTTGAGGGACACTGAGGTTTGAGAGACCCACTTCGTGGTCGAACGTCATTTTCGGTACTTAACGACCTGTTTTCGGGACCCCAAACTGCGTGTTTTGGCCCCCGAGCATTCGTTTTGCATCGGTTTTTGTTCAATTTTGGAAGGTACCTCTGTTTTATTACCAGGAAGGTCACTGAAGGGTGGAAGGCCAGCAATTGTCTCAGAAACCAGTTATATCCCTCCGGCGCCCTCTGACGCCCGTTTTTCTCACTTCCGAGCCAATGTTGACCACCCTAGGGCCATTTTCTTCAACCCCAAACCACATATTTGTGTTGTACATACATGGGAGGAGCCTAAAATTCTATGGCCGGCCAGTAATTGTTGTTGAACCTTTTGAACCCCTTCTAAAAGTGGCTTGTTGTCTCTCATGTTTTACAGTTGCCAATTTCCAACCACAGGGTCTTGTTGAGGACACATGGGAGGACACCTTTTTGTGGTGGCCGGCCAAAAATTCCTCTGGACCATTTTGCCCCTTGGCCGACCGGCCATAGGGGGTGGCCGGCCGGCCACCTGCAGCTTTGATAATTGGCCGGCCAGCTTCCTTACACTGAGTGCATTACAGCTGTGCATTGTTTTCCCTCCAAAAACTGCATCCGAAAGGAACTCTTTTTGGAGGAAAAATTGATGCCATTTCCCTCCACTTTTTCCCCTCCATTTTGGCCCCATTCTTGTCCATATAGCTGGCCTCCCAGCTTTAGAGAAAGGGTTGGAAAATTTGCTTTGGGCATATACACACATATCTTCCTTTATCTCTCTCATTCTCTCAAGTTCCAACTCCATTTTCTTCATCACCACCAAGCACCACCACCACCACTCCATTTCCAGCACCTTGGGAGGCTTTCCAGCAGCTAGGAGGCAGCAAATTTGGTCCAAGAAGCAGCCAAGGTTTTAGTCTTCAAGGGTAAGTTCACTTCCCCTATTTTCTAGCTCTATTTTGCAACAATTTCTTAGCCTATTTGCTTGCTATTTTGGGCTCCGACCCTAACTGAAAGAGACATTTTTTTGAGCCATTCTTCATGTTTGTTTAAGGGCTCAACCCTGTTTGAGCCCCCCATTGTGCACTTGCTTCAATACCCTCTTGTATGCCATTATCTTGCATGATTTTTCTAGCCTATGTGTGATCTGTTTTTGAGCATGATATAAAATGTAAGTTGGCTTATTTTGAGCCCCTATACAACATTGTAGAAGGGCTCAACACTGTTGGGGGCCTCCATGTAGCACTTACCATTATACCCCTCTTTGGCCCCCATTTTTGCATGCTTTGTTAGCTCATTTCAGCTTCTGTTTTCGGCCATGATCAGAACTGAAAGTTGCCATATTTTGACCCCATTGTCATGTTTCATTAAGGATCTTTGGCTATTTGATGAATGTTTTGTGCACTTCATGTTATACCCTCTTATGGCCTTAATCTTGCATTGCATTTTGAGCATGTTTTAATACTGATTTGGAGGCTGTCATAAACTGTAAATGTTCATATTTTTGGTCCCTCTTCAGTGTTGTGGAAGGGTATTTTTCTGTTTGGGCATTTCATGTACCACTTGCTTCATTGCCTCCCTTGCGGAGCCATTTTTGTATGCCATTTTAGCCCTACTTGTGATTGCTGTTTGGCCATGTTTTGTACTTTAAAGATGCTTATTTTGGGGCTGTATTTCTTCTTATTTTTCACTCCATGTCCAGATTATGCATGTTTAGTATAGTTGTAGGCTATTTCATGTACCTAGTTTTGCATTTCGGGAGAGATTCCGTGCATCGGGTATCATTTCGCCTCGTTTCGGGGCTGTTTTGCCCCTCGTTTTGCCACTGATTTTTGCATGTTAGCATACCATATTCCATGTCTTTGCCATGTCTCATTAGAGTGGTATTTCGGTGTCTGAGGGTCCGTTCTCGATTTGCGTGCACGCGTGCACGCATTTTGAGGTGTCTTGTTTTCATTTGATGGCCTCCTGTGTGAGTGTGGTTGAGGCTCTCTCATGTTGGTGTAAGCCCATTATTGCATTGCGTATGCCATTTCATCCATAGCATTGTGTATGCCCGATTGTGTATTACCTCGTATAGCGTGTATGCCATTCCATGACATTGTGTATGTTAGGATTGTATCTTAGTCGCATTTCATGCATGTCACGCATATCGCATTGTGTTTGGGATAGGAGTTAGCCCGGGCACGGGAAACGAGGTACGTTCCGCACTCCGAGTGACGGAACGTGTCTCAATTCCCGAGTCACCGACACTCCGGATTATCTATGATGGAGTTAGGTTTTGTTATAGTATTCATATGCATTCATTCTATATTGAGTTGTGCAATTCGGCTCCTCGGCCATCATGCATCGAGATGTGTGATTGGTGGCACGAGGATCGAGGCATGCATATATCTGTGAAAATACATTGCTATGCCCCTTTCCTGCTCTCTGTTGCAGTATATCAAGAATCAGCAGTCTTCCGAGGCTTGGCGCGCTTTTCAAGAAACATTGCAAAACAGAGGCTAATCGGGGCATCGCCGTGGATTTCCGCGCAAAGCAGCCCAAACATGCATCATTCCATCATCCGGAGCAGAATCAAGGCAGTCCCTGGCTTGCATGCCAGTTTTATTTTTCTTACTTAATTTCTTAATTAATTAGGGATTTGTATATTATTTGGACTGTATATTTTGGACTGTATTATTCTTTCATTTTGGGACTGTATTATTTATTTGGACCCTCTGCGCGAGGGCATAATTGTAATAAGTGTGGGTGAGTGTGATGTATGTCTTCCAACCCCACGTCTTTCTTCCCTTTTATTTACCTGCTTATGATGGTTAGATATAGGGCATATTTCAATTAGCATACAGTATGACAGCATGTTTGCATCATTCATCTGTTTTGCACGCACCGGGCTCGGCGCATTATACAAACTGCATTTGTATTTCAATTCCAAATTGAATACGTGTTAGTTGTAGCATTCCATATGCCATGTTTAGAATAGCCGAGCCTGCTATAGTTGCATCTTTGCATGTGTTGCATTAGGCATTTCTGTATATTTAGGATCATGCATGATTTCTAATGAGCTTCTGTTTTGGCTTGGAGTACTCGGTGAGTCTTATGCTTTAGCATCCTTGCATGCGTGTGAGTGACTGCCATGAATAGCATGCTTACCATGAGGCTATGTGCTTATGTGATATAACTGCCTTGAATGCCTGTGGGTGGAGGTTGGGTTACTTGGAGTGGGACAATTCATCAAATGTTTGTTTTAAGCCCACTAGATAGTGGCAAAATCATGTTTTCTAAGCCCACCCGAGGGTGGCAAATCCACGTCTTAGCCTACCTGCGGGTAGCACCATCAAACCATTTTCAAACAAACAAACATGAAATGTTTTGTTCCAATTCAGGCGACTCAGTCTATACTTGTATGCTGTGCGCATCACATAGTAAATCTAGGCTAATAACCGGAATAAGAACACACAATGTTTTCAAAAATAGATATCATGGTTAGTAGAGGCCGGTCTTTGACCGGGCGAGCGGGGGTGCTCACGAAGTGACCTTCCCCAATCGTACCCAAGTTCCCGAGCCGAGGCAACTTTGGTGATGACGGACACGTGGCCTTTGGCACCGAGTCAGGGTTTCCTAAATTTTCCAAAAATAAAATATTTAGGTGGCGACTCTGTATCTGGCAAAGTAGTCCATGTTTGGCACTTCTTTCAAAAAATCTGTTTTCAAAACGATTTGCCGGATTTGGACTCTTTGGTTCAAGATTAAGAATCGTGACATTTGAGTCCTGCGAACTGTAGTAGACCCGCAAGCGAACCAGAACGGGGGGGAGTTGCACCCTCCCCGGGATGCGTTCGGGGACGTCTACAGTTTCTGGCGACTCTGCTGGGAACTTAGAGAACTTGACTCGAACTCATGATATCTGGTTTTGACTACACTTGTGTGTTTCTTTGCATTGCATTTGCATTGGTGCGCCTAGGACACCGTGTTTGCCATCTGCTATTCCTGAGCGATTTGCTGGAGGCTTGTCTTGTCAAGGCATGTCCATAAGGCTGACCGGTTACGGGCTTTGCCAGCATGGGAACACAAACCCCGATTTTACCGGGGCGCCCTTTTTTGACCATTCGACCTAGTGCATATTCGGATCCATAGTGACCATTCCAAACTAAGACAGGTTGCTTACCCGTTTATAGGTTGTTTGAAACTGCTGCGTGCGTAGTGAAACCCTAGTTCCTGACAAAATAAGACAGGGAAACCCTACCCCAACATAGGGGTGTTTTGGCTCTCACTTATCTGCTATGTGCTTGTTAGAGTACGTTTCTACAGGGAATGTATGTATCAGTTGAGTTTGGGCATCAGGCCTGCGGGCATCAGTCAGTATCTGAGAATCAGTTGTCTGCGGATATCAGATTCGGTTTTGGGGAACAGTGATACAGGAATAGTGATCAGTGATTGAGGACAGTGTATTTTCAACTTATCAACCGTGTGTTGTATGCCCGACTGTGTGTTGTGTGTTTAATTTAAGCTGTTATGTTGCCCGTTTATCTGGTTATTTATTTCCTTTTCGCTTTATTATCTTTTTGCTAGGGCAGTTTTTAGCACGATTGCTTCCGAACCAGTAGATACTCCCCAAGCACTTTGGACACGAGGTCGCCGACTCAATCGATCCGAGGATCTGGTTGACGGACATCCAGTGTTCCACTCTCTACCCCCAGTTATCAGAAGAAGGCCGAGGAGGCGCAATGTGTCAGAATAGGGATTACCGGGACAGAGGACTACTTTAGCAGCAAATAGTCAGGCTGAGATTCCTGTTTCCGCCATAGAGATACATTTACCGGTCATTCAGATGGAACAGCAGAATACATCAGGGATGGAGGCGATGATGCGCCAAATGCACGAGAGCATGAAACAGATGCAGGAGGATGCCATCCGCCAAGCGGAATTTGCTAAACAACAAGCCGCAGTCATGGCCCAGCAGGCCGAGCTGATCACTAGGCTGCAACAGCAGAATGCAACATCTGCTTCACATCAGGCTCCTCCTCCACCAACGGCTCCATTACCCGAGCAGGCACCTACTGGTCAGAATACCCTGCCAAATCCCCAGAATACCCTCCCGGACACCCAGAACACCCTACCCAATGTCTAGAATATTCAAGAGGACACAGGCCTTCCAACGGGGCTGGCTCCGCCCCCGCTTCTGCCTCAACTGTCCAAGAATCTTACACCCAACCACCTGGACTCTCCATTCGAGTTCGAGGTAGATCATACAGCTCTAAAACTGAGTAAGCTGGAGAAGCTTTTCAAGAAATCGCAGGGGGTGAAGGCCATTCCAGACATCGAAGATGGGTACACCGATGTGGTCGTAACATTGCCAGACAGATTCAAGATGCCACAAATTGACCGCTTCGACGGGTCCGGAGATCCTATGGTCCATCTACGGCTGTTCTCAGACATTCTGCGGCTGATGGGCCTAACCCGACCACAAAAGCTTTCCCTGTTCGGCTGAACTTTGTCGGGTGTGGCGGCCATCTGGTACGCGAAGTTAGAAGATGACGTGAAAAGAAGCTGGGATGAGATGGCTGAGGCCTTCGTTGCACAGTACTCGTACAATACGCAGATCGAGATTACAACATGTGATCTCGAAACAACGAGGCAGGAACAAAATGAGACTTTCTCAGACTTCATAACTCGATGGAGGGAAAAGGCATCGATGATGACCTTGAGGCCTATAGACAAAGATCAAGTCCGGATGATTGTGCGCAATCTCCAACCGAAGTTGATGCAGAAAATGATCGTACTCCCCTTTCCCACCTTCTCAGACTTACACGAGATGGGGGTACAGATCGAGGATGCCATGAAACAAGGTTTGATCGACTAGGATAAGGAGCAACCCAGAAGGACTTTCAACCGTAACAATAACGCAGGCCCGAGCGGCGCTGCAAATACAAGAGCTTCGGAGGTCAGTATGGTCACCACCACTCCCCCTCCCCATCCAAGGCCTGCGGCAGCTATACCCTTCTCCGGTGCCTCCGGAAGTAATACCCAGACCACAAGATACCAGCCCAAAGGCGAAAGAGCCTTCACTCCACTATACATGCCTTTGTCCAAGGCTCTCGGGGTTCTAATCAGAAAGGGGTATTACTTGCCGGGCTTTGCTCTTGCCGGGCCAAAGAGCCTTCACTCCACTATACATGCCTTTGCCGGGCCTTGCCTTCACTCTATTACACCAGAACAGCTGGTTGGGCTGGTTTTTCCAGGAGGAGGTTCCCCGGCATTAACCTTTTCAGACAAAGAACTACCGCTTGAGGGCACAAATCATAACAAACCTCTCTACATCTCCGTGGAATGTAGAAACAAGTGGATACCGGTGGTACTTGTTGATACCGAGTCTGCCATCAATGTCTGCTCAGCCAGAACAGTGTATGCAATCGGGTTGAAGCCCGCGGACTTCGTCCCGACAACTCAAGTGATCAGAGCATATGATAATACTAGCAGAGAAGTGATGGGGACTGTCAAGATTCAGACCCAGGTTGGTCCAGGACAACACAACATCGAATTTCATGTCTTGGACGTTCCCGCAACCTTCAACTTGCTCTTGGGGCGACCGTGGTTGCACCAAGTAAAAGCAGTCTCTTCCACTCTACACCAAATGCTGAAGTACCCTCACGGGAAGGGGGTAGCTATTGTCTTCGGAAACTCATCCATCCATCCGCTTCCAGAAGTGTCTACACCAGTTTTGGAGATCGAGCACGGCACGGAGGATGTGTTCTTGTCGGGGTTCACTTTGGCAGAGGCCCGGGTAGTGCAGAATATTATGGCTGTGAATGAAGGTGTGTACGTCAGTGCTCAATCCGTCTATCTTATGAACAAGCTACAACATATCCCCGGGATGGGATTAGAAAGGAGCGGCAGGAAATGAGTCGCAGCATTGGCCGAAGTGCCACACAACCCGCATACCTTTGGACTGGGTTATCTGCCCACCAAAGAGGACTGGGTGAGGAAAGGAAAAGAAATGGCCGGCAGAGCCAGAGCGAAGCAGGCTGGGAAGCTTTTTGAGTTAATGCACAAGCCCATCCAGGGTACCCTGAACGGACGCTTCGTCCGGGAGGGGGAGGACTTTCCATTTTGCGGCTTCCCAGAGCCATGGCTAAACGCGGAGAAGAAGCGTGTACCAGGCTTTGAGATCTTCTTCGACCTGCAACTACCCAGGGATGACGTTGCCACAGAGCAGACAGACCCAACAGCCGAGGTTGAATAGTGCAAGGCAGTGGATCCTGAGGGCACGGAACTTGAAATGGGGGTAGCGCTGGCATGTCTCCTCTCTGATCCTCCGATCGACCAAGAGTGCTTGGGGGATAACTTCGTGGTTTCCATGATTGGGGATGGAACGGCTGTGGGCCTACCAGCAGCTATCTTGGATGCATCAATCGCACCCTCTCTCACCTGGCAGTACGAGGAGGGATTTTTGTCCAGCAGCACCGGGTCAGGTAGTGAGTCGGAATCTGATTCCACCGAGTCCTGTGAGTCGGAATCAGGTTCCAGCTCGACTGAGTCTGAGTCTGGTACTCCTGGGGATGTTAACCCGGATGCCACAGTCCTGTCTAGGTCGTCTTTTTCCTTTTCATTTGAGTCTGTTGTAAGTGAATCGGACGATTTGGATGTGCCTAATGAGAATGAAATATCTGTGGTTTCCGAGTACTTTTCTGTGCCCTTGATTTATTGCATTAATTCAGACTTTCAAAACTTTGATGAAAACGACGAGGACGAAGTTCCTCCGGTTTTACAACGTTTAATTGAGCAAGAGCAAGAGAGATTTGTTAAACCATTAATGGATGAAATCATTACCGTGAACATTGGTACTGAGAAGGACCCGCGGCTGGTCCAGATCGGGTCCACGTTGTCTTCAGAGGAACGCGAGCGCTTAGTCACTTTATTAAAAGATTTCAAAGATGTTTTCGCATGGTCCTACGAAGACATGCCTGGAATCGATCCTGAGATTGTACAGCATCGGATCCCCCTTGACCCCGAGGCCCGACCTGTCAAGCAGAAACTCAGAAGGATCCGCTCGGACTGGGCTCTCAAGATTAAGGAAGAGGTCACCACGCAAATCGACGCAGGCTTCCTGCTAGTATCTGAATATCCGACTTGGTTGGCCAACATTGTTCCGGTGTCGAAGAAAGATGGCAAGATTCGGGTGTGTGCGGACTTCAGGGATTTGAACAGAGCTAGTCCGAAGGACGACTTCCCCTTACCGCACATCGATGAGTTGGTAGATTTCACAGCAGGGCATGTATTGCTCTCATTCATGGATGGCTTCTTAGGATACAACCAGATAGTGTGGCACCCGAAGACAGGGAAAAGACTGGATTCACCACCCCGTGGGGGACATACTGCTACAGGGTAATGCCGTTTGGGTTGAAGAACGCTGGGCTACTTATCAAAGGGCCGCGACCACAATACTACATGACATGATCCATAAAGAGGTTGAGGTGTATGTGGACGACATGATTGTCAAGTCCAAGGAAAGAGAGGGCCACTACACCGCCTTGCACAAGTTTTTCCAAAGGATCAGGAATTCCGGTTGCAGCTAAACCCTCAGAAATGTACATTTGGTGTTACAACGGGAAAAATGCTGGGGTTTCTGATTACACAAAGGGGCATCGAGGTCGACCCTTCCAAAATCAAGGCCATCCTAGAAATGCCACCACCAAGGACTGAAAAGGAGGTGCGAGGCTTTCTGGGTAAAGTGCAATTCATAAGACGGTTTATCTCAAAACTAACCTTGACTTGTGAACCACTTTTTGGTCTCTTGAAGAAAGGGAAGAAGTTCCAATGGGACGGCCGATGTCAAGCTGCATTTGAACAGATTAAAGAATATCTACAAAACCCGCCCGTTTTATCGCCACCAGAACCGGGGAAACCGTTGATTTTGTATCTGTCAGTGACTGAGACCACGATGAGCTGCATGCTTGCGCAAGAATCAAAAGACAAGGTGGAGAGAGCCATCTACTATCTCAGCAAGAAGATGCTGGAGTATGAGACCCAATATACACCGCTGGAAAAGGCTTGCCTAGCTTTGGTATGGGCTACCAGGAAGCTGCGGCACTACCTGTTAGCTCACTCTGTAATGTTGGTTTCACGACTAGATCCTATCAAATATCTTTTCGAGAAACCAGCACTTACAGCTAGGCTAGCTCGTTGGTTGCTGTTGCTCTCCGAATTTGATCTCACGTACGTGACACGCAAGTCAGTGAAAGGAAGAGCAATGGCAGAGTTCCTTGCCGACCGCCCGGTTGAGGGGGATGAAGCAGTTGAGTATCTGTTCCCGGATGAATCAATTCTGCATATCGACGATGAAACTTGGATGATGTACTTTGACGGAGCGTCAAATCAACATGGGTATGGGATAGGAGTGTTGCTGATAGCACCCGATAATTCCCGTATCCCTCTCGCCTTCAAACTCTGATTCAAAGTCTCAAACAACGAAGCAGAATACGAGGCGTGCATTGCTGGCTTAGAAGCAGCCCTGGAACTAGGGGCAAGACAGCTGGATGTCATTGGGGATTCGAACCTTGTTGTGTCTCAAGTTAAAGGAGACTGGAAAGTGAAAGAGGAAAAGATGATGATGTATCACCAGACCTTGGATTTGCTGATTCCTCGGTTTGAGAAGCTAAGTTTTACTCATCTACTAAGAGAGAACAACAGGTTCGCAGATTCTTTAGCAACTCTATCTTCTATGATAGACATCCCGTGTGGAGTCCGGATGCGTGCAGTCATCATCGATCAGAAATTTGCGCCTGCCTACGAGTCGATTGCAGCCTTAGATGAAGTTCAGGACGAACAACCCTGGTATTACGACATCTGGAACTTCTTGGAGAAAGAAGCATACCCGCCAGGGGTAAATGCCAAAGATAAAAGGGCAATCAGGAGAATGGCCGTTCAGTTCATCATCTGCGGGGATAAACTGTACAGAAGGGGTCATTTGGGAATGCATAAACTGTGCGTTGATGCCGAAGAGTCAAAGCGTCTGATGGAAGCCATCCACGGGGGAGAATGTGGTGCACACATGAATGGGGTAATGTTGGCACGGAAAATCCTCAGACAGGGTTATTACTGGTCCACCATGGAGGAGGATTGTATTGGTTTCGTCCGGCGATGCCACAAATGTCAGATTCATGCAAATCGTATGAACATTCCGCCGTCAAAGCTGTACAACATGACTTCGCCATGGCCGTTTTCTGTCTGGGGAATTGATGTAATCGGAGCTGTCACGCCAAAGGGGTCGAATGGGCATGAGTTCATCTTGGTAGCGATAGATTATTTCACAAAGTGGGTTGAGGCCCAATCTTATGCGGTATTGAAGGCTTCACATGTCGCAAAATTTATCAGAAACAACATCATCTGTCGCTACGGGGTCCCAAACGAAATAATTTCAGACAATGGTTCCCACTTCAAGAAGGAGGTGATTGATTTGTTGGAGAAATACAATGTGGCTTTTCATAAGTCATCTACCTACCGGCCGCAGACCAATGGAGCGGTTGAGGCCGCCAACAAGAATATCAAGTGCATACTACAGAAGATGGTGGAAACCTACCGGGACTGGCCAGATAAGCTGCCGTTCGCTTTGTGGGGCTACCGGACTTCAATCAGAACTTCTACTGGGGCGACTCCGTACTCCTTGGTTTATGGGATGGAGGCCGTTCTGCCTATTGAGATTGAGGTCCCGTCATTACGGGTATTGGCCGAGTGTCAGATAGCCGAAGCGGATTGGCAGCAGAGCAGATTTGAAGAACTCATGCTTTTCGATGAAAGAAGGCTGAAAGCACTGTACCACGTCTAAGGTTATCAACGCAGAATCGCCCGGGCTTTCAACAAGAAGGTTAAGTCTTGGAATTTAAAAGAAAGAGATTTGGTACTCAAGGACAACCGAGCTCCCATCCACGATCCAAGGGGCAAGTTCAGACCTAATTAGACTGGTCCCTACATTATCAAGTCAATCTGGTCAGGTGGAGCTGTGGTTCTGATGGATCTAGATGGCTTAGAGTTTTCCCAACCGATCAACATGGACAAGTTGAAAAAATACTACCCCTGAGAGGCTCGCTAGGCCGAAAACCCGAAAGGGCGACCTAGGCAAAATTTAGAGCACAGAAAATTTGAAATTATAAAAACTGAGCTCGCAAGGTTGAAAACCCGCAAAGGGCAGTCTTGGCAAAAGTTAGAGCGCAAAAGGAGAGTGAAAATACTCGAGCGAACCCGAGCCTGAACTGCGTAAGGCTTGATTCCCATCTTTGGGATACGTAGGCAGCTTCATCCTGAAGTTCAGCCACAATCTTTTCCCCGATCAACTTTGTCCATTTGATCATCTCAGTCATCTCTATTCATCAGCATTTATCGTGATCTCCGGTATAGTGCTATTCAGACTAGGGGCAACTTTTCGTTGCGACGAAGTGCTGCGGTACCATTCAGACTAGGGGCAACTTTCCGTTGCGACGAAGTGCTGCGGTACCTTTCAAACTAGGGGCAACTTTCCAGTTGCTAGGATCCGGGGTTGTGCATCTCAATGACAGATCTCAGGCGTGTCCAGTTCTGATCCACATCGAAAATAGTTTTGAAAAGTTTTAATAAAAGTTGACTTTGCTCAAAATTAATCTGTTCACAACTAAGACCATTTTTGGACCAAAGCGGAGAATTTTCAGTACCACAACCTTCAATTTCATTGATTTCAAAACAGAGTTCTCTCGCTCTTGCATACAATTGAAGTTGCTTTTTATTACACTCATAATGAAAACTTGAAAGTACTAGTAAAGCAATAAATCCAGGGCATAGTCAAGTCAAGTGTCCCTGCGTCCCCTTCCAGAGCTGGTTGAAGCCTTTGATGCCAAGCTGGGCCCAATCTGTGCCTCCTCGTTGAGCCAATCCCAGCACTCGTCAGACAAAGTGCAACTGAAAACAGGGGCGGGGGACAGGAGCTCTCTAGTCCTCCAGGCTGTAGTATGTCGGGCAAGGTGTGCACCTCGGACCGGGAAAGTGACCGGGTACTCAATCCCCTCCGGAAGGCAAGTCTAATCATGACCAAATTGGCGCAGAACACGGAATGGGAAATAGAATACGCAGTGAGTCAAGCCGATCAACCGGATCCCAGTATCCTGGAACATGCTATAGCTCATCGCCGGTAGGTTAAGCCAAGGACAGCGCCAAGCAATGCGATCAGCAAACAAATTGTCGCGGGCTGAGTAAGCAGGGCAAGAGTCCACAACTTGCAATTTATCCATCAACCATATTTGGGGAGGGATGAAAAATGAGAGAATAAAGAATAGAGAGACGTGCGATGAGAGAAAAGTAAGATGAGGGTTTTGTGAGAAAAACCGAGCTTGAGGGCCGAGTGATGTGAGCAAATACATATGTGAGCTTGGGTGGGAAGCATTACCTGCAGCAGTAATGGACTCCCCGCGAATCTAGTCGTCTCCCGGCGATAGAAGGCATCCAAGCCCATCAGTGTTTCGGCCAATGCCATAGCAATACAGCTCTTTCCTTCCCTCAAGCCTTGAGCGACTTCAATCAAACGGATGCTAGCTCCTCCGGAGCCCGATACAAACAGAAAGTGAGATAGCATGCACAAGCAGAGGGCATGTTGTCGGAAACCTTGCCAATGACGGTCGCTGCGGTCGCCGACACCGGAAAAAAGATTAATCAAGCCAAGGATATCCAGCTCCCCGTTAAAGGTCAGAGATCGAGCGTCATACGCGGTGAGTCCGCACATCCGTCCTAAAGCTTGGGCATGGCCAAAACAAGACTGAGGCAAGATCTCTTCTGAACGTTCAGATTCCATCAAAACTTGAAAATCTTCAAAAGTGGGACTGTAGACACCCCATTTTTGACCGCCCTTAAGACTTGGGCACTACTGATGGTTTACTTGTCGGAGAAAGGTGTGCAGTGCACAAGTTCAGTTTCTTCGGCAAGGAGAGAGGCAAATCTCAACTTCATACCCCATTGTGGACCAAAATTATTTTTGATGGTTTTTAGACCTTAAAACCCTCTCTTTCAAAACATTTTTGAAATAAAATTCCCACGATGTTCCAACGCTCGCATTTCGGTAAATGTTGCGCTTTTCGGTAAACCGAGCAAGGACAAAAGTGGAGATGAATGAAAGAGAGATGAAATCTTTGAAAAATCTTTCAAAACACCTTACTTCGGGGTTTGAAGTTGAAGAGAAGAGGAGAAGAGGGGGGAAAACTAGTTTGGGAGTGGTTCAGCATGAATCCGGGAAGGAGAAAAGTCCGCGCGGCTTCCCCGAAACGGGTGTAACTCTTTGTACAAGAGGAATTAAAATTTGAGGCCACCACCATTGGAAAGCTTACTTCCGGGGCTTCATTTTTCACTCAAGAATCTCCTAAGTCCAAATCCGGGGGGAGGAGATATGGTTGGTTGAAATCCGGTTGGACCGAATTTGCGCGGTTTTACGGAAAAGAGCATAACTTTTTGCACAGGAGGAATTTTAATGCAAGGTTTGCGCCATTGGAAAACTAACTTCCGGGGCTTCAATCTGGACATCACCAGAACTTTTGACCTTACCGATTGCCGACCGGCACAAAATATTGCCGGCCGGCCAAAAGTGCCCAGAACTCAGATTTTTGACAGATATTTTGCTATACACTGTGGCAGATATTTTCAATTGGATATTTCGACCAAAAGATCTTATTTTGACATATATAGGGCCTTATATCTCATATGCTTAAGGTTAGAACAAAAAAAGATCAAGTTTTGGGAGCCTCCCACTCTAAGAAATCCCTCTCTCTCTTCAAAACTTCTCAAATCCTTGGCCATTTCTTCATCACCACCAAGCACCACCACCACCACTCCATTTCCAGAAGCAAGGGGAGCTTTTCAGAGGCTTAGAAGCAACATTCCTCAAGCCAAGAGGTAGCAAAAGTGTGGTCTTCAAGGGTAAGTCTCCATTTCCCTCTTTTGTAGCATTTTCTTGCTTCATTTCTTAAGCCTACTTGCTCACTGTTTTGAGCTCTGACCAGAACTGAAAGGGGCATTATTTTGAGTCATTCTTCATTTTTTTTAAGGGCTCAACCCTGTTTGAGCCCTCCATAGTGCACTTGCTTCAATACTCCTTAGTATGCCTCATTTTTGCATGAAATTTCTAGCCTATGTGTGATCTTTTTTAGAGCATGATGTAAACTGTAAGAGGGCCTATTTTGAGCCCCTCTTCAACATTTAAGAAGGGATCAACCCTTTTTGGGTCCTCTATATTGCACTTGCTTCATAATCTCTCCTATTTACTGTAAACTTGCATGATTTGTTTGGCCTATGTGTAAATTGTTTTGGAGCATGTCATGAACTGTGAGTAGGCTTATATTGTGTCCCTCTACAACATTGTAGAAGGGATCAACCTTGTTGGGGGTCTCCATGTAGTACTTACCGTTATACCCCTCTTGGCCCCCATTTTTGCATGCTTTTTTAAGCTTATCTAGCTTCTGTTTTCAGCCATGATCAGGTCTGGAAAGAGTCATATTTTGGCCTTCTTGTCATGTTTTGTTAAGGGTTCAAGGCTGTTTGATGAATGTAAGGCATACCTCATGTTCTAGTCTTTGTTGGCTTCATTCTTGCATGACATTTTTAGCAAGTTTTCATACTGATTTGAGGGTTGTCATAAACTTTAAATGTACATATTTTTGGTCCCTCTTCAGTGTTGTAGAAGGGTGTTTTTCCATTTGGGCTTTGCATATACCACTTGCTTCATAGCCTCCCTTGTGGAGCCATTTTTGTATGCCATGTTAGCCCCATTTGTGATTGCTATTTGCCCATGTTTTGTACTGTAAAAATGTGAGTTATGGGGCTGCCTTGCTTCTGCCTTTTCATGTCATGTATCAATTATGCATGTTTGGTGTAGCTATAGGCCATTTCGGGTGCCGAAATTCATGTTTCGGGATCATTCCGTGCATTTGGTGTCATTTCCCCACCTTTCGGGACTGTTTTGCATCATTTGTGAGTGCTGAAATTCCATTTGCATGTTTGCATATCATTTTCCATGTCATTTCGTGCCTTAGGGCCATTGCCTCGGTTTGCGTGCCCGTGTGCACGCATTTCGAGGCATCTCATTTTTCATCTCTCGGCCTCTTATGTGAGTGTGGCTGAGGGTCTCTCATGTTAGTGTAAGTCCATATTGCATTGCGTATGCCATTTCCTCGGTTTGCGTGCCCGTGTGCACGCACTTTGAGGCATCCTATTTTCATCTCATGGCCGCTGATTTTGGCATGCTTGCGAGTTATCCATGTTAGTTTAAGTCCATCGTTGCATGTTGTTGCATGCCACGTTTGTTTACATGTTTAGGTTGCGAGCCTAGCATACATTGCTCATTTGCATGTTCATGTTGCATACTTAGCCGCCATGCCTAGGTTGCATTTCATTGAGCATGCATCCCTTGCCTCTTGACCAATCATGATAGGGGTTGGGGCCCTTTGATTTGTTTTGTGCTTGCATTCCATTTGATATCAAAGTTGCTAACTTGGCTTTCGGGCCATCATGCATTGAAATGCGTGATTGATGGCCCGGGGGTCGAGGGCCATGCTCCCTTGAGTCCATTACATGATAGGGAGTGTGTCCATGCATACATTTGCCTAGAAATTCTATGCCTTGCACTGCTGGTCTGCTGTTGCTGTCAAAACTGTCTTCTGCATGAATTTTGTGCCGACCGGCAGTATAGAGTGCCGACCGGCAATGTATTTATTGCCGATAGCTTCATTTCTAGCCGGTGGACTTTATACACGGCCGGTGGACATTCTATCCAGCCGGTGATGATCCTTAGGATTCAGGGAGCCTGTTCCAAGACTTTTGCAATTTTCCAGAGAAGCAGGACAGTGAAACAGAGGCAACAGTGGCATGGTGCGGATTTCTGGGCAAGTCGGACTGAAGCATACATCATTCACGTATCCCGAGGCGGAGGCTGTGGCCATCTCTTCTTTGCATTTAATTTAATTAGATTAGAGGTCTTGTAATAATTTATTCGTTTATTATTCGGACTGTAATATTTATTTGGTCCCTCCGAGCGAGGGCATATCTGTAATAAGTGTGGGTGAGTGGTGTGTATGTCTTCCAACCCCCACTTCTTTCTCCCTTTTATTTACCTGCTTACAATGGTAGATTAGGGCACGTCTATTTTAGCATACCTTATGCTACGCATGCGTGCATTCATGCATTTGTTTACATGCATCGGGCTCGGCACATCATGCAAACTGCATCGTACTTTCAATTCCGAATTGAATACGTGGTAGTTGCTGCGTTTCATGTGCCATGTTTAGGGTAGCCGAGCCTACTCTAGATTGCATCTATGCCTGTGTTGTATTAGCCACTTAACATGAACTAGGTCATGCATGTTTGCTAACCGGGTTATTGTTTTTGGCACGGAGTACGATGTAAGTTTTTACGCTTTAGCATATCGCATGCGTGTGAATGTTAACATGACAGTATGCTTACCATGTGGCTAAATGCTTATGTGAGGTAAACTGTTTGAATGCCTGTGGGTGGAGGTTGGGTTGCCTGAGTTGGAACAACTCGTTGAAATCCGTATTTTAGCCTACTTGCGAGTAGCAAAATCTAACACGTTTTTTTCAAGATAAAACGGATATGCAATGTTTATTTCCAAGTTAGGCGATCTAGTCTATACTTTTGTGTTGTGCGCATCACATAGTAATTCTAGGTTAATAACCGGAATAAGAACGCATAAAGTTTTCAAAAACGGATATCATGGTTAGTAGAGGCCGGTCTTCGAACCGGGCGAAAGGGGGTGCTCATAGCTGACCTTCCCCGATCGTACCCAAGCTCCCGAGCCAAGACCACTTTGGTGATGACGGACATGTGGCCTTCGGCACTGAGTCAGGGTTTCCTAAATTTCTCATTTTAAAAAATATTTAGGTGGCGACTCTGTAATCTGGCAAAGCAGTCCATGTTTGGCACTACTTTTTCAAAAATCTGTTTTCTCAAACGATTTGCCGGATTTGGACTCTTTGGTTCAGATTTAGAACCGCGACACAAAGGGAGTCCGAACTGTAGCCGAGGTCCCCCGTGGACGTGTTACAGGGACATACCTCTTGCCCTCCAAAGCTGAAGACATGCGTCACCGGGTTCCAAAATCTCGCCGCGGCATGGAGGAAAGGAAGGTACAGTGGAGTCCGGCCCAGCGCGAATAGTGCGTTCAAGCCAAAACCCCGGAAGTTCAACTTTTCCGAGCCATCTAAAGAGGAGATCCAAGATGTGAGATTTTCTACGAGAAATGCCTCCATTTTTGTGCAAAGCAGTGATGAAGTGAATAAGTTCCAAAGTTGGAGCTTTTATAGGGGGGGCGAAACACTATTCGAGGACAAGTGTCAGAATTCTGGGAGTTGCAGGAAAAGTGGCCGGCCGGCCACCTATTCTAGCAGGCCGGCCATCTTTGTTTCAAAAACTGGCCGGCCGGCCACCTTTCACTCCCCAAATGCAAATATGGCCGGCCATGCTCAATGGTCCTGTTTTGCCCTCCGGAAAGAAGTTTGAGGCATTTTGATGCATCAGGAATGTCGAAGGCCTCCATTTCTCTCAGTTTCGGATGCGTTCCATCATCCAGATCGTTCGTCCGAAGTACGCTCTATTTTGTTTAACATTGTTGTATTTTGCTTATCGAGTTGTCGTTTTGTTTATCGAGTTGTAAGTTTTGTCGAGCTGTCGTATTTTGTGTTTTGAGTTGTTACTCTTTGTTTACGCAATTTTGTTAAGTCTCGTTTATCGAGTCGTTAACATTGTTGTATTTTGCTTATCGAGTTGTAAACTTGCTAAGATTCTATTATTTCTTAGTGAGTCGAGTTGTTTGATTTGTTGCGTCGGTTCATTACCTGACCCGGTAAATACACAAGGCACATTTCCATTCAATTTCATTTTGTGCAAAATGATGCGATGCGATGCAATGCTAAGAGTTTCAAATACAACATCTTTTCAAAAGCTGTTTCATTCCATCATGTTTTACAGCAAAATAAAGGTACAAGTTTTACGGAAAATAAAACTGCCTAATAATATGCAAAGTGCTACAAACTACTAGCAAAAAGGAAAATAAAGCAGGAAACAGCAGCATCAATATCCTCGGGAGCGGGAATGAGGAGCCCCCCTCATCCTCTTCTGCGGGACAACCTCTGCACCATCATCACCGTCCGGGTCGGAGCTGTCATCCTCAGGATCTCCCTCAGCCTCGCCTCCATCCCCGAAACCAAGACCGGAGTCCCCCTCCTCAGCAGATATCTCTGACTCACGGTCTGCAACATCCTCCTCCTCCTACTCATCGGGCTCCGCCTCTATAACATGTGCCCTGCGTCTGCGAGACGACCCCGCTCCTCGAGCTCCTCGAAAGGAAAAGGCCTGGATGGCCCAGCTTCTCGAGAGGGCCCAGATGGCCCAGCACCTCAAAAAGATCCAGACGATCGACCTCCCTGAAAAGGCCCGGGTGGCCCGGCCCGCAGCGGAGCATATATAGGAGGCATCTGAAAATGAAGAGTTCAATACATCAATTCAAATATGAAAAGCAGATGCATAGTACAGTATGTGAGTAAGGTGTGTGTCAGATATGCTCTACACAAGTGGCCTATCAATGCAGTAGAATGTTCAAAACCAGCGTGTCATCAGGAAATATGATAAATGCAGGAAAGATGAACAGTACCTGTACACCCATAATGGCCAGCTGTGCCTCCCTCCGTAGGATCATGCCCTCGAATGTGGCCAGCATCCCAAGCATCTCATCCATGTACTCAACTGGAGGCTACAGATACAAATGCAAAACTATCAGTAAAGGAATGAATGTCCAAATATCCGACTGATAAATCAAAGCTGTAAAACATACCGGTGGTGAATCAGGGTCTCTGACATATCTGTGGTCAGGAAGAGGAGGCTCTAGCGAGACCTGGTAAGGAGCTCCGAATCGCCAACTCGTCAACTCGGTCGGCATGTCTGGCCACCCAAGATGATGAAGAGTCGGAGGAATCAGGGGAATCGACCCACCCCCACCTCTAGACGTACCAGCCCTGCTGGAGGAAGGGATATCCGTAGCACGAGTCTGACTCGAAGATGGTACATCAACAGGCCTCAGTGATGGAGTACGCACTCCCGTCAAGGGAGGCATCAGATATGTGTGACGATAAGTGGCATAATCCCCCTCCGTGAGATGTAGCAAAGCATCGGTGCCCAGCATAGCACTAACGACATCCTAGGTAGAGTGTCTATCAGCAGTCCGCATAGTGGCTGGGGGCGCTGCGAGAGGATCCTGAGAAGTGTACCCCGATACCTGGCGTAGAAAGCGTTCCCCCAAGAACCATGCTCTACCAACCGGTCCCTCGAGCAGGAACCTGTACTGGGAGGCGCCCGATCCTCCAGCATACTGAAATCGGAGACCATCACCCAAGCGCGCCCAAGGCTGCCAAGTAATCTGCGGATAACCAGTGCATAAGCCAATCAGAAATCGGGGATATACAGGGCAAATCAAAGATGAAAATGGAAGGAACTGAGAGTTCTGAAATACCTCTGTCGTCCGAACAGTGTCAAAATACTGTTGCAGATAGAAAATAGTCTCTCGGGGTCTCGGCCGGTGCTGGCCCTCGAACAACAGTGAATATGGGGTCATGAGGGGTCCCGCCACTACCAACTCTGGGGCTAACGTGGGAAAATATACGTAGACCCATAACTGAGGAAAGCAGTACAGAATGTAAATACAAAGTGCTGAGGGCAAAATACAGAATGTAAAGTGCGCCGTGTGTGCGATGCACAAGTAATGAGGAGCAGAAATGTAAATCAAAAGGACAGAAAGTACCTCCCAGGCTCTCCAATAGCCGCCGAGTAAGTCTCCCCGCCCGCGAGAGGCCGCGCTCATGTAGCAATAGAGGGTAGCCAGGCCGGCGCCACCCCAGTCATACCGACCGACCTGTGATAGGTCCACCAGGGCGCTCAAGAGATATAGCCCGACCGTGTTCCCTCTATCGGCGAACAGAATCGTCCCGAAGAGGAACATAAGGAAACCGCAGGCATACTGCTCCGCCTCCTCAGGAGACCCGGGCTCCATCCCCTCCCTCCGAAAATGGAAAGAGAACCAGATGTAGCGGACTCTCCCAAAAGCTCTGTCCACAGGCGGGCGGGCCCCCAGCAGATGTACCCAAGTGGCCTCCCATTCGCCCATATCCTCGTCATAAGGAGTGGGCCAACCTCCTATGTCCAGGCCGGTCAGCACAGCAAAATCTAGCGGGGTCATGGTCAAATCCCCGGTGGCGGAAAAGTGGAAGGAATTGGTGGTGTCCCACCATCTCTCCACCAAAGCTGCTAACAGTGTCCTACTGGCAAGACAATGTGATAACCCCATGCAGAAGGCCCCGAACCCTGCTAAGTCAACTAAATCCCGGACAGCCTCCGGGAGCTCGGCATACCACTCTCTCGCAGCAGTGGAGCCATATCCTCGCACGGTGCGAGAGCCAACCTGCATTCAGAATGAATACATGTGTCAGTATGAAATGAATGAGCCGTGTGCAAATGAAATGGATGAGCTGTGTGCAAATGAAATGAATGAGCCGTGTGCAAATGAAATGGATGAGCTGTGTGCAAATGCAAGTAAATAAGCTGTGTGCGAAGTAAAGTAGGGCTGCGTGTTCTCAATCAGTGTGTGCTGTGTGTTCACCTCAACAATGAACTGTGTGTTCGACATCAAAATATGGGCTACGTGTTCATCTCAAATGCTTGGGCTGTGTGTTCAAAACTCTGTCAGTGTGAACTGCGTGTTCGACATCAAAATATGGGCTGCTTGTTCATCTCAAATGTTTGGGCTGTGTGTTCAAAACTCTGTCAGTGTGAACTGCGTGTTCGACATCAAAATATGGGCTGCGTGTTCATCTCAAATGTTTGGGCTATGTGTTCAAAACTCTGTCAGTGTGAACTGTGTGTTCGACATCAAAATATAGGCTACGTGTTCATCTCAAATGTTAGGGCTGCGTGTTCTACTCTCAATCAGTGTGTGCCGTATGTTCACCATCAATTTGGGCTGTGTGTTCAGAGAATTAATGTTTTGGGCTGTGTGTTCAAATCTCAATCAGTGTGTGTGCCGTGTGTTCACCATCAATCCGAGCTGTGTGTTCAGAAAATCAGAGTTTGGGCTGCGTGTTCTACTCTCAATCAGTGTGTGCTGTGTGTTCACCATCAATTTGGGCTGTGTGTTCAGAGAATTAATGTTTTGGGCTGTGTGTTCAAATCTCAATCAGTGTGTGTGCCGTGTGTTCACCATCAATCCGAGTTGTGTGTTTAGAAAATCAGAGTTTGGGCTGCGTGTTCTACTCTCAATCAGTGTGTGCTGTGTGTTCACCATCAATTTGGGCTGTGTGTTCAGAGAATTAATGTTTTGGGCTGTGTGTTCAAATCTCAATCGGTGTGTGTGCCGTGTGTTCACCTTCAATTTGAGCTGTGTGTTCAGAAAATCAGAGTTTGGGCTGCGTGTTCTACTCTCAATCAGTGTGTGCCGTGTGTTCACCATCAATCCGAGCTGTGTGTTCAGAAAATCAGAGTTTGGGCTGCGTGTTCTACTCTCAATCAGTGTGTGCTGTGTGTTCACCATCAATTCGAGCTGTGTGTTCAGAAAATCAGAGTGTGGGCTGCGTGTTCTACTCTTAGTCAGTGTGTGCTGTGTGTTCACCTTCAAATTCGGGCTGTATGTTCGACAAATCAGTGTTTGAGCCGTGTGTTCAATTCTTAACTAATGTGTGCCGTACGTTCACAATTAATTAATGAGCCAAGTGTTCAGAGATTCAATTGTTTAAGCCACATGTTCAAGATGCAAACAAAGTACTATGTCATAAGCTAAACTGTGTGTTTAAGCATGGCAAAGGCACGAAATGCACGAAAAATGCAGAAAATGAAGTAAAATACCTCTCGTGCCTCGTAAGAGAGGTGATGCTCCGGCTCTCGCAGAAGTAGATCTACGAGTGCTCGATCATTAAAGTTAGTGTAGTGACGAAAAATGGCCCGCGGAAGAGGGGTGGACCCTCGGGGGCAGCGTCATAATATCGAAATCATCCCTGGCACCTGGAGGACCTCCACCATGAGGAAAATTACCCGCCATTCCGAAAAATCTGCAAAAGGAGCAAAAATGAGCCAAAATTGGAAAAAGTCAACAAAAGTCAACTCTCGGGAAATAGAAAAGTCAACAAAAGTCAACCCCTGAGAAAATCTCCCAAATATTGAGACAAACTTACCTCAAGTGGTGAAAATGAGAAAAGAAGCCCCGAAATCAAAATTTAATCAGTCCAAAGTGCTTGAAATTAAATGTTTTCGTGAAAACAACTTGCGTGGGGGGTTGAAAAGTGCGTATAGAGTGCAGATCTGAAGGAGAAAATGGTTTGGGAGGCAAGAGGAGAAGATTTCGCAGCTGTGGTAATGAGCTCGAAGTGTTTAGGCAAGTGAATATAAAGAAAATGAGGTGAAAAGACAAAATTGCCCACTGTTTTGGGCAGGTGGCCGGCCGGCCACCTTTTCTGGCTGGCCGGCCATTTACTTTTTGAAAAGTGGCCGGTGGCCTCCCTTGGGGAAAATAACTGGCCGGTGGTGTTCCCCATGTGCTCACCTAGCTCTCTGCAAATTTTGAGGAAGATTGGAGTTCCCGGGACCTGAAAAAGTTCAAGAAAAGTGCACTTTCTGGCGCGAAATTGCTCCGCCGGAATTTCAGCTTCAATTTCTGACATGTGTCTCATCATTACTCATCAAAATCAGAGTGTATCCTTTTTGAACATGTTGTAACCTCTCCGGGAGGTGAACCAGAGGCCGCGATCGAGTCGCCTTCGCCGAAATGCGCGTTTCCTTGCTCGTTGTTTCGCAACAAACGGGCACCCTGATTTATGCTCGTTTTGCATTGTTGTGCACATAACTTACATTCTCATGAGCATTTTTGCATTGTCATGCATGTTTTCTTGATATACCATACCTCTGTGCTCGAGCATGTGTTGTCACGCACGTTCCTTTCTCGCATTGCGATGCATTCACTCGCCGACACTGCGTGTGTCAAACTTTCGGAATCACAGGAATCACATTGAATATATGTTGTTAGCATATTGTGCTTGTTGAATTTCTCTCTTTTGCAGGCACGATATTGTATGTACGGTTCATTTGAGGCTGGTGCGACCAGATGAATCGCGCAGGTATCGTATCTTCTCCGTGTGAGACGCGACGAGGATTAAGTAATTCTCCGCATTCCTAACTGCATGAAATGTAGTTGTTGCTTTGCATTCTTGCTTAAAACTGTTGCATCTATTTGCGAATACTTGCTTCATTACAGCTTGCTGCATTTGCATGATCATACATCTGGCTCCGTGCATATCGCTTTGCATTTTGCCCCCTTTGCCTGTGGGCACGCCTGCGGGCATATCTCTGTTCATCTTGTATGATTGTCTAAGTCTTCGGCCTTGTCAAAAATGGGTCGTCTCTGGGCTTTGACATTCACTCCCGTCACTTGTGACTTCCGAGTTCTATCAAAAAGGGGCAACTGTAGACACCCCATTTTTGACCGACCTTGAGACTCAGACGTCACCGATTGAGCGCTCAGTGATGTTGCATATTGTGCTCGTTCAAAAGTCTCAGAGTCGCGGCCGTGAGCCCTGCCTCCGGACTTCCGAACCCTCTTCCGTGCCTTGCCTCGGTTTGCGAACCAGACTCGGTTTTCTCTGTTTCTCTTCCTGAGGGGAGGGAGCGGTCTAGTAGACCATCTCTCAGTGGCCGTGGGCTACTTTTCGTGGCCATAGGCCATTTTTCCCATTTCGGAGCCCGGTTTCCAGTTTTCGGAGCCGTCAGGCCGTATGCCTCGGTTCGGGACTGCCTAACCATCTCCGATTGCTCCGGTTTTTGGCATGCATCCTATTTACTCCCTTTTGAGGGACACTGAGGTCTGAGAGACCCACTTCGTGGTCGAACGCCACTTTCGGTACTTAACGGCCTGTTTTTGGGACCCCAAACTGCGTGTTTTGGCCCCCGAGCATTCGTTTTGCATCGGTTTTCGTTCAATTTTGGCAGGTACCTCTGTTTTATCACTAGGAAGGTCACTGAAGGGTGGGAGGCCAGCAATTGTCTCAGCAACCAGTTATATCCCTCCGGCGCCCTCCGACGCCCGTTTTTCTCACTTCCGAGCCAATATTGACCACCCTAGGGCCATTTTCATCAACCCCAAACCACATATTTGTGTTGTACACACATGGGAGGACCCTAAAAGTCTATGGCCGGCCAGTTATTGTTGTTGAACCTTTTGAACCCTTTCTAAAAGTGGCTTGTTGTCTCTCATGTTTTACAGTTGCCAATTTCCAACCACAGGGTCTTGTTGAGGACACATGGGAGGACACCTTTTTGTGGTGGCCGGCCAAAAATTCCTCTGGACCATTTTGCCCCTTGGCCAGCCGGCCATAGAGGGTGGCCGGCCGGCCACCTGCAGCTTTGACAACTGGCCGGCCAGCTTCCTTACACTGAGTGCATTACAGCTGTGCATTGTTTTCCCTCCAAAAACTGCATCCGGAGGGAACTCTTTTTGGAGGGAAAATTGATGCCATTTCCCTCCACTTTTTTCCCTCCATTTTGGCCCCATTCTTGTCCATATAGCTGGCCTCCCAGCTCTAGAGAAAGGGTTGGAAAATTTGCTTTGGGCATATACACACATATCTCCCTTTATCTCTCTCATTCTCTCAAGTTCCAACCCCATTTTCTTCATCACCACCAAGCACCACCACCACCACTCCATTTCCAGCACCTTGGGAGGCTTTCTAGCAGCTAGGAGGCAGCAAATTTGGTCCAAGAAGCAGCCAAGGTTTTAGTCTTCAAGGGTAAGTCCACTTCCCCTCTTTTCTAGCTCTATTTTGCAACAATTTCTTAGCCTATTTGCTTGCTGTTTTGGGCTCTGACCCTAACTGAAAGGGGCATTTTTTTGAGCCATTCTTCATGTTTGTTTAAGGGCTCAACCCTGTTTGAGTGCCCCATTGTGCACTTGCTTCAATACCCTCTTGTATGCCATTATCTTGCATGATTTTTCTAGCCTATGTGTGATCTGTTTTTGAGCATGATATAAACTGTAAGTTGGATTATTTTGAGCCCGTCTACAATATTTTAGAAGGGCTCAACACTGTTGGGGGCCTCCATGTAGCACTTAACATTGTACCCCTCTTTGGCCCCCATTTTTGCATGCTTTGTTAGCTCATTTCAGCTTCTGTTTTCGGCCATGATCCGAACTGAAAGTGGCCATATTTTTACCCTCTTGTCATGTTTTATAAAGGGTCTTTGGCTATTTGATGAATTTTTTGTGCACTTCATGTTATACCCTCTTATGGCCTTAATCTTGCATTGCATTTTGAGCATGTTTGCATACTGATTTGGAGGCTGTCATAAACTGTAAATGTTCATATTTTTGGTCCCTCTTCACTGTTGTAGAAGGGTATTTTTATTTTTGGGCATTTCATGTACCACTTGCTTCATTGCCTCCCTTGCGGAGCCATTTTTGTATGCCATTTTATCCCTACTTGTGATTGCTGTTTGGCCATGTTTTTTACTATAAAGATGCTTATTTTGGGGCTTCCTTGCTTCTTATTTTTCACTCCATGTCCAGATTATGCATGTTTAGTATAGCTGTAGGCCATTTCATGTACCTAGTTTTGCATTTCGGGAGAGATTCCGTGCATCGGGTGTCATTTCGCCTCGTTTCGGGGCTGTTTTGCCCCTCATTTTGCCACTTATTTTTGCATGTTAGCACACCATATTCCATGTCTTTGCCATGTCTCATTAGAGTGGCATTTCGGTGCCTGAGGGTCCGTTCTCGGTTTGCGTGCACGTGTGCACGCATTTCGAGGTGTCTTGTTTTCATCTGATGGCCTCCTGTGTGAGTGTGGCTGAGGCTCTCTCATGTTGGTGTAAGCCCATTATTGCATTGTGTATGCCATTTCATCCATAGCATTGTGTATGCCCGATTGTGTATTACCTCGTATAGCGTGTATGCCATTCCATGACATTATGTATGTTAAGATTGTATCTTAGTCGCATTTCATGCATGTCACGCATATTTCATTGTGTTCGGGATAGGAGTTAGCCCGAGCACGGGAAACGAGGTACGTTCCGCACTCCGAGTGACGGAACGTGTCTCAATTCTTGAGTCACCGACACTCCGGATTATCCATGATGGAGTTAGGTTTTGTTATAGTATTCATATGCATTCATTCTATATTGAGTTGTGCAATTCGGCTCCTCGACCATCATGCATCGAGATACGTGATTGGTGGCACGAGGATCGAGGCATGCATATATCTGTGAAAATACATTGCTATGCCCCTTTCCTGCTCTCTGTTGCAGCATATCAAGAATCAGCAGTCTTCCGAGGCTTGGCACACTTTTCAAGAAACATTGCAAAACAGAGGCTAATCGGGGCATCGCCGTGGATTTCCGCGCAAAGCAGCCCAAACATGCATCATTCCATCATCCGAAGCAGAATCAAGGCAGTCCCTGGCTTGCATGCCAGTTTTATTTTTCTTAGTTAATTTGTTAATTAATTAGGGATTTGTATATTATTTGGAATGTATTATTCTTTCATTTTGGGACTGTATTATTTATTTGGACCCTCTGCGCGAGGGCATAATTGTAATAAGTGTGGGTGAGTGTGATGTATGTCTTCCAATCCCACGTCTTTTCTTCCCTTTTATTTACCGGCTTATGATGGTTAGATATAGGGCATATTTCAATTAGCATACAGTATGACAGCATGTTTGCATCATTCATCTGTTTTGCACGCACCGAGCTCGGCGCATCATACAAACTGCATTTGTATTTCAATTCCAAATTGAATACGTGTTAGTTGTAGAATTCCATATGCCATGTTTAGAATAGCCGAGCCTGCTATAGTTGCATCTTTGCATGTGTTGCATTAGGCATTTCTGTATATTTAGGATCATGCATGATTTCTAATGAGCTTTTGTTTTGGCTTGGAGTACTCGGTGAGTCTTATGCTTTAGCATCCTTGCATGCGTGTGAGTGACTGCCATGAATAGCATGCTTACCATGAGGTTATGTGCTTATGTGATATAACTGCCTTGAATGCCTGTGGGTGGAGGTTGGGTTACTTGGAGTGGGACAATTCATCAAATGTTTGTTTTAAGCCCACTAGATAGTGGCAAAATCATATTTTCTAAGCCCACCCGAGGGTGGCAAATCCACGTCTTAGCCTACCTGCGGGTAGCACCATCAAACCATTTTCAAACAAACAAACATGAAATGTTTTGTTCCAATTCAGGCGACTCAGTCTATAATTGTATGCTGTGCGCATCACATAGTAAACCTAGGCTAATAACCGGAATAAGAACACACAATGTTTTCAAAAATAGATATCATGGTTAGTAGAGGCCGGTCTTTGACCGGGCGAGCGGGGGTGATCACGAAGTGACCTTCCCCAATCGTACCCAAGTTCCCGAGCCGAGGCAACTTTGGTGATGACGGACACGTGGCCTTTGGCACCGAGTCAGGGTTTCCTAAATTTTCCAAAAATAAAATATTTAGGTGGCGACTCTGTATCTGGCAAAGTAGTCCATGTTTGGCACTTCTTTCAAAAAATCTATTTTCAAAACGATTTGCCGGATTTGGACTCTTTGGTTCAAGATTAAGAACCGTGACATTTGAGTCCTGCGAACTGCAGTAGACCCGCAAGCGAACCAGAACGGGGGGGAGTCGCACCCTCCCCGGAATGCGTTCGGGGACTTCTACACAGCTGCTTCCAAGGAATCATCATCCAGTGCCTCTTCATCAGAGTGTTCCCTCTGGTGTGAGAAACCTTGTCCAATAACTGGTGGGTTTCTAGTATCCTTCTTGATGGTTGTCTGGTTAGCAACATGCATTTGCACATTGACTTCTTCCAATTCTGTTAAGGACAAGTTCTGGAAGTCTGACGTAATGACATTGGCTGTCGCCTCTCCAACTTCTGGAAATGGATTACTGTCGATCCCCATGGCCTTTTCTGTTTTGGCTGGGAACTTCAAACTTCCTTTCCGAATTTGTTTTTGGATCTTGTCTCGAAAAACAATGCAGTTTTTAGTCGAGTGAGACCAAGAGTTATGCCATTTACAATATACTTTTCCCTTAAGTTCATCTGGAGAAGGCAGTTTTACTCCTTTAGGTAACTTAAGGAAGTTGGCCGCAAGCAAATGATCAAAGATGTCATCTGCTTTTGTTAAATCGAAAGAGTATTTTCTGTGAAAGTCTTTCTTTTTAAACTGCTGGTCAATTGTTGTATCCTTATGAATTAATGCTTCACAGATTACAGGTTCTTTGCCCACAATCTCTGCTGCATCGATCTCATAATTTGGATCTTTATAATATGTCTTATACGAGGCATTATTTCGATCTTGTTCTTTCTCTAGTAATGCTTCATATCGAGACACCTTATAGGTTAGTTCGACCAAATCTCTGAATTCAGTTGAGTCAAACTTCTTTCGAAGCCTGAACTCTAAACCGTTTTGAGCCAATCTTACGAATTCTAGCTCTGGTAGGATGACTCTACATTTATTTCGAGCCCTTTTAAATCTAGCAATAAACTGAGTAGTCTTCTCTTCAGGCCTTTGACTCAATCTAGCCAAGTCTTCCATAGAAACCTCTGGCTCTAATTGGAAGAATTAGGCATGAAATGCCTCTTCCATTTGTTGCCAATTTTGAATGGAGGCAGGTGTAAGGTTGATGTAGCATACAAACGCTCCCCCAGTTAGAGAATTTGGGAATAATCTTAGTTTCATATAGTCATGATTAGTAAATTCGCCGCATTGAGCAGCAAACCTAGCAATATGCTCTATTGTTGATTGATTCCCAGTCCCATAGAAGAGGGTAAAATTTGGTATCCTGAACCCTCTTGGGTATTCATGTACCCTATCTACCCATTCTGGGTATGGTTTTCTATATACAGGAGTCTGGACCCCCCAAGCTATCGATCCACACATCTCTCTAACAATATCAGCAATTTGGTCCCTAGGGACCATATTTTGTGCCTGCTGAACCACTACTGGAGGGACAAACACAGGATTTGGTGGACAAACTTGTGCTTGCGATCCTCTTGGTCCATAAGGAGGTACATTTGGGACTGGTTGATCCTGTGGTGCAGATTGCTGTTGGGGATGTGGGTAACCCCTTTGAGTCTGTCCTGCGAAAGGTGCAGGAACAAGCATTGTGTCCCTTTCATTTGCAGGCCAACCTTCCAACCCCCCGTGTATAAATTCGAATAAGGGATTATTATACCCTCTAGTGCCAGGTATGGCTTTGAACATGGGATTTGTAACCATTCTTACGCCAGTTTCTTGTACTTGGCCAGATCCACCAACTTGTGTGGTTTCATTGTTAAGTACTGAGGCATTTTGGCTTGCTATAGTGTCACGACCCAAACCCGCCCCTATGGGTTTAGCACCGTAACCGGCCAGTAATCCGAGATTACCGAAGGCCTGCTTAACAGTAATATAGTAGTACAGAGTACAGGGGCATGGCGGAAGCCAGAACAGTAAATAAACAATGTTCAATGAGCTGTGACAGTCTGTATGCAAAAAAGATTTTTCATACATATAGACGTTCAGTATAGAACAGTATGCACAATATTTACAATCATTCAGTACAAGGACTCCCTATTAACAGTACAGTACAGTGCTGTCAGTCTATACAGTAATACCAATCAAATACAGGGACAGACGGGGAGATTAAAACACCCCTAAGCCATAGCTTGAAAGGCTCGGGACCTCGCAGTGAGGCACAGTGGTTGGCTTGACGAAACTAAAGCTTGCCTGACGCTCCTAGCTGCGGTCTGGTGCCTGTACACCTACATATATATATGAGCAGTGAGCTAAAGCCCAGTGAATAACACAATGCGTAAAGGGGTTAAGAAAGAATGTCCTTTCAGTATTTTAAACAGCCGTTTGCCTCGGTAGATCAGTTATACAGTCGGTGGCTTATACTTCATGTCATATCAGTCATTTAGAAATCATAGTAATCGTACGTGGCACAACCGATAGCAAAACAGTACGGTGGTAGTAGCAGTGTCAGTACAGTGTCAGTACAGTAGTAGTAACGGTAACAGTACAGTACAGTAACAGTAACAGTAACAGTAACAGTAACGGTAACAATAACAGTAACAGTAACAGTGCAGTAGCAGTAGCAGTGACAGTAATAGTACAATAACAGTAACGGTAACAATAACAGTAACAGTAACAGTGCAGTAGCAGTAGCAGTGACAGTAACAGTACAGTAATAGTAACAGTAACAGTAACAGTAACAGTACAGTTCTTATGGACTCAAGAGGTGTCTCGCACAGATTTTAGAGGTGGCTCACACTGTAGCACTTAGGTGCGTGCAGCACTTTGCTCCAGATTTCACAGATTGGCTTTAAGCCCAGTATGGACTCAAGAGGTGTCTCGCACAGATTCTAGAGGTGGCTCACACTGTAGCACTTAGGTCCGTGCAGCACTTTGCTTCAGAGATATCCGTGACAGTAACAGTACAGTAAACAGTAGGTCTTAAAAGATCGAACAGTCGATTGATGGCCATCAATCAGTAAACAGTAGTGGTTCCAACGAGGGAACCGACAGAGGTCTCTGTAACAGTAGCAGTAATAGTAAACAGTAGTTGCTAAAGATGCCACAATACAGTTCAGAATATAGGACATACATTCATTCAGTTAAACAGTAAACAGTTCATAAAACAGTTCAACTTGGTAAACAGTTCAGTTCAGTAAAGAGTTCAGAAGATAATCATTTTTGAACATATCTTTACACAATTGTTACTCACAGAGTTCTGGGCTACAGTAAGCTAGAGCGTCTCCTCGGTAAGCCAACCCTACACAATATACAAGATGAACACACACTAAGCTATACAGTTGGAGAAGATCAATAACTTAACCCCTAATTGCCTTGGCGTGGTTCTACATCTATATCCTCATTAAGATGTCTTATACCAGGCCTAAGAATGCCTAGAATGGAATGAGGATGCAAAGATGCATTCAGAAAGTAGTTTCAAAATTTTCAGAAAAGCAGTTCCCCGCTCGAGCGCAGGTTTCCCCGTTCGAGCGGACATGCAACAAAGGTCCCCGCTCGAGCGTCAACTCCCCCGCTCGAGTGTGTGACACAAGCCTCCGCTCGAGCGTACATTACCCCGCTCGAGCGGACTGTAAAGCAGTGAGAGATGCTGGGAGCTTGATTTTCCCGCTCGAGCGGCACTTCCTCCGCTCGAGCGGACGACCAAAATCTGGAAATTCTAGATTTGAACTCCAAGATCAAAATCAACTTTCAATGTATCAAATTTGATCCTTTTGGGCTAATTTTCCGGAAAACACTTTAAAACTCAATGTACAACATGTTTCAAAGATCAATTTGAGAAATCAAAGCCCAAGGGTAGTTCCATTAAACACCATTTTCAAATCAATTTCATGAACATGATTCCAATTGAACATGCATGTACTACAACAACCCTCAAGCCTCAAATTCATGCTCTAATGAGCCAATTCTCTTCAAAACAAGATGAAATCATGGACTTAAACATAAATATGAGCATGCATGTGACATTTGCCATGAAAACAACTTCAAACTTATCAATACAAGCATCCATGCATGGAATGAGCTTCAACTCAACACTATTGAACCAATTCATGCCTTAGATTACTAAAGACCCATGAATCATGCAAGAATAAACTCAAATGCACAATAAAGAAGGTCAATGATCTACCTTAGGTCTTCAATCACAAGACTAGAAGCTCAATTAGACAATTATCCTTTAATTTCTTCAATTCTCCAAGCAAAACTCAAGAAGGAACTCAATTCTCTCACTTCCTCTCTCTCTTGGTCGGTTGGGAGTAAGAAATGGCTGAGCAAAATGTTTTGTTTGGATGAAAAAGGCTCAAGAATGTTTTATATGAAAAGGGCCACTAGGTGGCAAAACGGTAAATAAGGCCAACTCTTTGATTTAGCTTATTTTATCTAATTTAATCATACCAAATCGATTTTTAATTAAATATACCATAAAATCACATAAATTATGATGATTACAGAACATCAATAAATTTTTGATTTGGCCGCCGATAAGGCCTTCAATTTGCAGTTTAATGCATAAGACAAGAACAGATAATTTGGCAGTCAAACAGATAGATTATGCATTTAAACGGTCAGAGTCAATCAATCAGTTTCGAATCTCAGTCAGTCAGTTCAGTATTTTAATCAATTCAATTATCAATCATAATCGATCTCGGTTTAGCAGTAATCTGTAAGTAATCAGTAAACAGTGACGAGGGTTGTTACAGTCTCTCCTCCTTATAAAGAGTTTGGTCCTCCAAACTCGAATTAACATATGCCAATAGAGATGATGCTTAGCATAAAAGTAACTTTCACTCTATAACAAGAGCATAATCAGATTCATAAACAAGTTCATGGCCCAATCTCAATCTTAGCAATGCACAGAAACATAATCAGAAATCGCGTATAAGGATTGGGGCTCATATTAAAACAGAGTCTTATGTACATCCAATTTTTAGTCAAGGACAGATTCGGATGCATGTTCATTTCCATATTCTTGTCCAGGGCATACATAGATGCCACAATTCTTACTTAAGCATTCGAGGTGCACTCATTAGCACTACCAGAGCAGGTACAGAACAGATACAGTACAGAACAGATACAGTGCAGGACAGATACAGTACTTATCGGGGTCATAAATTTGCACTGGTCTAAGTTTCATAAGTAATTTCCCCCGTTAAATTACAGAGTTTCGATTCGTCCTCTTCCGAGTTGTTCACCTGGTCTTAGTTCAATTTGGTTCTCAATTCGGTAAGCCATCACAGTCAGTCCAGTTCATTCGGGAGTTATCGGTAATATAAGGCGAATTGTACATTACTCCCATAGCAGTAGGCAGAGTTCTGAAGTAAGTATTCATTTACTATTCATTAGTTCCAGTTCTCACAGATTCAGTCATAGCACATGTCAATACGACAGCAGTCATACAGATTACATATACTTCCAAGCAGTCAGAGTTTATGATCAAAACCGGTCTGTGGTCAACAGATCCCATCAGTCCTGAAGTACAGTAATCACCAAAACATTCATTTCCCAGTCAAACAAGTTCATGGTCATAACAGCAATACCGGGTGAGTCATCACATGTCACATTCCCAGTTTTCCCACATTGTAAGCAATCTGATAATAGCTTTCTCATTAAGGTTTCCCTCAGGTCAATTCGATGAAAGTTCGACCAGGTCATGTCAGATGCAAGTTCTGTCAAATCATTACAAGTAAAAGTTCAAAGCACAAGCATCCAACAGAAATCCTATCAGTTACACAAAGGGTTTCATCAACCCACCGTTCTATCATATTAGATCGGATAACAGTTCCATTCCTATCATTTTCCAGATGAGGCACATTAGTTCGGACTCCATTCGTTTAGGTACATAATCAGTAGTTTCACAATTTGTCAACTGACATCAGAGTCTTATAGCATTACAATTCATATCAAAGCAGTACAGGTCATATACAACGTGTTCCTCCCAATAAGTTTACGGGCAGTGCAGAGGCATGCAGTTATTCACATTGAGAGGTAAGCATCACAGTCAATATAGCAATTTCCAAATAATTCCTTCATATAAGAATATGGTATACAGTAATACATCACCCAAGGTTCTTGGTGACACATAATAGTGAGTTGCCCTACGAGGGTTCCAGATCGGTCATACAGTCACTGAAGCATAGGCTCGTAGGTTTAATCAAACAGTCATGTCAATTTCTCACAATCACAATTCACAGTCTAGAGTTTATCATTTGGGGTCTTTATTCAGTCATGCAGTTCCAGGGTCATAGTCCCAACAGTTAAATTATCAACAAATAACATAACAATCATTCCGAGCAAAGGTGAGCAGGTATGTATATAAGTCTAAACAGTTTCCATAGCACAGGTAAATGTTAACGTAAGGTTTTACAGTGTCGCACATATAGTCCGCATCAATGGTAGATTTCAAAAGGTTCATTATTCACAGTCCATTCATCTCAGTCTTAACAATATTACAAGCATGGGAACATATATACAGGTGTGAGTTCAAAATCAGTTTTCATGTAGGCATTCGTTCACAAATTCATAAGCGGGAGTTCATATTCACAAACCAATATGGGTTCTTAGTTTCAGTAGTCTCACACACACAAACAGTTCGCGTGTATAATTTGAGTTCAAGGGTCCGTTCATTCAATAATGTCCGTCAATACGTAACAGTGCAGTACAAATCATAGTCATACAAATTTCTCGAATTACAGTCAATCATAAGGTATCCCGTGTTCAACAGTTCTAGTACAGTTCAAAAGGTCATACCTGCAGTTCACTTTCAGTTATTGCAATATGATACAAGGACCTAACTCAGCAAGTTCTCGCTGTTGACAAGTCCTAACAGTCCTCATAGTATATGGTTCATAATTCCAGTAACTCAATCGGTTCAGTCAATATGTTCTCAGTCTATACCAAATTACGGAATATACGATTCCCACACAAATGTTCGTACAAGCAATTTCATCTATTTCAGGTAATACCTATGTCAGTCTTTTCAGTTTCCCGAGCATTCTCCGAAACTAGGGTCTAGAGTTAGACTCATCATGTTCAGTTGAGTTCGTGGCAAGATTTAGGCAAATGTCCTTCCTGACCATGTCTAAACAAGTTTCGGATAGGTGGCGGCAACGCCCCAGTGGTATTTCCCACATACAGTACAGATAGGTATATCATTGTTCACATTGCTTCTTTGACCTTCATTGGTCAAAGCTATTGCTCGAGATTTTCCATTCACGGAGGTCATTTTCACTTTCTGTTACTTCTGTTTCATTCTTTCTAATTCAGTTGGCGATGTTGATCTGGATATTTCAATGCTGCTACGTTATCTCAGACATTATACTCTATCTAGGACATCTACACACTTTGACGGTCGTAAAACGTCGATTCAGTCAATCATATCTAGGTCACACCCACCTTTAGTTCTTTTCTAGTCTTTGTAGTTAGTATCTATCATATGGGGTGCCTATCTAGCTAGTTAGGTAAATTTTACCTCATATTCGAGCACAGTCTTATCACCTTTCAAGTTGTTCAAACTCAGGTACTTTCTTATCTCGGATGCATTGGGGAAAGTATTTTTCGGAGAAAACTTCACATATTTTCTCAGTTTCTAAACCCAAGTCTCAGTTTTCAGTGGTTCGGTACCTCCTAGAAATTTCCGATGGGTTCAGTTTATTTGGGTTTCCGTATCAGTGTCATCAGTTCATATTCAGTTGATTCAAGCACGTATGTCGGCCTTTTTATCTCCTCAGATTTTTAGTTAAGACGTTAACCATTCCTTCTAGCCTGTTAACTCTAACATCAGAAGATTCGGTTTCGCTTACGTTCCTCGTCCTTTCCCTTGTTTACACACAACAGGGTGTTTAGCAATGTAGGAGAGGTTCTTACTGGTTTTACATTTCATTCCATATCAGATGTGTGTATGCTTTCAATTCAACTCAGGTACGGTCACATGACCCTTTACTTTTACACGTTCATTTTCTTATAGATTTCCCCTGTCAGTAGTAACATTAACATTACATGTTATTCCATTTAACTTCTTTAAGTATGCATATAGGCTTCGTTTCAATTCACTATAAGCAGTGGTAGCAATTATAAACATAAACAGTTGCATACTTAAACAGTTTAACACATTAGCATATAATTAGTCATGTCATAACCACACACACTTTTTTATGCTCATGCAATGCCCTAACTTCTTTTCTAGGACATCCTATAGCTCATTTGGACGTGTGTGTGCGGTATAACTCGTGGTTAAGTATCGCTCTGATACCACTCTGTCACAACCCAAACCCGCCCCTATGGGCTTAGCACCGTAACCGGCCAGTAATCCGAGATTACCGAAGGCCTGCTTAACAGTAATACAGTAGTACAGAGTACAGGGGCATGGCGGAAGCCAGAACAGTAAATAAACAATGTTCAATGAGCTGTGACAGTCTGTATGCAAAAAAGATTTTTCATACATATAGATGTTCAGTATAGAACAGTATGCACAATATTTACAATCATTCAGTACAAGGACTCCCTATTAACAGTACAGTACAGTGCTGTCAGTCTATACAGTAATACCAATCAAATACAGGGACAGACGGGGAGATTAAAACACCCCTAAGCCATAGCTTGAAAGGCTCGGGACCTCGCAGTGAGGCACAGTGGTTGGCTTGACGAAACTAAAGCTTGCCTGACGCTCCTAGCCGCGGTCTGGTGCCTATACACCTACATATATATATGAGCAGTGAGCTAAAGCCCAGTGAATAACACAATGCGTAAAGGGGTTAAGAAAGAATGTCCTTTCAGTATTTTAAACAGCCGTTTGCCTCGGTAGATCAGTTATACAGTCGGTGGCTTATACTTCATGTCATATCAGTCATTTAGAAATCATAGTAATCGTACGTGGCACAACCGATAGCAAAACAGTACGGTAGTAGTAGCAGTGTCAGTACAGTGTCAGTAACGGTAACAGTACAGTACAGTAACAGTAACAGTAACGGTAACAATAACAGTAACAGTAACAGTGCAGTAGCAGTAGCAGTGACAGTAACAGTACAGTAATAGTAACAGTAACGGTAACAATAACAGTAACAGTAACAGTAACAGTACAGTTCTTATGGACTCAAGAGGTGTCTCGCACAGATTCTAGAGATGGCTCACACTGTAGCACTTAGGTGCGTGCAGCACTTTGCTCCAGATTTCACAGATTGGCTTTAAGCCCAGTATGGACTCAAGAGGTGTCTCGCACAGATTCTAGAGGTGGCTCACACTGTAGCACTTAGGTCCGTGCAGCACTTTGCTCCAGAGATATCCGTGACAGTAGCAGTACAGTAAACAGTAGGTCTTACAAGACCGAACAGTCGATTGATGGCCATCAATCAGTAAACAGTAGCGGTTCCAACGAGGGAATCAACAGAGGTCTCTGTAACAGTAACAGTAATAGTAAACAGTAGTTGCTAAAGATGCCACAATACAGTTCAGAATATAGGACATACATTCATTCAGTTAAACAATAAACAGTTCATAAAACAGTTCAACTCAGTAAACAGTTCAGTTCAGTAAAGAGTTCAAAAGATAATCATTTTTGAACATATCTTTACACAATTGTTACTCACAGAGTTCTGGGCTACAGTAAGCTAGAGCGTCTCCTCGGTAAGCCAACCCTACACAATATACAGGATGAACACACACTAAGCTATACAGTTGGAGAAGATCAATAACTTAACCCCTAATTGCCTTGGCGTGGTTCTACATCTATATCCTCATTAAGATGTCTTATACCAGGCCTAAGAATGCCTAGAATGGAATGAGGATGCAAAGATGCATTCAGAAAGTAGTTTCAGAATTTTCAGAAAAGCAGTTCCCCGCTCGAGCGCAGGTTTCCCCGCTCGAGCGGACATGTAACAAAGGTCCCCGCTCGAGCGTCAACTCCCCCGCTCGAGCGTGTGACACAAGCCTCCGCTCGAGCGTACAATACCCCGCTCGAGCGGACTGTAAAGCAGTGAGAGATGCTGGGAGCTTGATTTCCCCGCTCGAGCGGCACTTCCTCCGCTCGAGCGGACGACCAAAATCTGGAAATTCCAGATTTGAACTCCAAGATCAAAATCAACTTTCAATATATCAAATTCGATCCTTTTGGGCTAATTGAAAACACTTTAAAACTCAATGTACAACATGTTTCAAAGATCAATTTGAGAAATCAAAGCCCAAGGGTAGTTCCATTAAACACCATTTTCAAATCAATTTCATGAACATGATTCCAATTGAACATGCATGTACTACAACAACCCTCAAGCCTCAAATTCATGCTCTAATGAGCCAATTCTCTTCAAAACAAGATGAAATCATGGACTTAAACATAAATATGAGCATGCATGTGACATTTGCCATGAAAACAACTTCAAACTTATCAATACAAGCATGCATGCATGGAATGAGCTTCAACTCAACACTATTGAACCAATTCATGCCTTAGATTACTAAAGACCCATGAATCATGCAAGAATAAACTCAAATGCACAATAAAGAAGGTCAATGATCTACCTTAGGTCTTCAATCACAAGACTAGAAGCTCAATTAGACAATTATCCTTTAATTTCTTCAATTCTCCAAGCAAAACTCAAGAAGGAACTCAATTCTCTCACTTCCTCTCTCTCTTGGTCGGTTGGGAGTAAGAAATGGCTGAGCAAAATGTTTTGTTTGGATGAAAAAGGCTCAAGAATGTTTTATATGAAAAGGGCCACTAGGTGGCAAAACGATAAATAAGGCCAACTCTTTGATTTAGCTTATTTTATCTAATTTAATCATACCAGATCGATTTTTAATTAAATATACCATAAAATCACATAAATTATGATGATTACAAAACATCAATAAATTTTTGATTTGGCCGCCGATAAGGCCTTCAATTTGCAGTTTAATGCATAAGACAAGAACAGATAATTTGGCAGTCAAACAGATAGATTATGCATTTAAACGGTCAGAGTCAATCAATCAGTTTCGAATCTCAGTCAGTCAGTTCAGTATTTTAACCAATTCAATTATCAATCATAATCAGTCTCGGTTTAGCAATAATCAGTAAACAGTGACGAGGGTTGTTATATATAGGCCTCGAAATGGGTTCATACCAAGACTGAGGTGATGGTCTTTCATAGTTCTGGTTACTAGTTTGACCATTAAAATGTCCATTAACTTGCATAGGCTATTTGTCTCTAGCCAATCTTTGTTGAGGGACATTTAGGACTTCCTCTGTGTGCCTTGTGTTTGTTGGTTGGTGGTTATTCATTCGATCTAAAAAGGATGTTGCCCACCTTTCCATTGTGTTCATCAATTGTTGTCCCATAGCATCTACTAGGCCATCCCATGGATTGGTTGGCTGAGTAGATGTAACAGTGGATGGTCCAATTCCTTGGTTTCGTCCAATATTATGAACATATGGTTCTTGTCTCGAAGTACTGGTCTGTTCGACCATAGGTTCTGATAACATGGGAGTTTCCACAGGATGTGTTACCACATTATTCTCTGGATTAGGTATTTCTACCTCTCCTTCTACGCCTTCTTCCAAGCGTTCATTTTCTCCTTGTCGTCTTCGTCTAGCCATTTTAACAAGTCCCACCGGGCGTGCCAAAAATATATGTTGGCTTTTTGGCTTTTCAAAGGGTATTTTTGTAAATGCGAGCGTGCCAGCAAGGATCAATCAGTCCTTACAGAAATTATAATTGCCAACCAATTATCAGACGATTGTGTTTTAGTTCTTTCAGCCTCAATGAAGAGGACTTTTACTAGTGGCTTGACTTAGAAGAAATTAAGAGAAATAACAGTTAATATGAAGAATAATGGAAGTATTTCATTAAAATGAACACTTACAATGATCCAAACTCAGCCTCGAAGAGGTTTACAGTGACGATCTACTTGAAACTACTCCTATGAATCGAAGTGCAGAACAGGTATTTAAAGTGCAAGAAAGGTAAAGACTGGAAATGAAAAACTGGAAAAGAAAATATGTAAAGTAAGACTGGTTTGTATGATCTGAGTCTAGGGGTTTTTTTTTTGGGGACCTCCTTGCTATTTATACTCCTCAAGGATGACCATCGAACTGCACTTCAAACCGTCGAACTGCACTTCAAATCCTCAAGGATGATCATGCTGCCTTAGAAGTAGTTTCACTACGCCATCACTTGCAATTGGGCTTCCCTCCTGTATTTGAATTTGAATATGAGTAACCGTTGAAGCCACGTCATCTTGTATCTCTTTACTGATCCAGTGCTACCCAAATCACGTGAGAACCAATTTTCACTGCCACGTGTACAATCAGGATCGAAGACTTGAGTAATCTTCCTATATTACCCTTACTCTGCCACGTGTCGAACTGTGATTGACTTTTACAAAATATGTAGCCAACAAAGATTAAAGTGATCATTGAACTAGATCACAAAATAAACCCAATCAAGTCCAAACACACTCTTAAGTTGAGATGACTAATTTGAGATAATTTAAACTCTTCCAAAGAATGTGGTTAGATTATCAATTTCAATATGTTGGTTTTATTTTCAAAAACTAGTTTCAAATTTTATTTTTTTCTAAAAAACTAAAAAAAAATTGGGTGAAATTTTTTTTAAAAAAAATACTTATTATTTTTGTATAATTTTATCTTTTAAGTCATAAATAATTTTTAAAATTTTAAAAAGAAATTTTAAAAATTTTAAAAATAAATTTTTAATTTATATTGCTCTCAAATTAATTTTAATTTTTTCAAAAAAACAAATCTAAAAATTATTTTGGGTTGTTTTTTTGTTTTTTTGTTTTTTTTTTTTGGTGATTTGCCTATGAGGCAGTGAAATTTCCCTCTCAAAATTCCCTTTTTTTTTTTTTTTTTTTCCGGATAGGTAAATCCCATCATCAGATGTCCCCTCATCAATCTCCACGATTTTCACTCTTGTACACCCTTCTCTCACAATTCATAGGAAAGAGAGAATGATCGTGAATGGAATTGAAGACGAGGACAAATGGCTCACCGAAGGCATCGCAAGGATTCAACACAATGCTTTCTATATGCATCGTGCACTGGTAATTCATCAGACCTATCAATCAATATTTCTTCAATCAATTCTTTCATATTCAAAACCCTAATTCTCCAATTCGTGTGTTCATCAGGACTCCAACAATCTCAGAGAAACCCTATAATATTCGGCACAAATGTTGTCTGAGCTCCGAACATCTAGACTATCTCCACACAAATACTTTGAACTCTGTATATATAGCCTTTGATCATTGTCGACAATTGTATTTATTTATTTATTTATTTATTTTCTATATCGAAATTCAATTGATTATTTGTTTACTGTTGTGACATGTCAAATATGCGAGCCTTTGATGAATTAAGAAGACTTGGAAATCTTCTTTAAAGAGGAAGATAAACATGGTTGTACGGTCTTTGACCTCTATGAACTCGTCCAGCATACTGGAAACATTTTACCCAAATTGTAAGTTGGAATCACTTGTGATTTGGTCCTTTAATTCTATTGTTTTGTTTATACTAATCACAATATTCATGCATTTCTTATAAAATTTATGTAACTCCTAAACTATTATCTGGTTCTTATTCTGCCCAATTTATGGAATTCATTTGTTTTTTTGGTGAAATTCAAAAAAAATAAAAATAAAAAATTTGAAAAAAAGAAAAAAAAAATGAAGGTTTGGCTCTAGTGATAAAATCAAAATAAACATTGAATTTTAATTTTATCAATTTAAACCATAATATTTTGATTTATGTTCAATCTAAATCATCTACCTATTTTAGTCATTAAACTCAATGTAGGTGTATATAGAATATCTAAAATGTCATTTTTTTTTGTTGAGTTTGGTGATTAAAATACCAATTTTCCATCAATTTTATTTAACAAAAACAGGCAAATCAAATTTCATAGGAAAGTGAGCCAATTAAAAAAACAAGGAAAAATTACATATTCTGTTTTTTGTTTTCTGACATGCCAGTCTTTGAGGGGTAATAAAGCCATGGTTAACAAGAAATAGCTTGAAATGAAATTAGAATATTGTAACATTGCTTTGTTGTTTTGGAGATCACAAGGTCATGACATTGATGAACAAAGACCCTATCCTAGGATGTTCTAATCAAATTTCATAGTTCAATTTCTAGCATAACTTCTAAGCACAAAATTTTCGAACTTGTATGTGCTTAAATGCATTAATGTGCTTCTTTCTTGTGCTTTAGCTGCATTGCTTTCAGGCACTCACTAAAATTAAAAGTTCTACAGATTAGAAAAATAAATTAGAAGCAAAAAACCAAGGGCTGCTTTTGAATTTTGGTTCACAGCTTGATCAGAGCTTAAAAGACCTGCACAAGACCATCTTGGGGTCAGTTTCTCAATAGCAGCAACAATTGAGATGCATGGAGGAACACGTCTCTTCATTTCTTGCTAGTAAATATGACGTATGAACTGAAAGCTGATTTCTCTTTCATATGTTAAACTTATGAGTTAATTTTGTTAATCTTACATAGTTTTCTCTCAAGCCACTCAGATACTGGAATAGGATCTGTGAGCCCGAGATTGCAGCAAGCTTAGTCAAGAGCTTATGATATATGAGCTCGAGATTGCAATAGAAAAAGCTTGAGTTGGAGAAGCGATCTCACTTGCCCATCCCTCCTGATTCCAACAAGTCAATAAGGCAACCCAACGAGCAACAACCAGAGTTAAGTTCCCCAGGTGGGAAACGTAGACCAAAATTTGCAAACTTGCAGCAAATCGATGACTAATCTAGTGAGATCAGCTGTGAAACAAGGAATTCGAGTTACCTGGAAGACGATATTTCTATGCAATCAAATGGAAACATTGTCTCAGACTCAGGGATAGACACATAAGTCACCAGTTTGGAATGCTGTACTAAGACCAGTGGCAGCCAGATTCCATCCATGAAGGCTGCCAAGTACTTAGTTTCTGGCATAGACTGCAAATCTAAAGGACAAAATAAAACAGCTCAAGGTAAAATTGCAACTTAATGTAGTATATTAACAAAGGTGGACAATCTTTTTGTCACTAGCTCCATCATTTTTGAATTCAGATTTGATGTGACAACCCTCACCTCTGATTAGTGCTAATCTGTGATTAAGCATGATGAGTAACTGATTAAGTTGAATTTCTGAACTGATTGCATGAGGGTGTTGCATTAGTTGTATTTCTATCTGTTTGTCATTAAATGATCTGTTCATGTTTTAATTTCAAACTGCAAATTAAAGGTCTTATCGGCGATTGAATTAGAAATTGATTAGTATTTTATGCTAATTAGAATTTATGTGATTTTATGGTAGGTTTAATGAAAATTTGATTTGGAACGATTAAATTTGATTAAATAAAGTTGTATTACATTAGTTGGCTTTTACTACCAAATTGCCATTAGTAGGCCACTTTCATACAACACTTTGAGACTTAATTCATATCAGTTTTGGTGCATCATTTTATTCATCTTCTAGTCCAAAATTGAGAGAGAGAGAGAGAGAGAGAGAGAGGGAGAATAGGAGAAAAACTTGATTTCAACAAGGATTAGCTTGGAGACTTAGAGGAATTGAAGTAGATTGCAAAATTGAGCTTCCATACCTAGAATTCAAAACCTAAGGTAGGGGATTCATCCTTTACTCTATGTATTTAAGTTGTTACATGCATGGTCCATGGTGAAATTAGTGATTTGAGTCAAGAATTGATTTGAAGAGTTGGATTGTGAGCTAATTCATGCATGCATGTACATATTCTTACATTTTGAGGTTGTTTTCATGAAAACTCTTACATGCAAGTTCACATTTTGGTTGTAGTCCATGAATTTACTTCGGTTTTGAGCTTAATCTTGCATTTGATCAAGTGTTAGAACACTGCAGTTCATGCGAGTTCATGTATGTTATGTTTTTACATAATTCATGAAAGTTTCTTTGAAATTGTGTTCAATTGGCTTACCTTTAGGCTTGATTTTACAAAATTGATCTTCAAAACATGTTGTAGTATGAGTTTTTAAGTGTTTTCCAGAAAATGGGCCCAAAAGGTTGAGTTTTGATGTGTTGAATGCTTGGTTTGAGCTTGGGAGACAAATCTGGAAATTCTAGATTTTGGCTTCCACGCTCGAGCGACCATCTTTTGTTCAGAGCTCCGCTCGAGCGAAGGAATGCTGGCTCAAGCGTAGATTGCAAGCTCTCAGATTTTTGGTGCATGCAGACGCACGCTCGAGCGACGAGACCTACGCTCGAGCGAGCATCGAGCGGGGATTTTCAACATCCAGCACTTTTTGTATTTTTACAGACCGCTCGAGCGAGGAAGTCCACGTTCGAGCGACCCCTCTGTTTTGGAAAGCTCGCTCGAGCGTAGAAAGCCACGCTCAAGCGAGACCCTTGTTTCAGCAAAAATTTGAAAAGTGTTTTAAAGTGCATTTTTGCATCCTCATTCCATCCTAGGCATTCCTAGGCCAAGTTTAAGGCATCTTAATGAGGATAATGTTATAGAACCACACCAAGTATAATTAGGGGCTAAGTTATTAATCCCGAGTGTGTGTTCGTTCTGCAACTGTAGGGTTGGCATCCGAGGACGCTCGTTAGCTTGTCTACAGCCCAGTGCTCTGTGAGTAATAATGTTATAAAGATATGTTCAATTATGATTATTTTCTGAACGATCAACTGTACTACTTACTGAAATGTTATTGTTTAATGAATGAATGTTTGTCCTATTTGTAAACTATATTCGTGGCATCCTTAGCAACTTACTGTTACTGCACTGTTACTGCTACTGTTACAGAGATCTCTATCGGTTCCAATGTTTGGAACTACTACTGTTACTGTTATGATGGCCATCAACTGACTGTTCGGTCTGTTAAGACCTACTGTATTGTCTTGTTATGGGACGTACCACATATGACTACTATGGTTCTAAATGACTGATTTACTGATGCAATTGACTGTTTTAATTACTGAAAGGACATTCATTCTTAACCCCTTTACACATTTATTATTCACTAGGCTTTAGTTCACTGTTTATATCTATATGTAGGTGTCCAGGCACCGGACCGATGCTAGGAGCATCAAGTTAAGCTCCCGTTTTGTCACGCCAACCACCGTGCCTCACCTCGAGGTTCCAAGTCTGGTCAAGCTAAGGCTATTTTGGGGTGTCTCAGTTTCACCCTCCTGTCTCTGTTTTGTAATAAATGTGTAAGACTTAACTGTACATTTATAGTTAAGGATTTGGTCCCTAACATGGATGTTTGTGTATATGTCGCATGTACATATGTTTTGGACATCTTTTATTTACTGTTTTGGCTTCTGCCAGCCCCTTTATTCTATATTACTATCATTACTGTTAAGCAGGCCTTTGATAATCACGGATTACTAGCTTGTTGCGATGCTAAACCCATAGGAGCGGGTTTGGGTCGTGACAGAGTGGTATCAGAGCGATACCAAGCACGAGTTATACCGCACACACGTGTCCAAATGAGCTATAAGATGTCCTAGAAAAGTAATTAGGGCATTGCATGTGCATGAGCATGAGAAAGTGTGTGTGGCCATGATATAAATATATGTGGTAATGTGCTAATATGCTTAAGTCAACAACTTCCTATGTTTATTATTACTATATTGCCTACAGTGAAATGGACAATGCAAGAAATGCCGATGAATCTGAATCATCTGAGGCAGGAATGGCAAGGTTAGAAAGAACAGTTGAACTGTTGACTGAAGCCCTAAGGCAACAACAGAACCAACAGCCCCCACCTCCTCCAGTACAGCCAGAACCAAATGTTAATGATGATATAATTGCTTTGACACAGAAGTTTAGCAAAATGAAACCCCCATCTTTCCAAGGAGGCCTTGAACCACTAAAGGCCGAAGCATGGGTTCTAGAGACTGAGAAATTGTTCGAAGTGTTTCCATGTTCTGAAGCACACAAGGTGTTACTGGCTACCTTCACTTTACAAGAAGAAGCCAGACGGTGGTGGATGCTCGTCCGTGACACCAACAATGCTATGACTTGGGCTCAATTTAAAGAGTCCTTCTTTTACTTTCCCCAGTGTGTCTGAGACCGCAAAGTGACTGAGTTTGAACAGTTGAAACAAGGTACTATGTCGGTAGCAGAGTATGAATCTAGATTCACTGAACTCGCCAGATATGCACCACACATGGTGGACACTAATTATAAAAAGGCCAGGAAGTTTGAAGGTGGCCTTAATGTCAAGATACTTGATCGAATCAATGTTCTGAAGTTACTTAAATATGTGGATGTTCTTGACCGAGCAATAATAGCTGAGTCGAATATCAAAGCATTAAAATAGACTGAAACACCCACGACCAAGTGGCCTGGTAAGAGACGAGGCTTTAAGTTTAAGAAAGGCCGAAACAGTTAATTGAATAAGAAGCAGAATATAGGGTCAACAAACAGTTCTAGTCCGGGAAGTGGTTCCATACCACCCTGCTCTGAATGTGAAAAAAGGCATAAAGGGGTTTGTTATAAAATTTTTGGTGCTTGTTACAGGTGTGGCAAGGTGGGCCACATGGTCAAAGATTGCCCTTCTACTTCCCAAGGCAATAGTAAAGCTGCAGCTAGTGCCACAGCATTAACCGTCACACCAAAACCCAACCCCAAAGCTACTGGAAAGGAGCCTTTAAGGCAAGGCCAGGTGTTTGCACTAGTACCGGGAGATGAGCAGAATACCGAGATAGTTGTGCCAGGTACACTCTCAATCTGTGCCCAAAATGCTTATGTTCTGATTGATTCGGGGTCTACACATTCATTTGTCTCGCATGCTTTTTCTCAAAAATTAAATAGACCACTGGAACACCTGAATTATTTGTTAGCTGTATCTTCACCTGCTGGGGGATCCATGACTTGTGCTTATGTGTATCCCACATGTGAGATTGTTATTAGGGATGTGCATTTGTATATTGATTTACTTCCTTTGAACATTGATCATTTCGATGTAATATTGGGAATGGACTGGTTAACAAAATATCATGCTACCATAGACTGTGTAACGAAATAAGTTGTTTTCCGTCCACCTGGATTGCCTGAATTTGTGTTTAACGGAGTTGGTGTAGTGCCTCCCCCATATCTGATTTCGTCCATGAAAGCTTTTAAATTGATTAAAAAGAGGTGTAAAGGGTATCTATGTTGCATATTGACTGTACCTACTGATACTAAAGCTAAAGTAGACAGTATTCCTATAGTCGGAGAATTCCCAGATGTTTTTCCAGATGATCTGCCAGAGGATTTGATTGATAGGGAGATTGAGTTCACTATCGAAGTGTTACCGGGTACACAGCCAGTTTCCAAAGCTCCGTACAGGATGGCACCTACCGAATTGAAAGAACTGAAAATTCAGCTACAAGAATTATTAGATAAGAAGTTTTCAGGCCCAGTACTTCGTCGCGGGGCGCACTAGTTCTTTTTGTGAAAAAGAAAGACGGCTCACTAAGACTATGCATTGACTACCGTGAACTGAACAAGGTAATAGTGAAAAACAAATATCCATTGCCTCGTATTGATGATTTGTTTGACCAGTTACAGGGTGCCCAGGTTTTCTCCAAAATTGACCTTAGATCTGGATACCACCAGTTGAAACTCAAACCAGGGAACATCGAAAAGACTGCCTTTCGAACGAGGTATGGACATTATGAACTCCTTGTTATGCCTTTCGGAGTTACTAATGCACCTGCTGCATTTATGGACCTTATGAACTGAATTTTCAAACCATTCCTCGATGACTTTGTGGTTTTTTTCATAGATGACATTTTGATTTATTCCAAGAATAGGGAAGAACACGAACGTCACTTGAGAATTGCTTTACAGACTTTGAGAGAACAGAAACTGTATGCTAAACTGACAAAGTGTGAATTTTGGCTTGATAATGTTATGTTTTTGAGACATGTAATTAGTAAGGATGGCATTTCAGTTGACCCACAAAAGATTGAAGCAGTGGTAAATTGGCCCAGACCGACTAATGTTACTGAAATTCGAAGTTTCTTAGGTTTGGCCGGGTACTACAGAAGCTTTATGAAAGACTTCTCCAAAATTACTCTACCACTGACTTAGTTGACTCAGAAGGGAATATCATTTGACTGGACTGATCAGAGAAAATCAGCTTTTCAAGAACTAAAGACTCGACTTGTGACTGCACCGATTCTTACCCTACCCTCAGGTGCGGATGGATTTACTATTTTCAGTGATACTTCCTATAAAGGTTTGGGATATATTTTAATGCAGAATGGTAAAGTTATTGCATATGCTTCCTGACAACTGAGGCCACATGAAAAGAACTACCCTACTCATGATTTGGAACTTGCTGCAGTGGTATTTGCATTGAAAATTTGACGCCACTACCTATATGGGGCTACATGTGAGGTGTACATCGATCACAAGAGCTTAAAATACTTCTTTACACAGAAAGAATTGAACATGAGGCAGCGGAGATAGTTAGAACTGACAAAAGACTATGACTTACAAATTTTGTACCATCCGGGGAAAGCCAACACCGTTGCTGATGCATTGAGTCGGAAATCAATTGGGAATTTGGCCTGTTTACTCACCGAACAGAAAGAGCTGTTATGTGATCTTGAGAAATTCGAAGTTGAGATTGTTTTACGAGAACAATGTGGAACACTGGCTGCTATTTCTGCTCAGCCGGCTCTCATTGAGGAAATTAAAAAGAAACAACATCAAGATGACTTTCTGAAAAAGATCATCGATGAATGGGAATCCAAACCAAGGCCAGACTTTAAATTTGAAAATAATGTGTTGAAGTTTCAGGGAAGGTTGTGTGTGCCAAATGATTCTGAACTGAAAAGATGAATTTTGCTGGAAGGCCACAATTCGAAACTTTCCATCCATCTGGGAAATACAAAAATGTACCAAGACTTGAAACTTAACTTCTGGTGGCCGAGAATGAAGAAAGAAATTTCCAACTTTGTGTCGAAATGTTTACATTGCCAACAAGTCAAAGCTGAACATCAACGACCCGCAGGCTTACTTCAGCCCTTACCAATACTGGAGTGGAAATGGGAACATATTACTATGGATTTCATTGTTGGATTACCTCGCTCCAGTAAAGGTATGGACTCAATTTGGGTTATTGTTGATAGATTAACTAAGTCTGCTCACTTCTTACCTATCAAAACAATTTATAATGCGGACAAATTAGTTATAATTTATATTGATGAGATTGTTAGATTGCATGGAGTGCTTGTGTCCATTGTTTCTGATAAGGACTTCGAAGTTCACATTGAGATTTTGGCAAAGTTTGCAAACTGCATTGGGTACTGAACTGAGACTGAGTAGTGCATACCATCCTCAGACAGATGGTCAGTCAGAGAGAACAATCCAGACTCTGGAAGATTTACTGCGTATGTGTGTTCTTGATTTTCAAGGAAATTGGGAAAATCATTTACCTTTGGCTGAATTCGCCTACAACAACAGTTTTCACTCGAGCATTGGTATGGTGCCTTTTGAGGCTTTATATGGCAGAAAATGTCGATCTCCTATTTGCTGGGCAAAAGTCGGAGATGGGCCTTTGCTTGGGCCCGAGATTGTACATGAAACTACGGAAAAGGTGAAACTGATTCAACAAAGATTGAAAACCGCACAAAGCCGACAGAAAAGTTATGTGGATGTTCAAAGGCAAGACAAGGAATATGAAGTGGGTGACCATGTTTTTGTTAAAGTCACACCAATGAAAGGGTAGACTCGCTTTGGAGTCAAGGGTAAACTAGCACCGAGGTATGTTGGGCCGTATGAGATCATTGAAAAGATTAATCCGATGGCGTATCAAGTAACGCTTCCTCCTGAAATAGAACATATGCATAATGTCTTCCATATTTCAATGTTGAGGGATTATCTTCGAGATCCCTTCCATGTCATTGAGCCTACCCGTGTAGTGCTAAGTGATGACTACACTTATGAAGAACGGTCTATTCAGATTGTAAACCGACGAATCAAGAAGTTGAGGAATAAAGAAATTCCGTTAGTGAAAGTGGATTGGCAAAACCATGGTGGCATTTATGCCACTTGGGAAAGAGAAGACGATATGATGAAAAGATATCATGAATTGTTCCCCCTGAATCCTGTATTCTTCCAAAATGAAGGTAATCCGAGTTTGGAGGACCAAACTCTTTTTAAAGAGAGAAGACTATGACAACCCTCACCTCTGATTAGTGTTAATCTGTGATTAAGCATGATGAGTAACTAATTAAGCTGAAATTCTGAACTGATTGCATGAGGGTGTTGCATTAGTTGCATTTCTATCTGTTTGTCATTAAATGATCTGTTCATGTTTTAATTTCGAACTGCGAATTGAAGGTCTTATCGGCGACCGAATCAAAAATTGATTAGTATTTTATGCTAATTAGAATTTATGTGATTTTATGGTAGGTTTAATGAAAATTTGATTTGGAACGCTTAAATCTAATTAAATAAAGTTGTATTACATTAGTTGGCTTTTACTACCAAATTGCCATTAGTAGGTCACTTTCATACAACACTTCGAGACTTAATTCATATCAATTTTGGTGCATCATTTTGTTCATCTTCTAGTCCAAAACCGAGAGAGAGAGAGAGAGAGGGGGAGAGTAGGAGAAAAACTTGATTTCAACAAGGATTAGCTTGGAGACTTAGAGGAATTGAAGTAGATTGCAAAATTGAGCTTCCATACCTAGAATTCAAGACCTAAGGTAGGGGATTCATCCTTTGATTTATGTATTTAAGTTGTTACATGCATGGTCCATGGTGAAATTAGTGATTTGAGTCAAGAATTGATTTGAAGAGTTAGATTGTGAGCTAATTCATGCATGTATGTACATATTCTTGCATTTTGAGGTTGTTTTCACGAAAACTCTTACATGCAAGTTCACATTTTGGTTGTCGTCCATGAATTCACTTTGGTTTTGAGCTTAATCTTGCATTTGATCAAGTGTTAGAGCACTAGAGTTCATAAGAGTTCATGCATGTTATGTTTTTACATAATTCATGAAAGTTTCTTTGAAATTGTATTCAATTGGCTTACCTTTGGGCTTGATTTTACAAAATTGATCTTCAAAACATGTTGTAGTATTAGTTTTCAAGTGTTTTCTAGAAAATGGGGCCCAAAAGATTGAGTTTTGATGTGTTGAATGCTTGGTTTGAGCTTGGGAGGCAAATCTGGAAATTCTAGATTTTGGCTTCTACGCTCGAGCGATCATCTTTTGTTCAGAGCTCCGCTCGAGCGAAGGAATGCTGGCTCAAGCATAGATTGCAAGCTCTTAGATTTTTGGTGCGCGCAGATGCACGCTCGAGCGACGAGACCTACGCTTGAGTGAAGAGTTGTGTCTCACATTCGAGCGAGCATTGAGCGGGAATTTTCAACATCCAGCACTTTTTGCATTTTTACAGACCGCTCGAGCGAGGAAGTCCACGCTCGAGCAACCCCTTTGTTTTGGAAAGCTCGCTCAAGCGTAGAAAGCCACGCTCGAGCGAGACCCTTGTTTCAGCAAAAATTTGAAAAGTGTTTTAAAGTGCATTTTTGCATCCTCATTCCATTCTAGGCATTCCTAGGCCAAGTTTAAGGCATCTTAATGAGGATAATGTTATAGAACCACACCAAGTATAATTAGGGGCTAAGTTATTAATCCTGAGTGTGTGTTCGTTCTGCAACTATAGGGTTGGCATCCGAGGATGCTAGTTAGCTTGTCTATAGCCCAGTGCTCTGTGAGTAACAATGTTATAAAGATATGTTCAATTATGATTATTTTCTGAACGATCAACTGTACTACTTACTGAAATGTTATTGTTTAATGAATAAATGTTTGTCCTATTTGTAAACTGTATTCGTGGCATCCTTAGCAACTTACTGTTACTGTACTGTTACTGCTACTGTTACAGAGATCTCTGTCGGTTCCAATGTTTGGAACTACTACTGTTACTGTTATGATGGCAATCAACTGACTGTTCGGTCTGTTAAGACCTACTGTACAGTCTTGCTATGGGATGTACCACATATGACTACTATGGTTCTAAATGACTGATTTACTGATGCAATTGACTGTTTTAGTTACTGAAAGGACATTCATTCTTAACCCCTTTATGCATTTGTTATTCATTGGGCTTTAGTTCACTGTTTATATCTATATATATGTGTCCAAGCACCGAACCGATGCTAGGAGTGTCAAGTTAAGCTCCCGTTTTGTTACGCTAACCACTGTGCCTCACCTCGAGGTTCCGAGTTTGGTCAAGCTAAGGTTATTTTGGGGTGTCTCAGTGTCACAACCCAAACCCGCCCCTATGGGTTTAGCACCGTAACTGGCCAGTAATCTGAGATTACCAAAGGCCTGCTTAACAGTAAAACAGTAATACAGAGTACAGGGGCTGACGGAAGCCAAAACAGTAAGAAAAGATGTCCAATGATCAGTGACAGTCTATGTGCAAAAAGACTTTTCATACATATTCACATTGAGAACAAAACAGTATATACATACATATAGAATCATCCAAACGGGGACCTAATCCCCATTAGAACAGTACAGTGCCGGTATAGTCAGTCTATACAAAAACAGAGACAGAAAGGATGAATCTAAAACACCCCAAAAGCCCTAGCTTGAAGGACTTGGAACCTCTCTGTGAGGCATAGTGGTTGGCTTGATAAAATGGAGTTTTAACCCAACACTCCTAGCTCTGATCCGGTGCCTAGACACCTACATATATATATATATAACAGTGAGCTAAAGCCTAGTGAATAACATATGTGTAAAGAGGTTAAGAATGAATGTCCTTTCAGTATTTAAAACAGTCATTTATAACAGTATAACAGTTATTCAGTCATAGCAGTCATATGTGGTACATCCAATAGCAAAGCAGTACAGTAGGTCTTAACAGACCGAACAGTCAGTTAATAGCCATCATATCAGTAAACAGCAGTGGTTCCAAACATGGGAACCGACATAGATCTCTGTAACAGTAGCAGTAACAGTAAATGTTATGGATGCCACGAATACAGTTCGCAATTAGGACAAACATTCATTCAGTAGAGAGTATTATTCATAAAGCAGTTCAGTCATTTGTTTAAAAAATAATCTCAATTGAACATATCTTTACGACAATGTTACTCACAGAGCACTGGGCTATAGGCAGCTAGAGCGTCCTCGGATGCCAACCTTACACAGTTACAGAACGAACACACACTAAGCTACACAGTTGGGAAAATAATAACTTAATCCCTAATTTGTCTCAGTGTGGTTCTACATCAATATCCTCATTAAGATGCCTTAAACATGCCCTAGGAATGCCTAGGATGGAAAGAGGATACAAAGATGCACTTTTAAACACTTTACAAAATTTTCAGAAAACAAGGGTCACGCTCGAGCGGGGCTTTCTACGCTCGAGCGGCCATGCAAACAATGGATCCCCGCTCGAGCGTCACTTTCCCCGCTCGAGTGGACTGTAAAACATGACAAAAGTATTGGATGCATGAAATTCACGCTCGAGCGGACTGTAGAACAATACAAAGTGCTGGATACACGCATTTCCCGCTCGAGCGTCACTTTCCCCGCTCGAGCGTACTGCGTGAACTCAGTGTGTATGCTCGAACGTGGAGTTCCCCGCTCGAGCGTGAGTCCAAAATATGGAATTTCCAGATTTGAACCTCAAGCTCAAAACTCAACTTTAAAGCATAAATTTCGATCCTCTTGGGCTAATTTTCTGGAAAGCACTTCAAAACCCATAATATTACATGTTTCAAAGATCAATTTGAGAAATCAAAGCCCAAAGGTAGTTCAATTAACCACATTTTCAACAATAATTTCAAGAACATGATGTACACGCAACATGCATGAATTTGATCAACTTCAAAGCTTCTACTACAAGGACAATGAGTCAATCCTTTCAAAACATGATGAATTCATGGACTATAGCTAGAATATAAACATGCATGTGAAGATTTCCATGAAATCAACTCAAAACTCAACAATGTAAACATGCATGCATGAATCAAGCTTTAATTCAACAATTTAAAACCAATTTGTGACCTTAAGCTCCTACCTTACCATGAATCATGCAAGAACAACTTGAATACACAATTTAAAGGAAGAACTCTCTACCTTAAGTCTTGAATTCAAGATATACTAGCTCAATTTGCAATCTACTCTTCAATTCTTCTAATTTTCCAAGCAATTCTTGATGAACTCATACTATCTCCTATCTCTCTCTCTCTCTCTAGTCGGTTAGGCTCAAGAAATGGGCTGATGAAATGATATAAACTCAAGTCTCAAAGTGTTGTAGAGATAGGCCACTAAGTGGCAAAAGGGTAAATAAGTCTAACTTATGTAATTTAGCATTAATTAATCTAATTTAATCATACCAAATCAAATTTCAATTAACATGCCATAAAATCACATAAATTCTAATTAGCACAAGACACTAATCAATTTCTGGTTCGGTCCGCCGATAAGGCCTTCAATTTGCAATTTAAAACATAAAACATGAACAGATCATTTACCAGTTAACAGATAGAATTGCATTCAAACTAACACACTCACTCAATCAATCAGTTACGAATTTCAATCAATCAGTCAATTAATATGCTTAATCGTAGATTAGCACTAATCAGTGATGTGATCAGTAAACAGTAGTGAGGTTTGTCACACTCAGTTTCACCCTCTTATCTCTGTTTTGTAATAAATGTTTAAAACTTAACTGTACAGTTATAGTTAGAGATTTGGTCCCTAACATGGATGTTTGTGTATATGTCGCATGTACATATGTTTTGGTTATCAATGTGGCATGTTTATAGAAAGTCTTTTTGCATTCTGATTGTCACAGCTCATTGGACATCTTTTATTTACTGTTTTAGCTTCCGCCTACCCCTTTACTTTGTATTACTGTCATTACTGTTAAGCAGGCCTTTGGTAATCACGGATTACTGCCCAGTTGCGATGCTAAACCCATAGGGGCGGGTTTGGGTCGTGACATTTGAGTACATTCAAAGTGTCCTATCTAAGTACCTATATAATATTAGGATCTAGAAAAAATAGGAGAAGATGAGGAGAGGATTTTGGGGCCTTTTTTTGTGGTAAATATGGTGCATGAAATTAAATATAGAAAAAGGGTTTTGCATTATTACGAAGTATTATAATGTTTGAAACTTCTTATTCCAAGAAAAAGAAGGATTAAATCTCTATTGGTTCAACTATTTGATTTTTTTTTATTTGATTACTTAACTAGAGGATACCGAGGTAGCTGAATGGGGGATACCAAGGGGCTCTTGTTGCTAGGTCTTGAACTATGTTGCTAACAGGTTACTGTGAAATCTAAATCTAGAGAAGAAATCAATTTCATTATTGCTCTGTTTGGTTGCTGAGAATAGGTGGGAAAAGAACCTGTTTAAGTTTGGAGTGCATTAATAGAATGCCTATCAATTATTTTTTTATTTTCTGGGAAATACTTGTTATTTCAGGTAAAAAGCAATACTGAAAACAATCAAAGCCCTCAAAAATTAAAAAGATATTAAAGCATTTATGGTAATAAAAAAAATGATACTCTAACAATAACAATCATATAATTGAAAATCTTTCATGATGCTTGGCATTGTTGTGAGGTTTTTTATGTTTTTAGTGTACACTCAAATATACTGTAATTGCAAGCACTCAGCTTCTCTCCCATGCTGTGACTATAGTCTAAGTTAGAGAGGAGCCAGAACCTTTTGCCAAACATTCGACTTCTCTCTAGTCGGCTGGAGTCCAATCGTGAGAGGAGTAGGACCATTTTGCCAAAACCCGAAAGCACGTAACATCAAAGCTGTTAGAGGTGCACCCATGTCTTTTTCTATTCTGGAATCTAATTGTTAGCATCTATCATAACATTATTTTTTTTTTGGTTTAGGAAGTGCCTTTTATTTTTGTTTCTGTTTCTATTCCAACTCAGCATGATAGCTAATAAATTCATTGAATAATTCTTTTGAACTTAATTTTATATATGTTACAAATTAAAAATACTTTAGTGTTTATCTTCCAGTATTGCTTTTTCCAGTCAACTGTGGCTCCAGAAGACTAATACTAAAATGTTGTTTTGGCAAATCTATATATGCAAGCTGCAAAAAATCTCTAGATTACAAGGTATTTGACATTGGTTGGCAATCGAGTATTTGATACGGCTTTTGAATAATTGAGTGACCTGTTTTAAGTGATTTTATTTTAGAAATTAGCTGCAAGGTTGAATAAGATGGAGTGTTGCCAGGAATTTGGGTCAGTTGCCCCTAAGCATCCTAGTCCGGTCTCTATTCTAGATGACACAATGTATAGGGACAACATTCTGTTTTCTGATAACTATTATGAACAACATTCATTAAACCTTTTTACTCTGTTATTATTCACTGGGCTCCGGCTCACCATATTATTTATGTATGTAGGTGATCAGGCGCGTGACCAAGTGTCACGACCTAAACCTGCCCCTATGGGTTTAGCATCATAACCGGCCAGTAATCCGTGATTACCGAAGGCATGCTTAACAGTAGAACAGTAAAACAGAGTACAGGGGCTGGCGGAAGCCAAAATAGTAATTTAAACAATGTCCAATGAGCTGTGACAGTCTGTATGCAAAAAGACTTTTCATACATATGTACAATCAGTGCAAAACAGTATGCATAATATTTACAATCATTCAGGACAGGGACTTAATCCCTATTAAAACAGTACAGTAACAGACTATACAAAACAAAACAAAATTGGGGGAGGGAAAACTAAAAGACCCCAAAGCCGTAGCTTGAACGGGCTCGGAACCTCGCAATGAGGCACAGTAGTTGGCTTTGACAAAAGGGAGTCTAACCCACGCTCCTAGCTCCGGTCTGGTGCCTGAACACCTACATATATATATGAGCAGTGAGCTAAAGCCCAGTGAATAATATAATGCGTAAAGAGGTTAAGAATGAATGTCCTTACAGTAATGAAAACAATTCATTAACTCAGTATTTCAGTCATAACAGTCATATGTGATACATCCATTAGCATAGCAGTACAGTAAACAGTAGGTCTTAAAAGATCGAACAGTCAGTGATGGCCATCATAACAATAAATAGAAGTTCCAAGATAGGAACTGACAAAGATCTCTATAACAATAACAGTAGTTGCTAAGGATGTCACAATATAGTTCAGAATAGAGGACATACATTCTTTCAGTTAACAGTACAGTTTAACCATTCAAAAGATATTCGTATTTGAACATATCTTTACACAGTTGTTACTCACAGAGTTCTAGGCTACAGATAAGCTAGAGCGTCTTCGGATGCCAACCCTACACAGTTTATAGGATGAACACACACTAAGTTCACATTCGGGAATCAAAGACTTAAACCCTAACTTGACTCGGTGTGGTTCTATATCAATATCCTCATTAAGATGTCTTAAACTAAGCCTAAGAATGCCTAGGATGGAATGAGGATGCAAAAAATGTGTTTTAAAACACTTGTCAAAATTTTCAGAAAACAGAGGTCCCACTTGAGTGTATGTTACTCCGCTCAAGCGTATATGCAGACGAAGGTTTCCGCTCGAGCGTAGACTTATCTGCTCGAGCATACTGCAAAACAGTCAAAAGTGCTGGATAGGTGAAATTCACGTTCGATTGGGCGCTCGACACCCGCTCGAGCGTAAGACACAATGTCCCGCTCGAGCGGACTGCAAAACACAACAAAATGCTGGGAGCACGATTTTCACGCTCGAACGCCAATCACCCCGCTCGAGCGTGAGTTCAAAATCTGGGATTTCTAGATTTGAACTTCAAGAACAAAATCAAGTTTCAATGTACCAAATTCGATTCCATTGGGCCCATTTCCTGGAAAACACTTGTAAATAGATAGTATGACATGATTTAAAGCTCAATGTGTAAAATCAAGACCCAAAGGTGAGGGAATTAAACCCAATTTCAAATAACACTTCAAGAACATGATGAATGTGTAACATGCAAGACTTTAAACCACTTTCAAGCTTTAAATACTTGCTCTACTGAGCCAATTCATCCAAAAACAAGATGAAATCATGGACTTTAACATAAACATGAACATGCATGTACCAAATTCCACGTATTCAACATCAAAATGCTAGGATATAAGCATGCATGCATGATTTATGCTACAATTCAACATTATAAGCCATATCTTGGCTCTAATCTTCAACAATCCTCTAAATCATGCAAAAAGTAATTCAATTCATAAACAAGAAGGTAATTACTCTACCTTAAGTCTTGTATTCAAGTGTAGAAATTCAATTACACAAACCCCCTACAATTTCTTCAAGTTTCCAAGCAAAATTCAAGATGAACAACTCAATTCTCTCACTCCCTTCTCTTAGTCAGCTATGCTCTCAAGGAATGGCTGAAGAAAATGTTTTGTCTAAGTGTGATAAGGCTCCAAACAATGTGTAGGTAATGGCCCACTTCTATGGCAAAATTGTAAATAGGGCAACTTATGTAATTTAACTTAATTTAGTTTAATTTAACCATACCAAATCACTTTTTAATTAAATATGCTATAAATTCACATAAATTCTAATGATCATAAAACATCTAACGATTTCAAATTCGGCTGCCGATAAGGCATTCAATTCGCAATTTAAAACATAAAACATGGACAGATAAGCTTAACAGTCAACAGATAGATATGCATTTAAACTAGCACATATAATCAGTCAGTTCAGTATTTCAATCAATTCAATTACTTATCGTAATCAGTCTCAGTTTAGCAGTAATCAGTGGTTAATCGACAAACAGTGGTGAGGGTTGTTACAGTCTCCCCTCCTTATAAAGAGTTTAGTCCTCTAAACTCGAGTTACCTTCATTCTGGAAGAAAATAGGATTCAGAGGGAACAGTTCAGGATATCTCTTGGCCATGTCATTTTCCCTTTCCCAAGTGACATACACGCCACCATGGTTTTGCCAGTCAACTTTCACTAATGGAATCTCTTTGTTTCTCAACTTTTTGATCCGTCTGTTCACAATCTAAATAGGCCGTTCCTCATAAGTGTAGTCATCACTCAGCACTACACGAGTCGGCTCTATCACATGAAAAGGATCCCGGAGCTAGTCCCTCAACATAGAAATGTGGAATACGTTATGCATATGCTCCATTTCAGGAGGTGTAACATGCCCGGGGGGTATCCGCACTCATTAAATAGTTTGGACTCCCGAGATCTCTTTGATCTAGTCTCACGAGTGCAATGTGAAATGTAGACGAGAGTCCAGATTTGGAAACTTTTATTGAAAATCCATTTTATTGCAATTTTGTCAAAAACGGACTACGTCATCAGATCTCAGAGTCGCCACCTAATATTTTGGGAAATTAGGAAACCCATGACTCGGTGCCAAGGCCACTATTCGTCGTAACCAAGGATGCTTGGCTCGGAACCTTAGGTATGAGAGGGGAAGGTCAACAATGAGCACCCCCGCTCACCCGATCAAAAGATCGGCCTCTACTAAACCATGATATGAATTTTATTTTCTTTATATGTTCATGTTCTGATTATTTTAGTAAATCCTAAAATTTACTATGTGAAGCATACAAGTATAGACTAGTTTGCTCAAATTGGAACAATTCAACTTCATGTTTCTTTTTCGAAAAGGGTTTGAATTTGCCACTTGACAAAGTGGGCTTGAAGTTTGTGAATTTGCCACTGCAAAGTGGGCTTAAAACGTACATTTATTGAATTATTCCAATTCAAACAACAAGCCTTCATCCACAGGCATTCATATAGTTATATCAAGTATGCAAGTAGCCTCATGGTAGAATACTAACACATAGTAAGAAAAACACACACAAATGGGATGCTAAAGTATAAAAACTCACAAATTAACCGACGTCCCTCGAACAACTACAAAACAAAGTTAGTAAAATATGCATAATCTTATATACAGAATCCTAATGCAATTCACTCATGAGATGCACTAAAGATTCGGTTCTAAAATATGGCATGTGAATCATCTCAATAACATGAGGTAACGCATAGAATTACAGAAGAATTGATTAAATCCACACATGTAAATGTAGTCGAATCTTAATGCATGAGACATAAATGTAAAGCATGGATATGCATGGCATGTCAGATATATACATATGTACAGTTAGAGAAAGCGAGTAAAAAATGGGATAGAAAGAAGCGGGGTGGGGGAATTATTACAATACTTTGAATATTACAGATATGAGGGAGATGAATAAAATAAAATCCTCACAAACACTCAAAATGAAATAAAATAAAATCTTCCATCCAGCAGACTTGCACACCTCAGCCCATGTACTCATCCTCAGTGGAGGGTTCCACCAATTTATTTGCTTGAATTTGATTTGTCCCGGTCTTCTTTGCATGCTTTTTCTCCTCCAACTTCGAATACACTAGTTGTGGCAAGACAAGCTCTCGATATGGGTACAACGATTTCTGGCATCCTATTCGTCATCCGAATCAACAACTACAATCAGCAATCTCTCAACTGGAACATCATTTGCAAACCTCCATTTCCATATCATGTGTGAGCTTCTTCAGCTGCGTGCTTCTCTTGAAGAGAGGGAGAGTTTAGATTTGCCTCGTGTGTGTGTCCGAGAGAGAAGCAGCTTTTCAACATTGTTTACATACCGTGCAAAGTAGTAACATCATCAAACAAAGACTTGTAGAGAGAGAGAGAGAGAGAGAGAGAGAGAGAGTTTGGTGAGTGCCCCCTGTTGTGTGGTGTGTGTGTGTAGCTCTTGTGCTGGGTGTGTGCATGTGCTGCGCATGGTGCGTGTGTGATGGCAGTGGTGGTGGCTCGGTGTAGAGGTGGTGTTGTGTAAATGGGTGTGTGATGCATGGTTTGTGAGGTGCCGAAAGAGAGAGAGAGAGAGAAGAGCTGGGTTTGGTGTTCTCTTCTCTCCCGCTCAGGAGGAGGAGGAAATGAGATGTAGATAGAGAACTTTAACTATCCATGGTGTCGGGTCTGTGTGTCTATCTATGCATGTGTATGCATGTGTCTATGCATGTATGTGTGGGTGTTGTGTGTGTATGTATGCATGTGTGTGCATGTGTGTTGATCCTTTTTCAATTGGTGTCACCCGTGATGTCCATGGGTGTGTATGGATCTTGAGAGAGAAAAGTGTGAATGGTGTCTATATGTGGTTGGTCTGTCTTGGGTGTGCTGGGTCTCTCTCTCTAAACTGTGTGTGTGTGAATATCATGTTCCTCCTCGTCTGCTCTCTGTGGGTGTGTGAGAGGTGTGTTGTGTAGTGGTGCTGCTGTGTGTGCCGTGTATTAGTGTGTGTATGTGTGTGTAGCTCTTAGTTGTGCATTTGTATCAGTGTGTGATAGCCGTGTGTGCTGGGAGAAGATGAAGTTGGTGGTGTGTGTATGTATGAGCTACTGCTGCGTGTGTGTTGTGTGTGTGTGTGAATGTGTGTGTGTTGAATGTGGGTTTGCAGATGAAACTTCCATCCCTCTCAATCTCCCTCAGAAAATATCACTCCTCTCCCTCTTTTCTTATGAACACTACTCTCCTCCTTTTTCAATCTCAGATTATCTCCCCTCCAATAATACACCACCCACCCCCTCTTTTCTGTCCCCCTCTCTTTTTAATATTTTCCAACTTCTCACCTGTTCTCTTCTCCTTTTTGATCCTTTTCTCCCCTGACCATGCATGTTCCCTCCCTTTCTAAAATAATTGTTCTCCACCGCCCCACACAACCTTACCAAAAATCTTATCTCCATCCCCCCACTCATTTATCCTCTTTTTATTATTATTATATATATATATATATATTTATCATTTTCTTTTCTTTTCTTTTTTTTTTTTATCAAATATCAAAATTATTTATACCAATTTAGATAAAAACATCAAAAACTATGTACAACACATAAAATTATAAAATATTATAAAATACTAAAAATTAATAATTTGGCAAACATGGGTGAGGTTTGGGATTAAAGCTTCAATTTGATTTTTCGGCTGAGAAATTCATAAAATGACATATTTCAATTTTTATCAGCGGGTGGTCAAAAGAAAGTGCCCAAGTCTTAGGGCCGGTCAAAATGGGGTTTCTACAGTTGCCCCTCTTTGACAGAGCTCGAAGTCATTTCCTGATGTGAGTGAATGTTAAAGTCCGAAGACGACCCTTTTGATGAGGCCGTAAGACTTGGGCAAACAAACAAGATGCAATACAAGTGGTTGAACCCGAAGGTTGCCTACGTATCCCTTTGCAAGGAATCAAACCAGCGTAGTTCAGAGCAAGATGCTAATGATATACAGGAAGATTGTGAGAACTAGACTTATACGCTACGTGAAGCCGATTATTTTTGAAAACCTTATGATCATGCAAGAGGGGGAAGACCTCAACCAAGAGAAATCAATATCCTAACACGTGTCACGCGAAAGGAGGAAAGATGGTGTAAACAACAGGCGCACCTGATGTTTTTAATCGAGTGAATCAAAGACCTAACGCGTCTCACGCGAAATGAGGAAAGATGTTGTAAACAACAGGCGCACCTGATGTTTTTAACCGAGTGAATCAATAACCTAACGCGTCTCACGCGAGAAGAGAAGGGGTGGTGTAAACAAGCAGGCGCACCTGCTGTTTTTAACCAAGTGAATCAACAACCTACCGCGTCTCACGCGAAAGAAGGAGGGGTGGTGTAAACAACAGGCGCACCTGCTATTTTTAACCAAGTGAAATCAACATCCGAACGCGTCTCACGCGAGAGGAGAAGGGGTGGTGTAAACAGACAGGCGCACCTGCTGTTTTTAACCGAATGAATCAACATCCTAACGCGTCTTACGCGAAAGGAGAAGGGGTGGTGTAAATAGACAGGCGCACCTGCTGTTTTTAAGCGAGTGAAATCATTATCCTAACGCGTCTCACGCGAGAGGAGAAGGGGTGGTGTAAACAGACAGGCGCACCTGCTGTTTTTAACCGAGTGAATCAACATCCTAACGCGTCTCACGCGAGAGGAGAAGGGGTGGTGTAAACAGACAAGCGCACCTGCTGTTTTCAACCGAGTGAATCAACAACCTACAGCGTCTCACGCGAAACGAGGAGGGGTGGTTTAAACAAACAGGCGCACCTGCTGTGTTTTAACCAAGTGAATCAACAACCTACCGCGTCTCACGTGAAAGGAGGAGGGGTTGTGTAAACAACAGGCGCATTTGTTGTTTTTAACTGAGTGGAATCAACATCCTAACGCGTCTCACGCGAGAGGAGAAGGGGTGGTGTAAACAGATAGGCGCACCTGTTGTTTTTAACCGAGTGAATCAACATCCTAACGCGTCTCACGCGAGAGGAGAAGGGGTGGTGTAAACAGACAGGCACACCTGCTGTTTTTAACCGAGTGAAATCAACATCCTAACGCGTCTCACGTGAGAGGAGAATGGGTGGTATAAACAAACAGGCGCACCTGTTGTTTTTAACCGAGTGAATCAACAACCTATCGCGTCTCATGCGAAAGGAGGAGGGGTGGTGTAAACAACAGGCGCACCTGCTGTTTTTAACCGAGTGAAATCAACATCCTAACGCGTCTCATCCGAGAAGAGAAGGGGTGGTGTAAACAGACAGGCGCACCTACTATTTTTAACCGAGTGAATCAACAACCTACCGCGTCTCATGCGAAAGGAGGAGCAGTGGTGTAACCAACAGGCACACCTGCTGTTTTTAACCGAGTGAAATCAATATCCTAACGCGTCTCACACGAGAGGAGAAGGGGTGGTGTTAACAGACAGGTGCACCTGCTGTTTTTAACCGAGTGAATCAACAACCTACCGCATCTCACGCGAAAGGAGGATGGGTGGTGTAAACAACAGGCGCACTTGCTGTTTTTAACCGAGTGAAATCAACATCCTAACGCGTCTCACGTGAGAGGAGAAGGGGTGGTGTAAACAGATAGGCACACCTGCTGTTTTTAACCGAGTGAATCAACATCCTAACGCGTCTCACGCGAGAAGAGAAGGGGTGGTGTAAACAGATAGGCGCACCTGCTGTTTTTAACCGATTTTGATAATTGAACTTATACGCTACGCGAAGCCGGTTTGATAATTGGACTTATACGCCACGCAAAGCCGGTTTGAGTGGTGTGAACAGACAGGCGCACCTGCTGTTGTTAACCGATTGGGTTTTGATAATTGGACTTATATGCTACGCGAAGCCGATTTGGGTAATTCATGATTTGTGCAATGCAATACAATGTCATGGAGTGATGATAAAGCTATGAAGATGGCGACATGGGTGGCAAGCTTTGTGTAAAACACACGAAGCAAGCCACATTTCTACCTAACTATGTTTGCAACTTTCCCTATTCTCCAACAGCGCGACAGACTAGGTTGGTTCAGTTTCCAGAGTTGAGGCGCATACAAGCTATCTCAACCTATGGGGCTGTGTAACACCCCTCGTCACTGACCACTGATAAACTACTGATTACTGCTAAAATAAGACTAATTATGATAAGTAATTGAACTGACTGACTGAAATCTGAAACTGATTGATTGAGTATATCTGTTTGAATTGCATTTTATCTGTTTGATTACTAAATTATCTGTTCATATTTTTATGTTTGAACTGCAAATCGAAGGCCTTATCGGTGGCCAAACTAATAATTGATTGATGTTTTAGGACCATCATAATTTATGTGATTTTATGGCATATTCAGTTAAAAAGTGATTTGGTATGATTAAATTAGATTAAAATAAGTTAAATTACATTGTTGGACTTATTTACCGAAATGCCACTCTAGTGGCCCACTACCTAGACTATATTTGAGCCTCATTACACTTAAACAACACAATTTCATCAGCTTATTTTCCTTGTTCTTGCCGTCCAAGAGAGTTAGAGGGAGAGAAATTGAGTTCCCTTTTGAAAATTGCTTGGAGCCTTGAAGATTTGGAAGAGAGATTGCATAATTGAGCCTCCTTACCTTTAATTCAAGACTTAAGATAGAAATCTATCCTCTCATCCTCTTGTTTAAATTGATTCTTGCATGGTTTAGAGGAGTTGTAGATTAGAGCCAATTTATGACTCAAATTGTTGTGTTGAAGCTCATCCCATGCATGCATGTTTGTATTCCTAAATTTTGAGTTGATTTCTTGGAAAATTGTTACATGCATGTTCAAGTTCTAGCTAAGGTTCATGAATTCATCTTGTTTTTGAAGATATAGACTCTTTTGAGCGTGTATTTGAAGCTTGGAATTGGTTCACATTCATGCATGTACATATTTATCATATTCATGAAAATTGGTTTGAAATTGGATTTAATTGAAACACCCTTGGGCCTTGATTTTACAAATTGAGCTTTGAATCATGTTATTCTATGTATTTACAAGTGTTTTCCAGAAATTGGGCCCAAGAGGTCGAGTTTTGAGTTGCTAAAACTTGGTTTTAGACTTGGGACTCAAATCTGGATTTTCCAGATTATGGACTCCCGCTCGAGCGGAGAAATTGGCGCTCGAGCGGGGAATTCGAGCTCCCAGCATCTTGCATGGTTTTACAGTCCACTCGAGCGGATTAATGCACGCTCGAGCGGGAACATGAGTCACACGCTCGAGCGATGGTCGAGCGTGAAATTCGAGCATCCAGTACTTTTGCCATATTTCGCAGTTCGCTCGAGCGGGGAAAGTGACGCTCGAGCGGGAAACCTTTGTCTGCATGTCCGCTCGAGCGGGGAAATCCATGCTCGAGCAGGAATCTGTTTTTCTGAAAATTTTGAAAATGTTTTCTGAATGCATCTTTGCATCCTCATTCCATCCTAGGCATTCTTAGGCCTAGTTTAAGGCATCTTAATGAGGATATAGATGTAGAACACACCGAGGCAATCAGGGATTAAGCTATTATCTTTCCCAACTGTGTAGCTTAGTGTGTGTTCGTTCTGTAAACTGTGTAGGGTTGGCGACTGGAGACACGCTATAGCCTAACTGTAGCCCAGAACTCTGTGAGTAACAATTGTGTAAAGATATGTTCAACTGAGAATGTTTTCTGACTGTTTAACTGAACTGCTTTCTGAATCAATACTGCTATTTGAATGAATGTATGTCCTATATTCTAAACTGTATTATGGCATCCTTAGCAACTACTATTTACTGTTACTGTTACAGAGATCTCTGTCGGTTCCCTTGTTGAAACCACTACTGTTTACTGATTGATGGCCATCACTGACTGTTCGGTCTTTCAAGACCTACTGTTTACTGTACTGCTATGCTAATGGATGTACCACATATGACTGAATGACTGAATGACTGATATACTGATGCTTGTTACAGGTGTGGCTAGGTGGGCCACATGGTCAAAGATTGCCCTTCCACTCCTCAAGGGCATAGTAAAGCTGCACCAAGCGCAGCAGCATCAACTGCCACACTAAAGCCTAATCCCAATGCTACCGGGAAGGAGCCTATGAGGCAGGGCCGAGTGTTGGCCCTTGTACCGGGAGATGTATAGAATACCGAGACCGTTGTGTCAGGTATTCTCTCTATTTGTTCTCAGAATGCTTATGTTCTAATTGATTCGGGGTTTACACATTCATATGTATCGCATACTTTTTCGCGAAAATTGAATAGACCATTAGAACCCATGAATTACTTGTTAGCTGTATCATCACCCGTCGGGGGATCCATGACTTGTGCATACATGTACCCTGCTTGTGAAATTATTATTGGAGATGCACATTTGTTTATTGACTTACTGCCTCTGAACATTGGTCATTTTGATGTAATATTGGGGATGGACTGGTTAACGAAATATCATGCCACCATAGACTGTGTAATGAAACAAGTAGTTTTTCGTCCACCGGGTTTGCCTGAATTTGTGTTTAATGAAAGTGGAGTGGTACCTCCCCCATATTTGATTTCATCTGTGAAAGCTGTTAAATTGATTAGAAAGGGATGTAAGGGGGTTATTTCTGTTCTGTATTGACTGTACCTGCTGATGTTAAAACTGATGTGAACTGTATTCCTATAGTCAGAGAATTCCCAGATGTTTTTCCAGATGATCTGCCAGGGGATTTGGTTGACAGGGAGATTGAGTTCATCGTTGATGTGATTCCGGGTACGCAACCTATATCGAAAACTCCTTACATAATGGCTCCAACTGAACTGAAAGAATTGAAAGTGCAACTGCAAGAACTGTTAGACAAAAAGTTCATCAGGCCTAGTACTTCACTGTGGGGCGCACCTGTCTTGTTTGTGAAAAAGAAAGACAGCTCATTGAGACTCTGTATTGACTACCGTGAACTGAATAAGGTAATTGTGAAAAATAAATACCCATTGCCTCGTATTGATGGCCTATTTGATCAGTTACAGGGTGCTCAAGTGTTCTCTAAGATTGATCTCAGATCCAAATATCATCAGTTGAAAGTTAAACCAAAAGACATTGATAAAACTAGGGGTGTGCATAATACCGCCGAAACCGCCAAAACCGCACCGAGCCGCACCGCCAAGGCAAATTCGTTATTATTTGTCAATCGAACCGCCGGTTTTTGGTAAGAAAAATGGCAAATTCTAGTGACACTTTTATCAATCCGCCGGTTTTTATTTTTCTTCCAAACCGCACCGACCCGCACCGCTATTAAATCATGTTTTATAAGATTCTAAACCTTGAATGATATTAATTTTATGTATTGTATTTGATCATTGTAACTTTCACAAATGCTTGTTATGAACTGATGGCATAGTCGTTGATATTACCATGTTGTTGCTACACTTGCTGCCTTAGAAGAAAGCTTCACAAGATGCTTAACATCACGCTATCTCTCATCTTTGTTTTACTTTTTGATTTAAGTTTTGTAATTTGAATTATATTTTTTATAAACCGCCAATCCGCCCGAACCGCCAAAACAAATCCGCCATTATTTGCCAACCGAACCGCCGGTTTTTGATAAGGAAAATGGCAAATTCTAGTGACACTTTTATCAATCCGCCACCCGCCATACGGTTTCTATTTTTCTCTCAAACCGCACCGACCCGCACCGCGCACACCCCTAGATAAAACTGCTTTTCGAACGAGGTATGGACAACACTACGAATTTTTAGTTATGCTTTTCGGAGTTACCAATGCACCTGCTGCATTTATGGACCTCATGAACAGAATCTTTAAACCATACCTGGATGACTTTATTGTTGTATTCATAGATGACATTCTGATTTATTTCAAAAGTATAGCAGAACACGAACATCATCTGAGACTTGCCCTACAGACCCTAAGAGAACAGAAACTTTATGCTAAACTGTCTAAATGTGAATTTTGGCTTGATCATGTTATGTTTTTGGGACATGTTGTTAGCAAAGATGGAATTTCTGTTGACCCACAGAAAATTGAAGCTGTAGTAAACTAGCCTAGACCAACAAATGTGACAGAAGTCTGAAGCTTTCTGGGTTTAGCTGGATACTACAGAAGATTTGTTAAAGATTTCTCCAAAATTGCCTTACCGTTGACTCAGTTAACTCAGAAGGGGATATCATTTGACTGAACTGACCAAAGGGAATCAACTTTCCAAGAGTTGAAAACTCGACTTGTGACTGCACCGGTTCTTACCTTACCTTCAGGTACGGATGGATTTACCATTTTTAGTGATGCTTCTCATAAGGGTTTGGGATGTGTTTTAATGCAGAATGGGAGAGTTATTGCTTATGCTTCCCAACAGTTGAGACCGCATGAAAAGAACTACCTGACCCATGACTTGAAACTCGCTGCAGTGGTATTTGCCTTAAAAATCTGGCGTCACTACCTCTATGGGGCGACATGTGAAGTATATACCGACCACAAGAGTCCGAAATATTTCTTCACACAGAAAGAACTGAACATGAGACAACGGAGATGGCTAGAACTGATTAAAGTCTATGACCTACAGATTTTGTACCATCCGGGAAAAGCCAACACCGTTGCCGATGCACTGAGTCAGAAATCGATTGGGAACCTAGCCTGTTTACTCACCGGACAAAAAGAGTTGCTTTGTGACCTTGAAAAATCTGAAATTGAAATTATTTTGCGAGAACAAGGTGGAACCTTAGCTGCTATTTCTACTCAACCAGCACTAATTGAAGAAATCAAAGAGAAACAACAACAGGATGACTTCTTGAGAAAGATGATCGAAGAGAGGGAATCTAAACCGAGGCTGGGGTTCAAATTTGAAAATAATGTACTGAAATTTCAGGGAAGAGTGTGTGTACCGAATGATTCTGAACTGAAAAGAAGAATTCTGCAAGAGGGCCACAATTCAAAATTTTCTTTCCACCCAGGGAATACGAAAATGTACCAAGACCTGAAACTAAATTTCTGGTGGCCGAGAATGAAGAAAGAAATTGCTGATTTTGTATCAAAATGTCTTCATTGCCAAGAAGTCAAAGCCAAACATTAACGACCCGCAGGCTTATTGCAGCCCTTACCGGTACCTGTGGTGAATGTGGTTTGGAAATACTCTTCGAATCCTGGAAGACGCCAATGATCCTCTGCTAGTCACCTGCAAAAATACAAACTCCGGTCGGGGGTGCCGGAATTAGCACTCCGACGGACAAGTCAGTTCCCCTCCAGAAAGCTTGCTTACTAAGTTTTTTAGAAGTGTTTTCTTACATACCTTTTTCTGATCCACTATCATTGTATTTATACTCGTCTCTTCTGATCCTCGGGACCCGGGTCTACTTTTTTCAATCATTACCTTTCCTTACACTCGGCTGCAGGGGCTTTATCCTATTCGGCCTAGTCATCGTATTAGGCCGATCTCCCCTTCGAGATTTTTACCCGTTTGGCGCCGAGTGGCCGAGATATTACTCCTCTACCTTTACTGACTATTCGGCTACCACAATTGCCCCCCGAACCCCCTATTTAACCGGCAGTTAAATCGGCGTGTTTGGCTCGGAATTCGAAAAAGGTTTATCATCGGGCGGCCTCGCATATCCCCATACGTCAGGAGGCGCACGCCTTTTTTGCTCATCATTACACTTTCCCGCTCTGTTTGTGTATCTCAGCATTTATTGTGATTTGAAACTTTAGTCCTTTCAAATTCACATTTCGTCGGTCTCCTGAGCTTTTTGGATCGCCAGTGCATATCCCTCCGTGGCTCGCGTTTTCTGCAACCTCTTCCTGCCTTCCTTTGTCTCATCCGTTTTTCGTAAGTCTTCTTCTCCCTCCATTGTAACCCTATTTTCTATTTGTTATTTTTAGCCTCGGCGAATACTTGGTTCCGCTAGAATGGCAAAACACTTGAAAGACCTCCTCTCCGAGGATCGTATCTCTGGTTTCCGGAAGCATTTCTCTATTCCTGACGACGTTCATCTGTCCCTCGTCACAGACAATGCTCTCGACATGGAGAGGGAAGATCAAAACACGGTTGTATTCCCTCTTTTGTCCATCGCGGAGGGCGGAGTTCGCTTCCCCTTACACCCGCTTCTTAGGGCCGTTCTCTGCTATTGGGGTTTGATCCCTTCTCAACCCAATGTAAATTTCTTCTGTATCATCATGGGGGTTGTGGAATTGAACCAGCGCCTTAGAATTAACCTTGGGATTCCGGCCATTCGGCATTGTTACGCCTTAGCCAAATCCTCTGGTCGGCTGGGGCGATATTTTCTCAGAGCCAAAGATACTGACCATCATTTAGTGACTATGCTTGCCAGCTCTGGTAAGCGAGTTGACGACGTGATGGTCAACGTCCGAGGTAATTGGGAGTTCGCCGAAGGGGAGGATCGCCTGGACCCTATTCCTAGGCGTAAGGGTGAACCAGGTTGACACGCAATGTCTTATGTTCGTTGGCCTATTCCTTATTCGGCTTCTTTTTCTTAGATCGCTTTTTATCTTCTGCAGGTAATAGGTTGAAGAAAATTTTGAATTCGGTTGATGACGCAGTTCTTGGGGAAATTGAGACTGCACTGACATATTTCGGCCGCCCAAACGTACAAAAACAGGGGAGGGCCGCCCATATTCTCCTTCGGTACGAACCCACTTACACCACTTTCTCGGCTGCAGATAACATTCCGATTCCGCTGGGCGATCAACAGCACTCGGCCCTTATCTTTCCCAGTTTCAGAAATCTTCGGCAAATCGGTCTCGAAGCTTCTGATTCGGAGGACGACGCCGAGCAGACCGTAGAAGTGATTGCCGATCCGACTGGAGGATCTGCTATAGGGGGCGAGGGCGGCGAGGCCGTACGCTCGGCATCCGAGGCCCCTCAACCATCCACCTCAGGACGAGCAGATTTCTCTGGGGATATTTTTGCGAACTTGGGGGATCTACCCGGCGATTTTTCTGAGGATATGGCGAAGGAGAGCTTAACGCAGATGGCGCGCAAAAGAAATGCCGAGCGCTTGGCTGCCCGCCAGAAGGCTGAATGTGCCGAATCTAATCCTAGCTTGATCAAGCCATTCATAGCCGTTTCTGAGGGCACGGTTGAGGTTGCCGTGTCCGTCAAGGAAAAGGAGGGTGGAGAACAGGCCGATCAGGGACAGCTAATTTCGGAGCAAGGCCAAAAACGCGATGCCGAAGAAGAAGCGACTTCGGAAGCTGGCCCTGGTAGTAAACGGCCTCGACTTGAGGAGCCGGTCGTGGCGGCTCCGTTCGTTATTCAGCCGAAGATCAGGGGCACGCCGATTTTATCCGATGCCTCGGTCAGCGAGGATCCGGCCGTCGCTCTTAGCCTGGCGGCTTCAATTTCCTTGCCGGCTGACAGCAAAGCCTTCGGTGCCGTACCTGATGTCATGGCCGTTGCCTTAACTGCTCAATCGGCACTTCTGGTAGGTCAGCTTCGTTTCCTTTTTTGTTTAAGGGCGTCTATTTACACCGAATTGTTTTGCAGACGATCGGAAGGGTCGCCGACTTGGGCCGTCGCCTGCGTGATGCTCTCGGGAGAATCGATCATTTGCAAACAGAGCTGCAGGGTCAGAGAAGTAGGGCGGAATTCGAAATTATGAGGGCTGAAATGGAGAGCGCGCGAGCCGAAGCGGAGAAAGAGAGGGCTCGAGTCGCCGAACAGCTTCGTGTTGATGCTGAAGGTAGGGCAAGCACGAGCGAGGAGTCGCTCAAGCTTTCCCAGAAAGCACTTGTTGAAGCGGAGGCTCAATTAGACGAGCTTAAGGCGACCCACGAGAAAGCCGAATCGGAGGCCTTTGAGGCAGGGAGGGGCGCCGCTTTGTCGGAGTATGTTGAAGAAGTGGCCAAATTTGAGAATCGCGGGTTCAAGCATGGGTGGCTCAAAGCTCTTGCTGCCGCTGAGGTTACATTGGATTTGCCGATTCCTTACGAGCAGGTGGATGTTGAGCCGCTTGAATCCGATGCCGACGAGTGATTTGGGAGCCGTTTACCGCGCGGGCGTCGTTTTCTTTTTTGTCTTTGTTGTTTTTCTTCTTTTGGATAGTGCGTTGGTAGTTTTCATGTATAAATTGGTTAGCATCTGCGCGCAATTTATTAATGAAAATTGCCTTGTAATTTCAATACGTATTGATTTTTGCTGCCACCACACACTTTGTATGAGACGGTTCTATGCTTAATTTTAATGAAAGAGTTCTATGTTTTGTCAGTGTATTTGGTGATTTTTATCTAGAACTCTTCCGAACATGCCGTACGTGCAATATCGTTTGTTTAATATGTATCCGCAAGAACCGGGCTCTTGCAGTTTTAATAAATATCCTATCGAAATCAGCATTTGCAATTTCACTGCCTACCGATCTTGGGCCGACTGGGCACTCTAGCCGAATAGATTGATGAATCTGCCCTTGCCCCAGTGGGCTCATGATAGGGGCGCTTTGGATTCAATTCGCCAGCCGGCAGGATACCCTGGCCGAACACTTTTGGTAGGATTCAATACGTATTCTATCAAAATCGGCATTTGCAATTTCACTGCCTACCGATCTTGGGCCGACTGGGCACTTGAGCCGAATAGATTGATGAATCTGCCCTTGCCCCATTGGGCTCATGGCGGGCGCTTCGGATTCAATTCGCCAGCCGGCTAGATTCCCTGGCCGAACACTTTTGGTAGGATTCAATACGTATTCTATCAAAATCGGCATTTGCAATTTCACTGCCTACCGATCTTGGGCCGACTGGGCACTCTAGCCGAATAGATTGATGAATCTGCCCTTGCCCCAGTGGGCTCATGATAGGGGCGCTTTGGATTCAATTCGCCAGCCGGCAGGATACCCTGGCCGAACACTTTTGGTAGGATTCAATACGTATTCTATCAAAATCGGCATTTGCAATTTCACTGCCTACCGATCTTGGGCCGACTGGGCACTCGAGCCGAATAGATTGATGAATCTGCCCTTGCCCCATTGGGCTCATGACGGGCGCTTCGGATTCAATTCGCCAGCCGGCTAGATTCCCTGGCCGAACACTTTTGGTAGGATTCAATACGTATTCTATCAAAATCGGCATTTGCAATTTCACTGCCTACCGATCTTGGGCCGACTGGGCACTCTAGCCGAATAGATTGATGAATCTGCCCTTGCCCCATTGGGCTCATGACGGGCGCTTCGGATTCAATTCGCCAGCCGGCTAGATTCCCTGGCCGAACACTTTTGGTAGGATTCAATACGTATTCTATCAAAATCGGCATTTGCAATTTCACTGCCTACCGATCTTGGGCCGACTGGGCACTCTAGCCGAATAGATTGATGAATCTGCCCTTGCCCCAGTGGGCTCATGATAGGGGCGCTTTGGATTCAATTCGCCAGCCGGCAGGATACCCTGGCCGAACACTTTTGGTAGGATTCAATACGTATTCTATCAAAATCGGCATTTGCAATTTCACTGCCTACCGATCTTGGGCCGACTGGGCACTCGAGCCGAATAGATTGATGAATCTGCCCTTGCCCCATTGGGCTCATGACGGGCGCTTCGGATTCAATTCGCCAGCCGGCTAGATTCCCTGGCCGAACACTTTTGGTAGGATTCAATACGTATTCTATCAAAATCGGCATTTGCAATTTCACTGCCTACCGATCTTGGGCCGACTGGGCACTCTAGCCGAATAGATTGATGAATCTGCCCTTGCCCCATTGGGCTCATGACGGGCGCTTCGGATTCAATTCGCCAGCCGGCTAGATTCCCTGGCCGAACACTTTTGGTAGGATTCAATACGTATTCTATCAAAATCGGCATTTGCAATTTCACTGCCTACCGATCTTGGGCCGACTGGGCACTCTAGCCGAATAGATTGATGAATCTGCCCTTGCCCCAGTGGGCTCATGATAGGGGCGCTTTGGATTCAATTCGCCAGCCGGCTAGATTCCCTGGCCGAACACTTTTGGTAGGATTCAATACGTATTCTATCAAAATCGGCATTTGCAATTTCACTGCCTACCGATCTTGGGCCGACTGGGCACTCTAGCCGAATAGATTGATGAATCTGCCCTTGCCCCAGTGGGCTCATGATAGGGGCGCTTTGGATTCAATTCGCCAGCCGGCAGGATACCCTGGTCGAACACTTTTGGTAGGATTCAATACGTATTCTATCAAAATCGGCATTTGCAATTTCACTGCCTACCGATCTTGGGCCGACTGGGCACTCGAGCCGAATAGATTGATGAATCTGCCCTTGCCCCAGTGGGCTCATGATAGGGGCGCTTTGGATTCAATTCGCCAGCCGGCAGGATACCCTGGCCGAACACTTTTGGTAGGATTCAATACGTATTCTATCAAAATCGGCATTTGCAATTTCACTGCCTACCGATCTTGGGCCGACTGGGCACTCGAGCCGAATAGATTGATGAATCTGCCCTAGCTCCAGGCAACCTGTGAGCAGGTTAGACCAACGACCTGCCCTGCCGTCATCCCATTCGGCATCGGGCGATTGGGTTTGTAATTAATGAGCCTGCCTCGATCGCGTTGCCTTTGCGGGTGTTTAAAGGGTCTGGTAGGTACTGTGTTCGAAGGGACAGCTTTAAAGAAACTGGTAGGTGCTGTGTTCGAACTCCGGAAGGGAAGTCGATAGTGCGAATGTCGAACAAACGGTTTTTTAACAGCAAAGGGGAAGCGAAGACATTGGCTGAGCTGGGTGGCGATATGAGTCGGAGTGAACATCGAGGCGCGCCCTTGTGTGCGGGGAGCAAGAGCTCTATGAGTAGAGAGGGGCGTCGATCTCCTCGACGTCGAAGCAGGTCGCCCAGACGAGACAGGCAGTCTCAAGGGAGGCTGCCACACGCACGTGTCGAAAGGAGATCAGACGCGACTCCGTGTCCGTTGAGTTTTGCAGTGTTTGTGAAGAATAAGCCCATGACGGAAGCGGATTCGATCGTGCGAGATCCAGATGTGGCGGTCGAGTTCGCTCGACAAATATTTCCTCCTGAAGTTCAGCAGTCGATGATCGGTCGTCAGGACTACGAAGTGTTTCGCGAGGGTATACATGGGGCGGTGAAAGGGCTCTATACGGCTTACGAAGTCGGTATGCGGTTGCGCGCCGCCCGCCGAGAAATGGCGGAGAAGGAAGCGCGTATCCGGAGTTTGGAGGCTCGAGCAGAGGCGGCTGAACGTGAGTTAGGGACGATCAAGGCAGCTCAGGCACAGCCAGCAGGGCAGGTAAACCCAATCGTCGAAGAGAGGGTTACCAGTCGGCTTATAAGCGCTGCCATTGCCGATCGGGATACGGCGAGTATGTTCGCCTTGGAGTCCGCAAAGGGGAGGTCCTATGAAAAAGGTTTTCACGAAGGGCGGCTGGTTGGAATTCAAAAGACCAAGGAAAAGCTCGCCGAAGAGGTTTGCCGATGTGAAAATCGTGGGTTTAGGCACGGTTGGATCAGGGCAACTCAAGTTGCCGAATCTCTTCGCCTGGCAGGAATTGATGTGGCGTCGCCTCGCTACCGTGAGAAAGACTTTCCGTTTTCTGCTTTTGAGGTTGAAAAGAGTGAGGGTGAGGATGATGCCGTATAATATGTATTTGTTGTATGGTTCGGATGCTAGTCGCGTTCGTAATTATGTAATTTCTTGATGTTTAATAAAAGATGCTTTATGGGAAATATCAAATTCTCTTCCGTATTCGGCGTACGCATGTTTAATTTTATTGCATTTGGCTAGACGAGAATACACCAATCGGACTCGGCGTTTTAATTCGATGCGCCGATTGGTCGGCTTGATCGGCCTCCATGTAATGGCCGTCTGATTTAGAATTAAACCATTGCGTGTTTAGAATTTGGGTAAGCCACGAGCCAGGAAACGGAGGGGTGTTTGTTTGCAAGACGGCGCAAATGCCGCATGTCTAGCCGATTGGGATAGATGGTTCTAGCCCCTTTTGCGTTTTAGTCGACCGTTGGTTTAACCAAGTCATGGAGAATGTTGATCGACGCCTGTCTCGTGGAGTTTAACGCTGATAAGAATTATTTCGAGATTTGGGCCTCGAGATCGGGGCCATTATTGAGAATAAAAGCGACAAGGCCCTTATGCGATCAAACCTATTTAGTTCCCCAGCGGCTATTGTATGGAATAATGCAGATCGAGAGTTCTCGTCGTCAGAACGTGATGATAGTTGCAGGGGCTCAACTTCCGGCCGAACTTGGCGTTCCGTTGGTTTGCGCCGGAGGATTCTCCGGTGTGGGCGGTGGACCCGTGAAAGGAGGAACTGGAAACTCGTCAGTCTCCAAGTTGCTGAAGCAGATCGTCCCGAAAGGAGATACAGCGACCGTTCCCCAAAACCTTCCTTGTCTTGGATCTTGGCCTTGACATTGTCGATGGCGTCAGAGGCCCGGGGGAATTGCGATTCGGGCGCGGATGTGCCCTTGGATCGATGGATTCGTTTGTCTTAGAAGTTAGAAATAGATATTGTAATGTTCGAACGCAGTTGCGTCGATGTAACAACTTTTTAATCGAATAAAAAGTGTCATTAAATAAAGAGTGTTATTTCATGTGTTTTACTTCGTATGCTTTAATAGTTTGCTGTTAGCTTGCCATTGGAACTTTTGTGGTTTAAACATTTTTCCTGCAAGCAGGGGCCGGCCCCTGCCTTAGGCGGATTGGGAGTGTGGTGTATTCCGGGCCGGCTAAGGCATGTTGTCCGGGATGCACGTTAGTGATTCCGGCTATTGATTAAAACGGGCTCCGTATCAAGAGTTCCGTTTTGGCCGGTCGGGAGGATCATTCGGCCCTCATTTAGGCCGGGAGGTGTCGTGTACCAAAAGAGGTTCCGAATTTCGGACTTGTTTTGGCCGATCGTGATATCCACGAAGGGCGCTGCGAATTCGGAGGCTTATTCGGCCCAAGATAACGTGAATCGAAAGGGCGCTCCGAATCCGGAGACTTATTCGGCCCAAGATGACGTGCATCGAAAGGGCGCTCCGAATCCGGAGACTTGTTTGGGCCAATCGTGATATCCACGAAGGGCGCTCCGAATCCGGAGGCTTATTCGGCCCCAGATGACGTGCATCGAAAGGGCGCTCCGAATCCGGAGACTTGTTTGGGCCAATCGTGATATCCACGAAGGGCGCTCCGAATCCGGAGGCTTATTCGGCCCCAGATGACGTGCATCGAAAGGGCGCTCCGAATCCGGAGACTTGTTTGGGCCAATCGTGATATCCACGAAGGGCGCTCCGAATCCGGAGGCTTATTCGGCCCCAGATGACGTGCATCGAAAGGGCGCTCCGAATCCGGAGACTTGTTTGGGCCAATCGTGATATCCACGAAGGGCGCTCCGAATCCGGAGGCTTATTCGGCCCCAGATGACGTGCATCGAAAGGGCGCTCCGAATCCGGAGACTTGTTTGGGCCAATCGGGATATCCACGAAGGGCGCTCCGAATCCGGAGGCTTATTCGGCCCCAGATGACGTGCATCGAAAGGGCGCTCCGAATCCGGAGACTTGTTTGGGCCAATCGTGATATCCACGAAGGGCGCTCCGAATCCGGAGGCTTATTCGGCCCCAGATGACGTGCATCGAAAGGGCGCTCCGAATCCGGAGACTTTTTTCGGCCAATCGTGATATCCACGAAGGGCGCTCCGAATCCGGAGGCTTATTCGGCCCGAGATGACGTGCATCGAAAGGGCGCTCCGAATCCGGAGACTTTTTTCGGCCAATCGTGATATCCACGAAGGGCGCTCCGAATCCGGAGGCTTATTCGGCCCCAGATGACGTGCATCGAAAGGGCGCTCCGAATCCGGAGACTTATTCGGCCCCAGATGACGTGCATCGAAAGGGCGCTCCGAATCCGGAGACTTTTTTCGGCCAATCGTGATATCCACGAAGGGCGCTCCGAATCCGGAGGCTTATTCGGCCCCAGATGACGTGCATCGAAAGGGCGCTCCGAATCCGGAGACTTGTTTGGGCCAATCGTGATATCCACGAAGGGCGCTCCGAATCCGGAGGCTTATTCGGCCCCAGATGACGTGCATCGAAAGGGCGCTCCGAATCCGGAGACTTGTTTCGGCCAATCGTGATATCCACGAAGGGCGCTCCGAATCCGGAGGCTTATTCGGCCCGAGATGACGTGCATCGAAAGGGCGCTCCGAATCCGGAGACTTTTTTCGGCCAATCGTGATATCCACGAAGGGCGCTCCGAATCCGGAGGCTTATTCGGCCCCAGATGACGTGCATCGAAAGGGCGCTCCGAATCCGGAGACTTATTTGGGCCAATCGTGATATCCACGAAGGGCGCTCCGAATCCGGAGGCTTATTCGGCCCCAGATGACGTGCATCGAAAGGGCGCTCCGAATCCGGAGACTTTTTTCGGCCAATCGTGATATCCACGAAGGGCGCTCCGAATCCGGAGGCTTATTCGGCCCGAGATGACGTGCATCGAAAGGGCGCTCCGAATCCGGAGACTTTTTTCGGCCAATCGTGATATCCACGAAGGGCGCTCCGAATCCGGAGGCTTATTCGGCCCCAGATGACGTGCATCGAAAGGGCGCTCCGAATCCGGAGACTTATTCGGCCCCAGATGACGTGCATCGAAAGGGCGCTCCGAATCCGGAGACTTTTTTCGGCCAATCGTGATATCCACGAAGGGCGCTCCGAATCCGGAGGCTTATTCGGCCCCAGATGACGTGCATCGAAAGGGCGCTCCGAATCCGGAGACTTGTTTGGGCCAATCGTGATATCCACGAAGGGCGCTCCGAATCCGGAGGCTTATTCGGCCCCAGATGACGTGCATCGAAAGGGCGCTCCGAATCCGGAGACTTGTTTCGGCCAATCGTGATATCCACGAAGGGCGCTCCGAATCCGGAGGCTTATTCGGCCCGAGATGACGTGCATCGAAAGGGCGCTCCGAATCCGGAGACTTTTTTCGGCCAATCGTGATATCCACGAAGGGCGCTCCGAATCCGGAGGCTTATTCGGCCCCAGATGACGTGCATCGAAAGGGCGCTCCGAATCCGGAGACTTATTCGGCCCCAGATGACGTGCATCGAAAGGGCGCTCCGAATCCGGAGACTTTTTTCGGCCAATCGTGATATCCACGAAGGGCGCTCCGAATCCGGAGGCTTATTCGGCCCCAGATGACGTGCATCGAAAGGGCGCTCCGAATCCGGAGACTTGTTTGGGCCAATCGTGATATCCACGAAGGGCGCTCCGAATCCGGAGGCTTATTCGGCCCCAGATGACGTGCATCGAAAGGGCGCTCCGAATCCGGAGACTTGTTTGGGCCAATCGTGATATCCACGAAGGGCGCTCCGAATCCGGAGGCTTATTCGGCCCCAGATGACGTGCATCGAAAGGGCGCTCCGAATCCGGAGACTTTTTTCGGCCAATCGTGATATCCACGAAGGGCGCTCCGAATCCGGAGGCTTATTCGGCCCTAGATGACGTGCATCGAAAGGGCGCTCCGAATCCGGAGACTTGTTTTGGCCAATCGTGATACCCACGAAGGGCGCTCCGAATCCGGAGGCTTATTCGGCCCCAGTTGGGTTGAAGGTCAGGCAAACAAAAATCCGGTTTCATTAAAATGAAGTTCCAGTACAAGCATCAGGTCCCATAAGTTGGGTCTGTAGATGAATTTGCATAAAATCTACATTCGTGTGGATTGGTGCGTGCCACGGATCTCCTCAACGCCGCGGTCTGTTGGGAAGCGCATAAGCTGATGGTAGGTGCTTGGGACGACCTTCATGACGTGCAACCAGGGGCGGCCTATGATGGCATTATACTGCGATGGAAGCTTTACAACCAAGAATTCTGTGTCGACTGTTTTTGAGCCCGCCCGAACCGGCAGCACGACCTTCCCCAGCGGATACTCTGGGTTCGCGTTGAAGCCGAACAGCGGCTGGGACGATGGTGACAGATCCGACTCGTTAAGGCCGAGTTCTACAAAAGCTTTGTAGTACAGGATTTCAGCAGCGCTCCCTGGGTCTATGAGGATGCGTTCAACGCTGAATTGACGTACGCGTAACGTGACGACCAAAGGGTCGACGTGGCTGGCCTTCATTCCGAGGAGGTCGGAGTCGTCGAACCCAATCTTCGGGGCTTCACTGGGGCTGCTGGTTTGCTGCTTGTGTTTTTGGGGAGATGGGTGCGATTGGATCGTGTGGACGATCGGGGTGGTCGGCAGACCGTAGATCATATGGATCACGCCAAGCGGAGGTGAATCCTGTCTCAGGGCCAATGCTTTAATCGGCGCTCCCTTGCTAACATATTGCTGTAGCCGACCATCCTGCACCAATTCTTCCAGATGATCCTTCAGTGCATAACAATTCTCGGTTTCGTGGCCGTGATCTTTGTGGTATTCACATCGTCTGTCCCGCCTCCGTGTGTCGGGAGGCCCTATCATCTTTGACGGCCACTTGAAAAATGGGAGGTGCTGGACCTTTGTCATTATTGCCGCGATCGGTTCTGTTAGCTCCGTATATTTCTTGTCGTTTCGCCTTGAGCGTCTGCTGTCGACTTGTAACTGTTCGTTTGCTCGGTAGGGGCATTGATCGTTTGTTCGGCGGGAATCACGCCTTTTGTCTCGCTTGGTTCGTTGCCGTGGTTCAGGGCTTGGTGGCACGGAGTTTATTGGTCGAGCAATTTCGGGGGGTTCCGTTTTTCTGGAGCTTTGTCCGGCCTTTGTTCTCAGGGCATCATCTTCGACTTTACAATATTCTTCGACTTTCTTCATCAAGGCCCAGACTGTTTTGGGGGGCCTCCTGGTCAAGGAGTTGCGCAGAGCACTGTCAGGGTGTAAGCCCATTTTGAAGGCGGTTATGGCCATGGAGTCGTTGCAAGCGTCGTCGACCAGGTTGAAGCACTCCCAATATCGAGCTGAATACGCTCTGAGCGTCTCTCCCGACTGGATCTGCATTGCCCAGAGGGAGTCGGCCTGTTTTGGTTGTACCTCGTTGGTGATGAACCTGGCCCTGAAAGACTTTTGCAGTTGGTGGAAGTTCCTGATCGACGCTGGCTCCAACTTGTAATACCACCTGACGGCTAGCGGTCCTAGGCTACTGGGGAATATTCGGCACATGAGGGCCTCGTTGTCTGCATGTAACGTCATGGCCTGTTTGTAGTGACGGATATGATCAGTGGGGTCTGATTTTCCGTCGTAAAGAGTGAACGATGGAGCTTTGAATTTCTTGGGCAAGGACGCCCTTGTGATTCTCCGAACGAAAGGGTCGTGACGGTCCTCCTCGTTCGAGCTGCTTCTTCTTCGCTTGTTCCTTGGTCGCGGATCTTTGTCGGAGGAGCTGGAGGTTTCGGATCGTCCCCTCGCGTCGAGCTCCGTGGATAATGAGTTGGAGTCGCTGTTGGTAACCTTTGGTCGGGCCCGTGGCCTCTGTCCGCCCGTCCTTGGAAATGGCTCCGGTTTCTGGCGCATGGCTTCCTTAGATTTTGCTACCTCCAGGGCCAAGTCTTGACGGAGTCATTCGTTCTCAGCGATCATGTTCTCGAGCCTTTGTTCGTTCTGCTTTGCCTGTTCGATGACAGCCTGCATTGTTTCTTGTGCTGAAGTCGTTGGCGAGTCGAAGCGCAAGGTGCGTCGTGCCGCAATGGTTTCTTTTCCGAGCATGTTCGCTGGGGTGAGGTCGTCTCCCTGCGCGATCGCGTCGGTGGCTATCGGAGGATCTTCGGTCACGCCTTCCATGGATGTATTTGAGTATTCCCACAGACGGTGCCAATTGTGGTGAATGTGGTTTGGAAATACTCTTCGAATCCTGGAAGACGCCAATGATCCTCTGCTAGTCACCTGCAAAAATACAAACTCCGGTCGGGGGTGCCGGAATTAGCACTCCGACGGACAAGTCAGTTCCCCTCCAGAAAGCTTGCTTACTAAGTTTTTTAGAAGTGTTTTCTTACATACCTTTTTCTGATCCACTATCATTGTATTTATACTCGTCTCTTCTGATCCTCGGGACCCGGGTCTACTTTTTTCAATCATTACCTTTCCTTACACTCGGCTGCAGGGGCTTTATCCTATTCGGCCTAGTCATCGTATTAGGCCGATCTCCCCTTCGAGATTTTTACCCGTTTGGCGCCGAGTGGCCGAGATATTACTCCTCTACCTTTACTGACTATTCGGCTACCACAGTACCGGAGTGGAAATGGGAACATATTACTATGGATTTTATTATGGGATTGCCTCACTCCAGTAAAGGTATGGACTCAATTTGGGTTATTGTTGATAGACTGACTAAATCTGCTCACTTCTTACCTGTTAAAACAATTTATAATGCAGACAAATTGGCTATACTCTATATTGATGAAATTGTTAGACTGTATGGAGTGCCTATGTCCATTGTTTTTGACAGGGATTCGAAGTTTACATCGAGATTTGAGCAAAGCTTATAGACTGCATTGGGTACTGAACTGAGACTCAGTAACGCCTATCTCCTCAGACAGATGGCCAGTCAGAAAGAACCATCCAGACTTTGGAGGATTTATTGAGAATGCGCGTCCTTGATTTTCAGGGAAATTGGGAAAGCCATTTGCCTTTAGCTAAATTCGCATATAACAACAGTTATCATTCAAGTATTGGTATAGTGCCTTTCAAGGCATTGTATGGCAGAAAGTGTAGATCTCCAATTTGCTGGGCAGAAGTTAGAGATGGGCCTTTGCTTGGGCCCGAGATTGTTTATGAAACGACTGAGAAAGTAAAACTGATACAACAGAGACTGAAAACTGCACAGAGCCGACAGAAAAGTTATGCAGATGCCAGAAGACGAGACAGAGAGTATGAAGTGGGTGATCACGTTTTTGTGAAAGTGACACCGATGAAAGGCGAGACTCGTTTTGGAGTCAAAGGTAAGTTAGCGCCAAGATATGTCGGACCGTATGAGATTATTGAGAAGATCAATCCGGTGGCGTATCAAGTTGCGCTTCCTCCTGAAATGGAGTATATGCATAACGTCTTCCACATTTCTATGTTGAGGGATTACCTCCGGAATCCTTTTCATGTGATTGAGCCGACCCATGTAGTGCTTAGTGATGACTACACTTATGAGGAATGGCCTATTCAGATTGTAAACAGACGGATCAAGAAGTTGAGAAACAAAGAGATCCCGTTATCTTATATACAGAATTCTAATGCAATTCACTCATGAGATGCACTAAAGATTCGGTTCTAAAATATGGCATGTGAATCATCTCAATAACATGAGGTAGCGCATAGAATTACAGAAGAATTGATTAAATCCACACATGTAAATATAGCTGAATCTTAATGCATGAGACATAAATGTAAAGCATGGATATGCATGGCATGTCAGATATATACATATGTACAGTTAGGGAAAGCAAGTAAAGAATGGGATAGAAAGAAGCGGGGTGGGGGAATTATAACAATACTTTGAATATTACAGATCTGAGGGAGATGAATAAAATAAAATCCTCACAAACACTCAAAATAAAATAAAATAAAATAAAATAAAATCTTCCATCCAGCAGACTTGTGGAGGGTTCCACCAATTTATTTGCTTGAATTTGATTTGTCCCGGTCTTCTTTGCATGCTTTTTCTCCTCCAACTTCGAATACACTAGTTGTGGCAAGACAAGCTCTCGATATGGGTACAACAATTTCTGGTCTCCTATTCGTCATCCGAATCAACAACTACAATCGGCAATCTCTCAACTGGAACATCATTTGCAAACCTCCATTTCCATATCATGTGTGAGCTTCTTCAGCTGCGTGTTTCTCTTGAAGAGAGGGAGAGTTTAGATTTGCCTCGTGTGTGTGTTCGAGAGAGAAGCAGCTTTTGAACATTGTTTACATACCGTGCAGAGTAGTAACATCATCAAACAAAGACTTGTAGGGAGGGAGAGAGAGAGAGAGAGAGAGAGAGAGAGAGAGAGAGTTTGGTGAGTGCCCCCTGTTGTGTGGTGTGTATGTAGCTCTTGTGCTGGGTGTGTGCATGTGCTGCGCATGGTGCGTGTGTGATGGCAGTGGTGGTGGCTCTGTGCAGAGGTGGTGTTGTGTAAATGGGTGTGTGATGTATGGTTTGTGAGGTGCCGAAAGAGAGAGAGAGAGAGAGAGAGAAGAGCTGGGTTTGGTGTTCTCTTCTCTCTTGCTCAGGAGGAAGAGGAAATGAGATGTAGATAGAAAACTTTAACTGTGCATGGTGTCGGATCTGTGTGTCTATCTATGCATGTGTATGCATGTGTCTATGCATGTGTGTGTGGGTGTTGTGTGTGTATGTATGCATGTGTGTGCATGTGTGTTGATCCTTTTTCAGTTGGTGTCGCCCGTGATGTCAATGGGTGTGTATGGATCTTGAGAGAGAAAAGTGTGAATGGTGTCTATATGTGGCTGGTCTGTGTTGGGTGTGCTGGATCTCTCTCTCTAAACCGTGTGTGTGTGAATATCATGTTCCTCCTTGTCTGCTCTCTGTGGGTGTGTGAGAGCTGTGTTGTGTAGTGGTGCTGCTGTGTGTGCCGTGTATTAGTGTGTGTATGTTTGTGTAGCTCTTAGTTGTGCGTTTGTATCAGTGTGTGATAGCCGTGTGTGCTGGGAGAAGATGAAGTTGGTGGTGTGTGTGTATGAGCTACTGCTCTGTGTGTGTTGTGTGTGTGTGAATGTGGGTGTGCCGTGTGTGTGTTGAATGTGGGTTTGCAGATGAAACTTCCCTCCCTCTCAATCTCCCTCAGAAAATATCACTCCTCTTCCTCTTTTCTTATGAACACCACTCTCCTCCTTTTTCAATCTCATATTATCTCCCCTCCAATAATACACCACCCACCCCCTCTTTTCTGTCCCCCTCTCTTTTTCATATTTTCCAACTTCTCACCTGTTCTCTTCTCCTTTTTGATCCTTTCCTTCCCTGGCCATGCATGTTTCCTCCCTTTCTAAAATAATTGTTCTCCACCGCCCCACACAACCTTACCAAAAATCTTATCTTCATCCCCCCACTCATTTATCCTTTTTTTTTTTATTATTATATATATATATATTTATCATTTTCTTTTTTTTATCAAATATCAAAATTATTTATACCAATTTAGATAAAAACATCAAAAACTATGTACAACACATAAAATTATAAAATATCATAAAATAATAAAAATTAATAATTTGGCCAACATGGGTGAGGTTTGGAATTAAAGCTTCAATTTGATTTTTCGGTTGAGAAATTCATAAAATGACATATTCCAATTTTTATCAGCGGGTGGTCAAAAGAAAGTGCCCAAGTCTTAGAGTCGGTCAAAATGGGGTGTCTACAGGAGGAAGCGCTACTTGATACGCCACCGGATTGATTTTCTCGATAATCTCAGAAGGTCCGACATATCTCGGCGCTAGCTTGCCCTTGACTCCAAAACGAGTCTGGCCTTTCATCGGTGTCACTTTCACAAAAACGTGATCACCCACTTCATACTCTCTGTCTCGTCTTCTGATATCCGCATAACTTTTTTGTCGGCTCTGTGCGGTTTTCAGTCTATGTTGTATCAGTTTTACTTTCTCAGTCGTTTCATATACAATCTCGAACCCAAGCAAAGGCCCATCTCCAACTTCTGCCCAGCAAATTAGAGATCTACATTTTCTGTCATACAATGCCTCGAAAGGCGCCATACCAATACTTGAGTGATAACTGTTATTGTAGGCGAATTCAGCCAATGGCAAATGGCTTTCCCAATTTCCCTGAAAATAAAAAACACACATTCTCAATAAGTCTTCTAGAGTCTGCATGGTCCTTTCTGACTGGCCATCTGTCTGAAGATGGTATGCACTACTCAGTCTCAGTTCAGTACCCAATGCTATCTGTAGGCTTTGCCAAAATCTCGATGTAAACTTCGAATCCCTATCAGAAACAACGGACACAGGCACTCCATGCAATCTAACAATTTCATCAATATAGATTACAGCCAATTTGTCCGCATTATAAATTGTTTTGATAAGTAAGAAGGGAGCAGATTTAGTCAGTCTATCAACTATAATCCAAATTGAGTCCATACCTTTACTGGAGCGAGGTAACCCAACGATAAAATCCATAGTGATATGTTCCCATTTTCACTCTGATATTGGTAAGGGCTATAGTAAGCCTGCGGGTCGTTGATGTTCCGCTTTGACTTGTTGGCAATGAAGACACTTTGATACAAAATCAGCAATTTCCTTTCTCATTCCCGGCTACCAGAAATTTAGTTTCAAATCTTGGTACATTTTTGTATTCCCTGGATCGATAGACAGTTTTGAATTGTAGTCCTCTTGCAGAATTCTCCTTCTCAGTTCAGAATCATTCGGTACACACAATCTTCCCTAGAATTTCAATACATTATTTTCAAATTTGAAGTCCGGTTTCGGTTTAGATTCCCATTCTTCGATGATCTTCTTCAAGAAGTCATCCTGTTGCTGTTTCTTTTTAATCTCTTCAATCAATGTCGGTTGAGCAGAAATAGCAGCTATTGTTCCACCTTGTTCTCACAAAACAATTTCAATTTTAGATTTTTCAAGGTCACAAAGCAACTCTTTCTGTCCGGTGAGCAAACAGGCTAAGTTCCCAATCGATTTTCGATTCAATGTATCGGCAACGGTGTTGGCTTTTCCCGGATGGTACAAAATCTGTAGGTCATAGTCTTTAATCAATTCTAGCTATCTCCGCTGTCTCATGTTCAGTTCTTTCTGTGTGAAGAAATATTTCAAACTCTTGTGGTCGGTATATACTTCACACGTCACCCCATAAAGGTAGTGACACCAGATTTTCAATATGAATACTACTGCAACAAGTTCCAAGTCATGGGTCGGGTAGTTCTTTTCATGCGGTCTCAGTTGTCGGGAAGCATAGGCAATAACTCTCCCATTCTGCATTAAAACACATCCCAAACCCTTATGAAAAGCATCACTAAAAATGGTAAAACCATCCATACTTGAAGGTAGGGTAAGAACCGGTGCAGTCACAAGTCGAGTTTTCAACTCTTGGAAAGCTGATTCCCTTTGGTCAGTCTAGTCAAATGATATCCCCCTCTGAGTCAACTATGTCAGTGGTAGGGCAATTTTAGAGAAATCTTTGACGAATCTTCTGTAATACCCGGCTAATCCCAAAAAGCTTCGGACTTCTGTAACATTTGTTGGTCTAGGCCAATTTACCACTGCTTCAACTTTCTGTGGATCAACTGAAATTCCATCATTGCTAATAACATGTCCCAAAAACATAACATGATCAAGCCAAAATTCACATTTAGACAGTTTAGCAAAAAGTTTCTGTTCTCTTAGGGTTTGTAAGGCAAGTCTTAGATGATGTTCATGCTCTTCTCTACTCTTGGAATAAATTAGAATGTCATCTATGAATACAACAATAAAGTCATCAAGGAATGGTTTAAAGATTCTGTTCATGAGGTCCATAAATGTAGCAGGTGCATTGGTAACTCCAAAAGGCATAACTAAAAATTCGTAATGTCCATACCTCGTTCGAAAAGTAGTTTTATCAATATCCTCTGGTTTAACTTTCAGCTGATGATATCTGGATATGAGATCAATCTTAGAAAATACTTGAGCACCCTGTAACTGATCAAATAAGTCATCAATACGCGGTAATGGATATTTATTTTTCATAGTTACCTTGTTCAGTTCACGGTAGTCAATACAAAGTCTCAGTGAGCCGTCTTTCTTTTTTACAAACAAGACAGGTGCGCTCCACGGTGAAGTACTAGGCCTAATGAACTTTTTGTCTAACAGTTCTTGCAGCTGAACTTTCAATTCTTTCAATTCGATAGGTGCCATTCGGTATGGAGCTTTAGATACTGGCTGTGTACCTGGAATTACATCAACGGTGAACTCAATCTCTTTATCAATCAAATCCCTTGGCAGATCATCTGGAAAAACATCTGGGAATTCTCTGATTACAGGAATACTGTTCACATTAGCTTTTATCATCAGTAGGTACAGTCAATACATAACACAGATACCCTTTACACCACTTCTTAATCAATTTACAGGCTTTCATGGATGAAATTAGATACGGGGGAGGTACTACTCCAACCCCATTAAACACAAATTCGGGTAAACCAGGTGGACGGAAAATCACTTGTTTAGTTACACAGTCAATAGTAGCATGATATTTTTGTAACTAGTCCATCCTCAATATTACATCAAAATGGTCAATATTCAATGGCAGTAAGTCAATATACAGATGCATATCCCCAACAATAATTTCACATGCAGGATACATATAAGCACAAGTCACAGATCCCCCGACAGGTAAAGATACAGCTAACAAGTAATTCATGGGTTCCAATGGTCTATTCAATTTTCGCGAAAAAGCATGCGATACATATGAATGTGTAGACCCCGAATCAATCAGAACATAAGCATTTTGAGTACAAATAGAGAGAATACTTGACACAACGGTCTCGGTATTCTGCACATCTCCCGGTACTAGTGCGAACACTTGGCCCTGCCTCATAGGCTCTTTCCTGGTAGCTTTAGGGTTAGGTTTTGGTGCACCAGTTGATGCTGCTGTGCTAGGTACAGCTTTATTATTGCCCTTTGAAGTAGAAGGGCAATCTTTGACCATGTGGCCTACCTTGCCACACCTGTAACAAGCACCATAAATTTTATAACAAACTCCCTTATGGTTCTTACCACATTCAGAACTGGGCGGTATGGAACGGTTCCCTTGATTAGAAGTAGTCGTTGACCTTGTATTTTGCTTTTTGTTCAACGGGTTGTTTTTGCCTTTCTTGAATTTGAAACCCTGCCTTTTACCACGCCATTCAGACGCTAGTGTTTCAGTTTGTTTCAGTGACTCGATGTTCGACTCAGCCATTAATGCTCGATCAAGAACATTTACATAGTTTGATAGCTTTAAAACATTTATTCTGTCAAGGATTCCAACATTCAGGCCGCCTTTAAATTTCCTGGCCTTCTTGTAGTCAGTGTCCACCATATGTGGTGTATATCTAGCAAGTTCGGTGAACTTTGTTTCATACTCGGCTACCGACATGGTGCCTTGTCTCAGCTGTTCAAACTCAGTCACTTTTCTGTCCCTGACACACTGAGGGAAATACTTTTCGAAGAAGGCTCCTTTGAATTGAGCCCAAGTCATAACGGTGTTGGTGTCATGGACTAGCATCCACCACCTTCTCGCCTCTTCTTGTAAGGTAAAGGTGGCCAACAATACTTTATGTGCTTCAGACCACGGAAAACTTCAAATAACTTTTCTGTTTCAAGAACCCAGGCTTCAGCTTTTAGTGGTTCAAGGCCTCCCTGAAAGAATAGCGGCTTCATTTTGCTGAACTTCTGGGTGAGAGCAATTATATCCCCATCATTAACATTCGGTTCCGGCTGTACCGGAAGAGGAGGTGGGGGCTGTTGGTTCTGTTTTTGCTGTTGCCTTAAGGTTTCAGTTAATAGTTCAACAGTTCTTTCAAGTCTTGCCATTTTGGCCTCGGATGATTTAGTTTCATTAGCAGTGCTTGCATTATCCATTTCACTATATGCAACATAGTAATAATAAACATAGGAAGTTGCATACTTTAAACATTTAAACATAAGAAGTTATATGTTTAAACACATTAACACATATTCATGTCATGTCCACACACACTTTTCATGCTCATGTGATGCCCTAATTGCTTTTCTAGGTCACCCTATAGCTCATTTGGACACGTATGTGCGGTATAACTCGTGGTTAAGTATCGCTCTGATGCCACTCTGTCACGACCCAAAGTCGCCCCTATGGGTTTAGCACCGTAACCGGCCAGTAATCCGTGATTACCGAAGGCCTGCTTAACAGTAGAACAGTAAAACAGAGTACAGGGACTGGCGGAAGCCAAAACAGTAAATAAACAATGTCTAATGAGCTGTGACAGTCTGTATGCAGAAAGACTTTTCATACATATGTACAATCAGTGCAAAACAGTATGTACAATATTTACAATCATTCAGGACAGGGACTTAATTCCTGTTAAAATAGTACAGTAACAGTCTATACAGTCTATACAAAACAAAACAGAAGGGGGGGAAACTAAAAGACCCCAAAGCCGTAGCTTGAACAGGCTCGGAACCTCGCAGTGAGGCATAGTAGTTGGCTTTGACAAAATGGAGTCTAACCCACGCTCCTAGCTCCGGTCTGGTGCCTGAACACCTACATATATATATGAGCAGTGAGCTAAAGCCCAGTGAATAACATAATGCGTAAAGAGGTTAAGAATGAATATCCTTACAATAATGAAAACAGTTCATTAACTCAGTATTTCAGTCATTCAGTCATAACAGTCATATGTGGTACATCCATTAGCATAGCAGTACAGTAAACAGTAGGTCTTAAAAGACCGAAGAGTCAGTGATAGCCATCATAACAATAAATAGAAGTTCCAAGATAGGAACTGACAGAGATCTCTGTAACAGTAACAGTAGTTGCTAAGGATGCCACAATACAGTTCAGAATAAAGGACATACATTCATTCAGTTAACAGTACAGTTTAACCATTCAGAAGATATTCGTATTTGAACATATCTTTACACAGTTGTTACTCACAGAGTTCTGGGCTACAGATAAGCTAAAGCGTCTTCGGATGCCAACCCTACACAGTTTACAGGATGAACACACACTAAGTTCACATTCGGGAATCAAAGACTTAAACCCTAACTTGACTCGGTGTGGTTCTATATCAATATCCTCATTAAGATGTCTTCAACTAGGCCTAAGAATGCCTAGGATGGAATGAGGATGCAAAAATGTGTTTTAAAACACTCGTCAAAATTTTCAGAAAATAGAGGTCCCGCTCGAGCGTATGTTACTCTGCTCGAGCGTACATGCAAACAAAGGTTTTCGCTCGAGCGTAGACTTACCCGTTCGAGCGTACTGCAAAACAGTCAAAAGTGCTGGATAGGTGAAATTCACGCTCGATTGGGCGCTCGACACCCGCTCGAGCGTAAGACACAATGTCCCGCTCGAGCGGACTGCAAAACACAACAAAATGCTGGGAGCACGATTTTCACGCTCGAGCGCCAGTCACCCCACTTGAGCGTGAGTTCAAAATCTGGGATTTCCAAATTTGAACTTCAAGCTCAAAATCAAGTTTTAATGTACCAAATTCGATTCCTTTGGGCCCATTTCCTGGAAAACACTTGTAAATACATAGTATGACATGATTTAAAGCTCAATGTGTAAAATCAAGGCCCAAAGGTGAGGGAATTAAACCCAATTTCAAATAATACTTCAAGAACATGATGAATGTGTAACATGCAAGACTTTAAACCACTTTCAAGCTTTAAATACTGGCTCTACTGAGTCAATTCATCCAAAAACAAGATAAAATCATGGACTTTAACATAAACACGAACATGCATGTACCAAATTCCATGTATTCAACCTCAAAATGTTAGGATATAAGCATGCATGCATGATTTATGCTACAATTCAACATTATAAGCCATATCTTGGCTCTAATCTTCAACAATCCTCTAAATTATGCAATAAGTAATTCAATTCATAAACAAGAAGGTAATTACTCTACCTTAAGTCTTGTATTCAAGTATAGAAACTCAATTGCACAAACCCTCTACAATTTCTTCAAGTTTCCAAGCAAAATTCAAGATGAACAACTCAATTCTCTCACTCCCTTCTCTTAGTCGGCTATGCTCTCAAGGAATGGCTGAAGAAAATGTTTTGTCTAAGTGTGATAAGGCTCCAAACAATGTATAGGTAATGGCCCACTTCTATGGCAAAATTATAAATAGGGCAACTTATGTAATTTAACTTAATTTAGTCTAATTTAACCATACCAAATCACTTTTTAATTAAATATGCCATAAATTCACATAAATTCTAATGATCATAAAACATCAATCGATTTCAGATTCGGCCGCCGATAAGGCCTTCAATTCACAATTTAAAACATAAAACATGGACAGATAAGCTTAACAGTCAACAGATAGATATGCATTTAAACTACTGCATTCAATCAGTCAGTTCAGTATTTCAATCAATTCAATTACTTATCGTAATCAGTCTCAGTTTAGCAGTAATCAGTGGTTAATCGGTAAACAGTGGTGAGGGTTGTTACAACCAGGTTCCGTGATACTCGCTTGGAATTTCGTTTTGTCGACCACCTTTTGTGCCTCCCTAGGAGGTTCCAGATTAAGTCAAGTCACGTGGTTTTGTTTTGTGAACTACATCCAAGATTTTGTTTTCTATTGGGTGAATCTCAAACAAGTTTCTGACTATCTGTTTATTGGGATAAGTTCCACTTCTGTTTTATCTGTATTTTGTGAGTAACGTACGACTAATGTAATTATGACATCACATGTGCGTATATAAATTTTTAAATTATCTACCCCATGTTTGTCTACACATCTCAATGAACGTTGTATTTTGTATAATTACTTTCGATAGCCCCTTAATTATATACTATTCTGTACAGAGGCCTTTGGTAATCTAAGGATTACTGGCCGGTTACGACACTAAATCTATAGAGGCGGGTTTGGGTCATGACAATTATGCATTTTATAATTCTTTCACAAAATTTCATAACATAAATTACATAATGTCATAATATTTCTCACCATAAAATGTTATAATTTAAACTGTCAAAATTTTACCATTCATAACTTCAGGGTGCACTCCATAAATTTATTATTCGTTACTTTACCATAAAATATCATAACACACATTACAAACATTCATAATTTTCATCACAATTTTTTTTTGTATCTTTCTTACTATGTGCACCTTTTTAAGGATGCACAGTGTAAATTTCTCCTAAGTTGGAGACACATTTCACATATTCTCATACAATTTTTATATTTTTCTATATAATTTTTACATATTTTAATACATTGTTTACACACATATTAACATTTAGGAGTGTTTGAAAAAAATCGGTGGAATCGATAAACCGATTCAATCCTGTACAAATCGCTAGTTTGGTCTAATTTTTATTAGTTTCAATTCAAGTTTCTAGTTCTAAAAATGGTGAAACCATTTAAATCAATGTAATTTACCGGTTGTAAGGCTTTGGCTATGTTTCAAGTTTTTTATTATTTTATATTTTTTATAATTTTATATGTAAAAAATAAAAATATAAAAGTTTTTTCTTAAGATTGAACACTAGTTTGTTCTAAGGCTTTGGCTATGTTTCAAGTTTTTTATTATTTTATTATTTTTTATAATTTTATATGTAAAAAATAAAAATATAAAAGTTTTTTCATAAGATTGAACACTAGTCTTTATTGTAAAAATGAAAATTTTTAACTAGTTTAACCAAATTAATTATTATTAATTTGTTTACGAACATAAAATATATATTATATTTATTATTATATAAAATTTATAGAACCGTAGAACCAAACTAAACCGAATTAGTTTTTATGATTCAATTCTAATCCAATTTCATAGGTTTAATAATTTGGTTATGATTTCAATTTTTTTGAAACTGTATAAATCGATTTAGTTCCTAGTTTACTCTAAAATCTGAACTAATCCGAGTTGTAAACACCCCTACTAGCATTAACCATTGCTGGGTGGTTAGCATTCCCTTTTCAAAAATGTTTGACGAATTGTTTTCGAGAAATTTCAAAAAAACAATTAACTATTAGGAAACAATGAATGGTTATTTTCGAATTATAAAAAAGTTATTTTTTTGTACCGTATGATGGTTGTTTTTGCACTTTTGTTTGGGTTTCAAAACACACGAAAAGTGATAATAAGTGGCCATTTGGGTTTATTTTTTGTGACTTCTAAATGTTTTGGAAGATTTAGAAAAGCTAAATATAGAAAGTTGATAATTAAAACAAAAAGTTATATTTTTTGTGAAAAAAAAATTGATTTGGTATTTTTAATTGATGAAAAATAACTTAATAACTTTTGACTTTTTTTTATAATCAAAATCTCACTTTTTTTGGTTGACATCCGAAACATCGTCTAAAGAAAATTAAACCACAATCTGAATTGCTCAATACCTCAACTGCTTGAGGGCCAACCCCGGGTGAGGCAAGGCTTGGACCTTGGCCACCTGAATTTGGCCCAAAATACCTTACTAGGGAGATTTTATTTGCAAAAAAATAAAAATAAAAAAAATATTAATTACGTTCAGTTTTTTAGTACACTCTATTAAATTATTTAGAATTATTATTTTATCTTAATACACCTTATGTTTTTTTTTTTCAAATTATCTTTCAAGGTATACCCAGATAATAAATAAATCAAAAACTCCAAATTACACAATTTTGAAAAACCCTTTTAAAAATCTTTAAACAGATTTCTCATTATAGCTATTCAACATCAGTGAAGGACAAGTTTGTTTGTCTTCTTCTTCTTCTTCTTCTTCTTCTTCTTCTTTTTTTTTTTTTTTTTTTTTTTTTTTTTTAAAGATTTTTGAACGGGTTTTTATAAAACAGGTGTTATTTAATTTCCCTAGATGAAAAATAAAAAAAAGGTTTTACTAGGTTTGGGTTTTGTGAAGAAAAGAAGAGGTTTGCAACAATGACTTCATCTTTCCAGGTTGCTCTGCTTGTGGCTTCATCATCTTGTCTCAATGCGATGCTTGGTTAGACGAGAACTTGATTACTTTTGCTTGTGAAAATTCATCACACCATCCAAAAAACAAAACTAAAATATTTATATAATAATGATATTGATGATAATGGCAAGTTTTGGTCGGTAGAATTGGAGTTTTAGAATGAGAAAAAAGATGAAGAGAAAATAATTAAAATTTGGAGAAGAAAATGAAGAGAGATGTGGGTGTACCACAAGAAGAAAAAAAAATTTTATTTTAAAATTTAATATGTATTGTTTTTATTAATAAATTTATATTAAAATATAATAAGAATTAAAATTTTAAAATTTTAGTTAAACATAGAAGCAGTTAACATTTTCTCTTCATTGAAGCCCAATAGAAGCAGTTTTGAAGCCCAATCTCTCACTCTCTTTTTTTTTTTCTTAACCCCGTGATGGAGGCCTAGTCTACAGCATCCCAAAAAAAGGGGGCAAAATTAATAGTCGGTTGTATTAGATGGAGTTATTACCTAGTAAGTCCTGAGGGAAGTTTTATAGACTGCTTTTAACCCATCCCTCAAAATATCCCATATTAATCTTGAAGTCATGCTTTTTGCTTTTGAAAATCGTTAGAAAATGAGTGAGTTTGTTGTGAGAACAAGTGTGAGTCGAGAATAATGGGTTAGTGAGGCTATAAGGATAAAATCAAAAATGTGGATCTGTTAATTTGAACCGTAATTAGGTCAATGAATATTGAATGAATTACTTATATTATCTATTAAAAATAATTTAGTAGACAAATTAGATTATGCAATTTTAATTAGTAATTTTATTACCAAAAATGCTATATGTTTAAGTGATAATTCGTTTAATTGTAAACGAGATATTATTAAATTATAAAGTAACAAGACTAAATTTTAATTTATAATTTTAATAATTATATGTATAAGCAAATATTTTGTGGCTATTATTAACAAATAAAAATTTATTGATATTTATCATTTTATCTATAAACTTTTATTTAAAAAATATATGTAAGTGCTCCATTTTTGAAATCAATCATGCTACGTAGTCCGAATTTCATGGCTCGACATTTGGCTTGACACCAAAACGATTTTTTTTTTTTTTTCCTGGTTTTGTAGAAGGAAGAAGAAGAAGAAGAAGAAGAAGAAGAAGAAGAAGAAGAAGAAGAGAAGGGAGGAGGAGGAGGAGGAGGAGGAGGAGGAGGAGGAAGGAGGGGGGAGGAGGGAGGAGAACTGGAGGGGAGGGGGCCATAAAAATCGAGAGGAGGAGGGGGGAGGAGAACTGCGGCGGGGCTGCGACGGCACGATCGGGCAGACGCGGATGGGCTGGGCAGACGACCGGGGCTAGGTAGAGGCAGACGATCGGCGAGCTGCGACGAGGACGGCGGAGGCGACGAGCCCTCTCCTCTCTCTTTCTGCCTCTCTTCTCCTCTTCTCCTCTCTTCTCTTTCGAGCCAAAATTCGAGCCAATTTGTCGAGCTCTCAACCGTTTTCCTTTTGAAATTTGCCTAAAATCACATAGCTGATCCTGTGCTTGAGCTTGGACTAATAAACTTTTGCATTTTTATTTTACAAGTCATAAAATTTGTAAAAAAAAAAAATCCTCTTAAAAATTTATTAAATACAAAATTTCAATACATTTAGTATTTTTTTTTGTATTTATTGATTTATTTTAAATCATTTTTCTATTTTTTCTACTTTTATTTTTTTACATTTTTAGTTTATCTAAATTTAAATAAATTAAAAATTTTAAGAAAATTAAAATATTAAAAAGATTCACTAAAAATAATATAAATTAAGAATTTTAAAAATTATTTTAAAAAAATGATTAACCTATCGAATTTGAACTCGTCCGAATTAAGTAAGTTAGATGATTGGTGTAATTTTTATCAACTGCAACTGTCACCCTTATTTATCGATGTGTCAATTGACATCCTCCCAAATGACAGTCGAACGACAATGCGCTTAGTTTCAATTTTCTGGAAATTAAATTTTTTATTTTTCATATTTTTTATTTTTAGTGAATATTTCTAAAATTTTAAATAATTTTTTTACTTTTGTAAATGCATCTTACTTAGATATATCTAGAAAATAAAATATTTTTAAAAAATTAATAAATACACAAGAATATGAAAAATGTGCTGGATTCTCGGTTTGTTGTTGTTGTTTTTTTTTTTTTTTTTTGGTATTTAGTGAATTTTTTAAAATTCACTAATATTATATATTTTAAAAATATTTATGTTAAGTTTATTTAAAAATTAAAAAAATTACTTAAAATATTTAAAAAGTTTAATAACAATAAGGGTAAATTACATTGACATCCTCTGAGCTTTATGTTTATTATAGTTTACCCTCATCTTTTAGAAATTACACCCCCCTCCCTGAGGTTTAAAGTTTCATAACAGATTGCTCCCTCCAGGAATTTGATTTTTTAAATAACAATTTTGCCATCACTGGGTAAATTACATTGACATCCCTCACATTTTAAAAATTACAATCCCCTCCCCAAGGTTTAAAGTAGCATTACCAATTGCTCCCTCAGTTAGTATTAGTTGAAAAAAAAATCATTGAAAAAAAAATTTAATTGGAAAAAAAATATTTGAAAAAAAAATTAATTGAAAAAAAAATTTGTTAGTCAAATTTTTAAATTTCTATTTAAAAACCAACGTAAGATAAAAATTACACTGATATCGCTTGAGGTTTATGTTTATTACACTCGAAAGATAAAAATTATATAAAAATGATAATTATTTTTATTTTTTATTTCTTAGCCAAATTAATTTTTAATTTTTTAAAAAAAATTCTAAAAATCAAACCATATATAACCTAAGAATCTTTTGATAATTCATTTCTTACGTTGATAACTTATTTAATTATTTATTAATTTTACGACATTTTTACCATTTGAGGCCTGTTTGGTAACCATTTCATTTTCAGTTTTCAATTTATATTTACAAAATTTTTAAAAACTGTCATAAAAACTTGTTTGATAATTTTTTTGGTTTATAAATGGTTGTTTCAGTTTATAAATTTGAAGAAAAAACGTAAATTTAAAAAATGAGTTTACGTTGGTTTTTAAACAGAAATTTAAAAATTTGACTAAAAAAATAACAAACTTTTTTTCAAATAATTTTCTTTTTCAAATAATTTTTTTTTCAACTAATACTAACCGAGGAAGCAATTGGTAATGTTACTTTAAACCTTAGAAAGTGGATTGTAATTTTTAAAATGTGAGGGGTGTCAATATAATTTACCCAGTAAGGGTCAAATTGATATTTAAAAAAATTAAATTACTAAAGGAAATAATCTGTAATGAAATTTAAACCTTAAGAAAGAGATATAATTTCTAAAAGATTGTAATAAACATAAACGTCAGGGTGTCAATGTAATTTACCCTAAAAATAAAAAACACGGAAAAAAAAAAAAAAAAAAAAAATTCGACTTACTACTAGCTTTTGTGTCCAAAAACACCCAATTGAATCAGCGGAGATAGGAGAGAGAGAGAGATAGAGATTACTGGTCCGTGAGCTTGTGATGGGGAAGAAGATGGCGGCGGCGCTGGTGTTGCGGCACCGAATGCGAAGGTCCGGCCGGATCATCAATAATGCCGACAACAACTTCCCCACCGGGTATATACAAAATACATACATATATACACATATATCAAAATTAAAATTTGAAGTGATTTATGGTGGATTTATTGAGTTTGCTACTAGTGTGAATCTTGATTAAACGCTGCGAATTTCGGACCATGTTTTAATGCCATAAATTTTACTAAAATTATTAATTTTATTTCTATGATTCAACAGTCCAGTGTGTGTTCTCCTTGTATTGTGTAACGCTTAGTTTATAATTATTAATTATTGGTTAAAGTGGGATATTTTTATTATGCCAATTTTGAACTGCTTTTAATAGGCTTATTAAATTTATCAAGTTGGGTAAAATTGAGCTTTGAATAGTTATTGATTTATATATATACATTTTTTTTTTTTTGGTAACATCACAGCATTCTTTTGGTAGATTGTATGGGTTTAGCTGTGATAAATTATTTGGGCAGTTATGTAAATTATTGAATGGTTATTGAGAAAGCCTTCATAATCCCTTGCTCCATGCCCATTGATGAATACTAACCTGTTTTACAATGAATATATAAACCATTTTGTCTACCAAAATGTGCAATATTTTTTTCTTCAATATAGTATTGGCAAGGTTGTAGTTAGAAAGCATCTTGGGTTTGTTGTGATCAGAGTCAAATAATGCACTATTCAATACGAATTTCAACTAAAAAAATGATTCAATTTGTGTTGTTGAATCTTAAATTGAGTGGATCTTATGATTCAATTGTGTTTAATTACAATTCTTTGTAATTCACTACAATTTGCTACGATTCACATGATTCAGTTTTATTTGCATAATGCATGAAAAAAATGTCATTTTTGCCAAACTAAAGGAGATAAATTAATTATATTAATATACTTGGATTTAGATATACTTTAGTGAGTTTCAATGCTATTGGTGTTCTCCCCAGCTTTCATTGTTGTTCATTCATAGCACGAAAAAACTCCACAATTAATTATATTAGGTTCCATCCATCCTAAGCAATTCTGTTTCTCTCTCTGTAATGGGTTGCTGTAAATGCAATGGTGAATTCTCTCTCTCTCTCTCTCTCTCTCTCTCTCTCTCTATTATGTTAGTTGGCTTACTTGATTAGAAGCAATTAAGGTTGGCACCCTTAAAGTGTGAATGTGTTACCTAAGAGAGTGTATTTGTTTAAATTTTTTGCATCTTTCTTCAGATATCTAATACTTCACTGAAAACAAGAAAAGTAATAGTTGAGCTCTGTGACATAGTCGCCATTTGTGGAGCCCGCCTTTCTGCAGCTGGATTTTAGGTATCATCAAGAAATTAGGGAAAGACAGTGTGGAGAGACAGAGTGAGCAGTTGGGAGAAGCTGAGGTCAGTGATGGCATTGGATGGTGGGCTGTATGAGCACCATACGAAATTCAGAAATTCTATGGAGAGCACTCTCAAGTAGTTGCTGGGGAAGCATCTGAAACCATTTTCATTGACCATTCCAATGATGGCCCTGGCATTGGAACTGCCCTCATAGCAGCCTCTCACTCCCAGTGTAGAGGTTGTGGAATTCTAATAAAGGTCAAAGGCAGAGTATTCTGGTTAAGCGAGCTTGATATTTTTTTGTTGTTGCTGTATATTTTCTTTTTCCTCTTTATTGGCACAACTTGTGGAAATCCTACTTCAAGAGATGGTACAAGCAAATCCTTAATTTACACTCCTGCAGAGCAATGGAGCGTTGGGGGTAACAAGCTTTTCAATTGTTGCCTTGTCCTGCTTTTTCTTTTTCTTTTTCCAGTGCTGAAAAGCGTGTGTTGATACTAGTGTAACCTCATTTTCTCATGCAATAGATAATAAAATTGGGGATTGCAGTTGTTATTGTACTCCCTGTTGAGTTTTTAGATTTCTTTTGGCAGATTCTGCTTGGTAGTTCCAAGCATGTAAAGGAAAACTCTTATATGATCTCATGTGCATGTGCACTTCATTTCAATAGAAAAATGCACGTGGGTGGGTTATGTTGGATGCTTCCTCTTTCTCTCATCTGTATTTTGTTAAGGTGTTTTCTAGTTACAATTTTGTTGTAGGCAGACTAAAGGATTTCAGCAGATCTGATTTGGATTGGTAGCAGAGTCAAATTTTAGGCATTGCCTGTTTGCAAATTTTAAGCCTGGAACTGCTTCTGTAGATGTATTTGCATTTTACTACACCAAACACATTTCATTCCTTTAAAGTAATGGAGGATAGGCCTTATCGTAGCATTAAGGTTTTCTTAATTTGTTTTTTTCCTTTTGTTTTGTTTTGTTAATGGAGGATAGGCCTTATTTCATAATTTACCACAAAAAAACAAAAGGCTGCTCCATTATAATCTGGGCATCACGGGTTCAAACCATGAAATAGTCTCTCCACATGCACCCTGCAGTGGTGGGAGCTTCGTGCACTGGGACTATTGGCATTTTTGCTACTGTGCTTGATATACCGTCTAACAGCTGCAGGTTCTCATATTGTGAACTGTGTTTCTTAATTTGGTTACAACTCAATATGTTAATGCTTGTAAGAAACAGGTGGTGGTTTTAGAGTTCATGCTTGCACAAAAATCAAAAGCCTGAAGGACCATCAACAGAGCCTAAATTCAAGGATGAAGTTTAAAGTTATTATACATTTCTGAATTTTATTGTATTCAACATCATGGTGAGGAACCATTTCCTACCCCCTCTTTCATATGATATAGGCAGTCTCTCTCTCTCTCTCTCTCTCTCTCTCTCTCTCTCTCTCAAACACATTGCTTGATATATGTTTCAGAGAAATCTAAGCTACAACTATTTCTCATGTGTGAATCTTTGTTCTCCCCATCATGCTAATCAGGTTCTTTAAATAGCAGTGAAGAGCCACTAAACATTGGACACCAAACTATCATCCTCATCGTCCAACAACCTCTCACGCCTGGAATTCTTGAGGAGAGAAGCACCAGCATTCTCGCTTCCATCAATTTTCTCTCCTAATTCTGGTCGATGGCTGCAACAGCTGAGCAGGATCTGCAGAACCTCCTTCATGTTAGGCCTAGTTGAGGGAAATGTGCCCGTGCAAATGATCCCGAGCTTGAAGACACAAGTCATTTCATCCAGGTAACAAGGTTCTTTAACCTCCTCGTCCAAGGCATCAACTAAGGGGTTTCCGTCTTGAATGTGGCGCCATGCCCATTCGGCAAGGCAAGTATCTTCATCCCCATTGTTGTTGGCTTCCCTTCCAGTAACTAGTTCCAGAAGGACCACACCAAAACTATACACATCGATCTTCTCATTCACTCTTGTTGTGTGAGCATACTCTGAAACTCAAATTCATAGTTTAGAATTCGACAAAATGGTTATGAAATAGTAATACTTATATCAAGGAACCCTTTAATGTGTACTAAATGTACCTTGTTAAACATTTTTTAATGCATTTTTGTAGAAAATGTTACGTAATCTTTTAGTAATATTATGAAAATTTGAGGTTCAGAAATAAAGTTACTCATTTTTTCATCGAAACATTTATGAGCCACAAGTTGCCCTAACCACAAATTTTTATGTTGATGATAGCAATTTTCATTTTTAAACCACAAATTGTCGTTTAACTCTATCAGAAGATGACATAACATTTGCCACAAAAATATGTAATATGTACGAGAAAAATGCGTAACAACCAAAGGGTTTTCCCTAATATCAAGAGTATTGAATAAATCACTTACCCGGTGCTAAGTATCCAATAGAACCAGCCACAACTGACATTGTATTAGTCTCTCCATGCTTGACTACCATCTTGGCTAGACCAAAATCTGCAACCTTTGCATTGAAGCTAGAATCTAACAAGATATTGCTTGATTTCACGTCTCGGTGAATTACTGCAGGTGAGCATTCATGGTGCATGTAGCACAGTCCCCGGGCTGTTCCCACTGCAATTTGAAGCCGCTTAGGCCAGTCCAAGACAGCATGATGGACTGGACCCGAGACACTCAACCGCCGGTTCTTCCCATGGAGCCACAGGTTCAGGCTGCTATTTTCCATATACTCATAGACGAGGAGTTTTGTAGTCTCGCTAGAAATGCAGCACAGCAATTTCACTATGTTGGAATGGCGAATGGTGCCCAGAATTTGAACTTCTGCTAGGAATTCCTTCTCGACCTTCTCGTCCAGCTTTCTGATATTCCGGGTCTTCTTGACAGCGACAACTTTGCCCCAACGGTTCAAAACTACACGGTACACTTTCCCTGAACCACCAGATCCGATCATGTTGCTTTCAGTCAGACTCGATAGAATGTCCAACTCTGAGAAATTCAACGATTGAAATTGAGTGAACTCCCACTTGGAATCCAATCCACACTCTCTTTTCCGATAAGTTTTGACCACGAGGAACATGAAGAACATAGCCAATGCAAACAAGGCCGTTGCTGTACTTACAATTACAGAAAGAATTTTGCTGGAGTTTTGAGGCCCTGAAGAGCATACATCAATGCCTAGTAGTGATGGGTTAGTTGCACAAAGACCAGAATTGTTCAAGAAGCTATTATCATATGCTTTGTTTTCGAACTCAACTGGTATTGTCCCAGTGAGAAGATTGGAAGACAGGTTGAGCAAAGTTAGCTTCAAAAGGCCAATCTGAGGCGGGATTTGACCCGATAACTCGTTCCCTGACAAGTCCAAATCAGTGAGACTAGGTAAAGACCCGATTTTGGCAGGAATTGGACCGGAAAGCTGGTTTCGACTGAGATGTAGAGTGTTCAGCCAATTCCACGAGATTATATCTGATGGAAGATGCCCAGAAAGTTGATTTCCATCAAGCAACAGAGTCGTCAAATGAGGAAGAGCTGTCAATCCTTGAGGAATTGTACCAGTGAAGTGATTGTTACTTGCATTGAACACCGTCAAAGCCTTCCACGATGACACTACAGCTGGGATTTCACCAGAAAACATGTTGTTACTAATCTCGATCCGTGATAAATTAGAAGCCAATTTATCGGGAAGCTGACCGAAAAACAAATTGTCATTGAGAATCAAGGCTTTCATATGGATTGATGTCCACAAACCAGATGGAATGCTTCCAGAAAGTTGATTTCCATTGACTTGTACAATCAATAAGCTCCTGCAATTCCCAAGTGAATTTGGCAGTTTGCCTGTTAGATGGTTGTCAAAAGCTATGACTCCGGTCAATGCCCCATTAGCACACAAGTACTCTGGCAAGTTACCAGTAAAATGGTTTGAAGGGACCTGAAACTCTTTGAGCATCGAGTATTTTCCCAAGTCTGGTGGAAGTACCCCTGAGAGGTTATTGTTAAACAATTTAACGACTTCCAAGGAGGGAAGGCGGCCAATACTTGCCGGTAGCTCACCTGATAATTGATTGAAAATCAGATCCAAACCCGACAATTTTGTCAATTTTCCAAAATCATCAGGTATTGTTCCGTTTAAGTTGTTCGCGGATAGATCGATTTCCGCCAAATTCAAAGCTTCAACCACCTGAGGAATAGCCCCGGACAACTGATTTCTGAAAAGATACAGGATTGTTAAATTGTTCAACAAGAACAAACCACTTGGAATGTTACCAGTCAAGCTATTTATTGACAGGTCAAGGACCTCGAGCGCCGTCAAATTCCTTACTGTTTCTGGGATTTCTCCCATCAACCCTGATTCTCTCATCTGCAATTCTTTCAGTTTCTTCAACTGGGTAAAGCTCGAAGGTATAGCCATCATTGAGAATTTATTGAAAGACATCTCTAGTACTTCAAGATTCAACAAGTTACCAATTTCTGATGGGAAAGAGCCGTTGAACCCATTTAGAAAAACCCGGAGAATTCTCAGCTCCGGGAACTTCCCAATTGCTGCGGGAATGTCACCAGTGAAGATGTTGCCGCTGAGGTTGAGAGACTGGAGCTGAGCTGACAACCGGTCGATGTCGCTGGGAATTGGGCCGGTGAAGATGTTTTGTGAGAGGTCAAGGATTTTGAGCTTGGAACAGTTGTAGAGACCGGTTGGGAATGGCCCGGAAAAGTAATTGTATTGAAGATCAATGAGGGTAAGGTTTTGGAGGTCGCAAATGAAGGGAGGTACTGTTCCATTGATGTTTGTGTTGATAAGTGAAAGTCCGGTGACCGAGCCGTTGGTGCAGGTGATCTCAGGCCAATCACAGTGGGTAGAGGTTGAGTTCCAGTGGTTGATGGGTGCTGGGTCAGACCAGTATTGTTTCAGTTTCAATAAGATTGATTGTTCTGAATTAGTAGTAGTTTGGGAGGTTCCATGGAAGGGGAAGATGAGGAAGAGGAGAGAGAGTATGGAGAGAGGAATTTTTGACATTTTTGGAGAGGTGGGTTTTGGGTGGTGGCTTTTTTTCTTGTTTTCCGGTGAGAAGCCTACGGCGGCGGAGGTCAGGCGGCGGGGCGGCAAGAGGGTTGGATTGCTATGGGAAGCACCATGAAATGTAAGACTAACACCCAATTTTTCAAATTTCAAAGTTGTGTGGTCTTGTAATAAGTAATATCAGCAAGGATGCTCTATCCTCAAATTTTTTTGTCCTCCGGCTCTGATCACTCACAATCATTGGATCATATGAGAATTTCAAGATTTATAAATCTCAAGATATATCCAATGGTTGGGAGTGATTTGGGACAAAGAGGATAGAAATTTTTGGAGATAGAGAATCTTTGCTGAATAGCAATATAGTCTACTTTGGTCAATAGCCAATAAAATGTTGTCTCTGAAAAGATATGGATTCTTTCTCTGATCTCTTGAATATAAAAATAAATAAATAAATTACAATTACAATTACATGTAATTTATTGAAAATACTAATTATTTTTTGTGATTTTAAAAATTACATTCTAATCGTATAACAAATAATTTATTTCATTAATCAATCATTAAATTAATTAATCATGTTTAATGATGTTAGTAGTATATCTTAATTGATAATTCTGATAATTTTACTGTTGTATAAGAGGATTGTTAAGAATTTTTTTTGGGGGTTAATTCTGTGATTACTTTTGATAAGGATTGTTTATCATTTTTATAATTATAAAAGGGTAATTTATATTTTAAATAAATTTGAAAAAATATATTTGTAATTTACTAAAAAAAAAAAAAAATGGTTGGACAACTTTGCTTCTTACTTACCATCACAAGGCCTATTTTAATGGAATAGTATTTTTTTTTTTTACAAGGTGGAAGGCTTGACCCCCTACAAAATGGGAACTTCACTCAACAAAACATGCACTAAATGATCAGGAACCTCAGCCATCCAAACTCGCTTGTCTGGAATTTCCTTGGTCATTTTTGCCAAATGATGAGCCATAACGTTGCCATGAGTAAAATATTATACAGGAAATCAATATAAATCATGTGATTAGTTTTGATTTTTTACTTTAAAACAAAATTTATGAAAATGATTTATACTTTTAAAAAAATATTATTGTTACATCATTTTGGTTACGTTTATAAATTCTGTAAGCATATTATTTTTTATTTTTTATAATCTGATTGGTTCATTTTTTAAATCTATGATAATAAAAATAAATAAATTATTTCAATAATTATAGTTATATGATATATGATATGTATTTTTAAAAAATTGTTATATGTTTTATCTTCTTTTCTTTTCTCTCTAACTTTGGTAAACATTTATTTTCTTTATTTCTCCTACGTTACCAAACAAAGTGTAGGAACTGTTTTTAACATTTTTACTTTGTGATTTCGAGAGCCAACGACAAGAATTAATGCTCTCTATTTCTTTCATTGAAATGAGTTTAAATTTTTCTATAAAATAATGAATGATAATTTTATTTATTATTTTTCTTTTACAAACTTGAAAATAGAATATTTTTTAGGGTGAAATACCAATAAATCATAAAATATGATCTTGTGAACTATTTAATTTTTTCTTTTTTTGAATGAACTCAAAGGTCCCATTAAAGTGGAAATTACACATAAAGGTAGTCACTTACACGTTTGAGTTTAATTTTTGAAGAATAAAAGTGAGTTTATCTAAATGTGAAATTACACATTTGGGCAATCTATACTATAGAAGTTTTGGATTTTCCCTTCTTCTAGAACAAATCCCACATTACAAATAAAAACATAATATTCCAATGTAATACACTAAGGGCATGTTTGATTGGGTGAATTGGAACATGGGGTTGGGATTATTAATCCGTGGATCCAATTATCTTATGTTTGTTTTAATATTTTACTTTAGGATTATTAATCCAATGGATAATTAATCCAACAAATTTGTAGGATTATTAGTAATGGGGTAGGGGTGGGATTATTAATCCAATGAATATTAATCCAATTGGATAGTGAATACCACACTAATTAGGATTATTAATACTTCACTATTAATCTTGTGAATCAAACATGACCTAAAAAACTCCTTTTTCCTAAACGTAATAACGTAACACTCTAAAAAAATTCTTTAATGTATTTTTTTCAAATATAACATATAAAAAAATTTCTCTGTGTTTTTGACAAATGTAATACTCCAATCAGTGTAATCTCAAACGTAACATTTCAATATAATACACTCTAATGTAATACACACAAAACACTAAAAAATTCATAAGTATACTTTTTCCAAACGTAACACTCACAATTTGAAATTATACGTTTGCCCAAAACTTATTAGGAAATTTTCACTCTTTTTGAAATAGTTTGAAATATCTCACATCCTCTTAGAATGGTTTAAAGAATCTCACATCTTTTTTTTGAAGTGTTACATTTGAGAAAAGTACACTAAGAAATTTTTTTGTGTGTTACATTAGAAGATTTTTTTTGAAGTATTACATTTGAGAAAAGTATACTAAAGAGTTTTTTTTTTAATTTGTTATATTAGAGTGTTATACTAAATTTTTTTTTTAAGTATTATATTGAAACGTTACGTTTAAAAAAAATATACTAAATTTTTTTTTTTTTAATAATATCACATTGAAGTGTTATATTAAAGTTTTAAACAAAACAAGACACACTTACCTGGTCACCAAAAGTGCACAAACAACAACTGACATCGGAAAATAAAAAGCAACCCAACAAACTTCTAGAAAAATAAAATTGATTCCCACGTTGCAAGAAAATAACATCATCAATTACAATCAATCCACCGTAGATCATTCTCCAAAATCACACACACAAATGGCCCTCAGCATTATGCACACATCAGCAAAAAGAATCACACCAAATCCCATCAAAAGATGAATATGTAAACTTCATCATGTCAAATTAAACGAAAATATTCATTACCAACTAAATAAGACCAAATCGTTCATAAAAATAAAAAAAATAAAAAAAAAAAAACAAAAAAAAAAACATAAGACTAACTAGATCAATATTTCCCAATTTAAGATTTATCAGTAATTTTTCCGATAAAAAATACCTGATTAATAATAATATTATTTATTTTTTTGTGTTGATATAAATAAAAATCTAAAATTTTATAATAATTTTTTTTAAACCGTTCACTAGTCCTTATCGGTTGGTTTGCATTGTATCAATGCAAAAATGATATTATTTTTTGGTATGTAACTTTAGATTTAAAATTTAGGATAAATTATAAACAAACACTTGTGGTTTATTTAAATTATAAATTATTTTTTGTAATTTTAGAAATTATATTATGCTCCTCTAAGATTTTTAATTTCATAATAAATAGGTCATTTTATTAATAAATTATCAAGTTAATTAACAGTTTTTAATAATGTTAAAATTTTATTTCAATTAATAATTCAGATAATTTTATTATTGTATAGGTGAACAGTTAGAAATTTTACTTTTTCAATTAATTCTGTTAAATAAAAAAATTCTGATAAGGAGGTATTTCTAATTTTTCAAGCTACAAAAAACAATTTATATTTTAATTAAATCTCAAAAAGTGTATTTGTAATTTATCTTAAAATTTAAGGCATGGCTAATAACACCCATATAATAATCTCTTTGAATCAACATCAATTAATTTTAAATTTTGTAAAAATTTTGCACTCTACTCAATACAAAAATTATAGGATATTTATTCATAAATCTATTTTTACTTATTTATATTCTACTTAATTCAAATTATTTTCTTATGTTCTAATAAATTTTATGAGTGAATAGTTATTAAAATATCTCTAATAATAATAATAATATTCACATTAACAATGTAAATGTTTCGTGATGTGAATATTTACATTGTTAATATAAATATTCACACTGTAAAATATGAATATTCATATCATCAAATTACTAAACGTTCAAAAATATTTTTTAAAATAAAATTATCTATAAAATACCTTAAATATAATAATTAAGATTTAATAGATTAAATATCTAAATAATAGGACTTATTGAAATATAAAAATATATTATGAATTAATTGAAATACAAATATTTAAAAAAAAAGAAGTTCCTAATAAATTTTCCAAAAATTAATTCCCACCCTCTTAAGCCATACCCTTACCTACCTCCGGCCACCCCTGACGTCACCACCAGTCCTTCCTCCATCCTCACCACCAATTCCAAAGTCCGTCGTTTTCCTTCCCAACGACCTTTACTAGGGGTGTAATTTAGGCGGGCTCAACCCGAGTAATCCGAGTCCAGTTCGAATTTTTTTAAAATTTGGATAAAATATTTTAAAATTCGGTACGGACTTGAACAAAAATTTAGAAATTCGAATTAAATTTGGGCGGGCTTGGGCGAAGACGTCAAACAACCCGAACAACCCGAAACTCGAATTATATATATAAATATATAAAAATATTAAATATACATATAAATTATTAGCTATTACATGATATTAAAGTAATTTATATTATTAAATCATATTGAATATATATTATATATACAAATTACATAAAATCTTACTTTTTTTTTCTTTTTATTTTCACTCATAAATTATAAGGACTATTATAGTAACATCTTTCTTATATTATATAAATTATTTATTTTGATGGTATTAATGATTTTCTATAAGTAAAAAAAAAATTGTAAATAGAGTCAAATTTTAAAAATTTAATAATGTAGCTGCACAAAAAAAAAATAAAAAATTGAAATTTATTTACAACTTGGACAACTCGGGCAATTCCGGTTTAACTCGTGTCGGGCTTGGACAGACAATCTCGGGTTATAATTCGAGCTTGGGCAGGTCTCAGCACAACTTAGGTTGGGTTTGGACAACCTTCCAACCCGACCGAACCCGCCCGAGTTGCACCCCTAACCCTTACCCCTTCCACTTTTTCAAAACAGTCCAGATTTAGAACACTAAATTGAAAATTCTAAAAGTACCACTAATGAGTTGGCAAGTACAAGAAAAAAAAAAATCAAAATTATAATTATAATAATAAGTAGTATCTAACATTTTTCAAAATTATAACAATAATTGGATATCTAAAGAACAAATTTGAGAAAATGTTTTTTTTTCCTTACCCCAAAACTCATGACGTTTATAGGACTCTTTTGAAAAGAGCTTAAAAAAAAAAAAATGTAATTTATTTTTAGTCATATTACTCTTTTATTTTTTTTAAAAGAAATTAAAAAATTAACTTTTAATCAATTTTTTAAAATAACTCTTAGGCCTCGCTTGGGAACAGGCTAATTTAGTAACTTTTTGACTATTTAGCTAAAATTTGATGTAAAAAAAATTAATATGTTTGGGATGACTTTTTGACTTTTTACGAAAAGATGTGCAAAAAGTAAAGAGAAAATGAAATCTTTGACTTTTTGATATGAATTATTAACTTTTTAACTTTTTTAATAACTTTTTAAATTTTTAACTAAAATAGTCTCTTGCCAAACGGACCTTAGTGAAGTCCTTGAGAAGTCCACGAGCACTGTGACAATTTTTTGCTAACCCAAATCATACGGTGTTCTTAGCGGGAATTCGAAGTCCACGAGAACTGACACTTTTTTCCTATCCCAAATCATACGGTGTTCTTAGTGGGAATTCCACCACCACTACGGCACTTTTTATTAGTAGTTTGAAAATTTTATAGGAAAGTCTCATTGTAGTAATTTATAGTCTATTTAGCCTCACATGTTTTTTTTCTCCGTTTGACAAGTCCATTTCATGAGTACTTTGGGAACAGGTTAATTTAGTAACTTTTTGACTATTTGACTAAAATAGTCACTCAAAAAAACTAGTATGTTTGGGATGACTTTTTGACTTTTTACGAAAAGATGTGCAAAAAGTAGAGAGAAAAGAGAATCTTTGACTTTTTGGTATGAGTTGTTGGTTTTTTGGCTAATTTTAGTAACTTTTTGACTTTTTGGCTAAAAAAGATAGTTGCCAAACGAGGCCTTTGTTACTGGATAGTCTTGTTTCAAATGTTATTGGGGTGTAGCCGGACATATATGCCCTCACATTCTAATTTTATGAGGATTTTATGCGTTTATTTTTGGTATGTGTAATTTCACGTTCTTTGAGAGTTGAGGAAAATAGTTTACAAATGTATCAATTGAGGGGGGGCTAGGGTTTTATTGGTTTTAGTTGTTTGGAGTGGGGAAACGTAGTTAGGTTTGCAGCAGGGGTTACGTGGATCATTGGCTTCTGTGTGGAGGAGGGGGTAAACGTCAATACCGGTCGCTTTTTCCTAGATACGTTACGAAACCATTTTCTTATTCACCAGTTGCACATTCATGATCACTCACTATTAAGGCTGTCATCAAACATTGGTTTGGTTTATGTAATCATTTTGTACATATACACAATTCATCTCTATTTGTTGCATTCATATGTTGTTACATTGTAGTCGGGGATTTCGCCGGTGTACCCGTTCGGTGATTAATCAATGCAATCGGTTACGACTTCATTTTTTTTCCTTTCTTACTTCTATTATTTTGTGTTATCGCACATGGTTCTTACTACATTTGCATTTTTAATTGTGGGTGTGTTCATGTGGGGGGAGGGAAGTGTATCATTTTTAACCAATTGTGCATACTTGTTTACGATTTACACATTTTTCCCTTATAGATGGATGCTCATGTGTTGTTACCAATCTACGAATATTGCGTACAACCCATAACCACCACACAATTATGACAAACTAGTCGAATTCTTTTGTTCAAAATTCAAGGAGCTCACCCCAGGGAAGCTATTATTTTTCTACAAGATATCGGGGTACAATGAGTTCACGTTACAGAACGATGTCGACATGGAAAACATGCTCTGTTTTACGCGTTCATTCCGGTTGCAGATTGTCGACGTGGTTGTAGAACAAAATGTGGGTGACGACACATGGATCCAGTCCAACGATCAGAGTGTCAACGAAACGTATTTGCCGCGTCGATTGAGTGTATTGAACAATTTTGACATGGACAATGAGGTTGACTTGCTGCAGACATTCTGCCCCCATAATGACAAGGTATTCATTTTAAAGTCATGGGCACGCAGGTTCACTCATATAGGACAACAATTTGAAGGTGGCGCAGCTAAATTCTGCAATGTGTTGCGAAAATACATTGTTCAAATGACTCTGTTCGGATTACCACCATTTGTGCAATGTCAGGAATGAAGGGCTACAAATGGAATGTTCATGCACCAAAATTGAAGGCAAATAGGTTCTTCTACCTCCGCAAATGGGTTAGTGAACATACATGTGGTGTTGCTGTAAGTACGTTTACAAACCGGCTTGTTGGATTTGAGTTGGTGGCCGGCATAATGGCCGAGCAGATACGTGACAAGCTGCTCACACGTCCAACGTAAGTTATACTTGACATGAAACAAGATTATGGTCTGGACATAACTTACCGTGTAGCGTGGCTTAGGGTTGAAAAGCGAAGGGGGAACTATTTGGTGCGCATTCAATTTCATTCGATCAGTTGTGGTGGTACAGTGCTGCCGTGATGGAACACAACCTCGATAGTTACATTACCCTCAAGCACGATGAACACACCCACCGGTTCACAAGATACTTCATATCTTTCAAGGCATGCATCGACGGGTTCACCCACTGCCATCCACTCTTTTTCTTTGATGCCACATTCCTCAAAGGTCATTTTAAAGGATTTTTACTAGCAACCACTGCGAAGAACGGCAACCGAGGTTTGTATCCCTACCAAATTTCCCTACTAACGCATCATTCCGTCATACATAAACATTTCCCCCATACACACCTTCACGTTCGAAATTCTCATAATGTAATTTCTTACCATTGTTGTGGAGATCCATACATGTGCTACAGGTTTATTCCCACTAGCATTTGCTATGGTTGACTCGGAGAACACGATAAACTGGTCATGGGTTCTACAAAACCTTGCGCATGTGCTAAATGGGGACAGACCACTCACATTCATTTCAGATCGGAATGCCGGGTTACTGGAAGCAATGCCAATTGTTTTCCCCAACATGGAACATGCCTTTTATCTACAGCATTTGCAAAGAAATCTGTGTGACAGGTTGTGTTATTCAAACAGTATGCACCGAGCTGGGTTGGTGAGCAAATTACGACACTGCGCATACACACCAACGATTATCGTGTTCAACCATAAAGTCATACAGTTTCACAAATCAAGCCACAGTGTTGCATCCAAATTCCTTGCAACCACAACACTACAATATTGGGCGAACGCATTTTTCAAGTAAACGAAATGGGCATCACCATAATTCTCAACGTAATGCACCCTAAGCAATCTTACCAAACTGTCCACGTGGCACTAAAATCCATAACACATGCACTCATGGTTCAATTGCAGGGGAAGATGGTACGACGAGATGTGCTCAAATGCTGCAAAATCATTCAACTCATGGATACGGGAGGCCCGTAATCTCCCAATCACCATGATGGTTGACAGCATCAGAGCCAAAATAAATGCGTCAAATGTCAAAGTGTAGAGTTGCATCCCAAACTTGAACTAGTACAATATGTCCCAAATTGAAGTCCTGTTGGAGAAAGCATTCAACAAAGGCAGGTCATGGCGAGTCAGTCAATCAAATGTAGATGTCTACGAGGTCCACTCATTCCCTTCGGTTACTGTCAACATTGGCACCCAAACATTTTCATGTTTCCAGTGGCAACTTAATGGGTTCCTCTGCGCACACACGATGGTCACCGTTCGAAAAAGCGGTTGGAATTTGAACAATCTTGTAAAACCGTACTTTCATGTGTCCGAATACCATTCGACTTACGCTGCAAGTATCTTCCCAATTCCAACCGTGGAACAACCACCATTTGATCCACATGACTACCTCATCAACCTCCCCTCCCCGACTGTCAAACGCCCTCTCGGTAGGCCAAAGAAGAAGCGGATAATATCAAGGGGTGAGCATGTGCAACAAATCCATTGCGGAAGGTGTGGCCGCATGGGGAACCACAATAGGAAAACATGCAAGGAGCCTATTTAAACAGCTCACAAAAGTCATAATGTTCAATATTAGTATTTTTAATTTCTGTACTTGCGCTGTAACAGTGCCAAATAATTAGTTGTCTGCGTATTTGTTATTTTCACGAACAATCTCTATCCATATTTTGAGCCAATGAAATAAAAAGTGTGCGACAACACACCCTTTTATGATTATGCAATGTTCAACGTACACATTACATAATGTGTTTTCCCATAATAGTCAACCATCCAAATTTCACACACCCACATAGTGCTAAACAATTGAACAGCAAAATCTACCGTGCCAACACTACCCGAGGACTAAAACAACACATTTTAACCACTCACCAATTTGGGAACATTTAATCTAAACAAATTATTTTTTTGTAACTGCGTGGTGCCACAGCCACATAAGTAGTTATTTACGTGTTTATTACGTTCATGAACAATCCCAACCCATATTACATACTTATGCAACGTTCACCGTACACATTACATAATATTCGTGTAACACAACAACACAATCCCACGAAAACAAATCCCTCACACTTGCTTACACTCCACAATTTTCCGTCTCACAAATCTTGTTACATACTATGAAAATCACTACTCCACGCAGGCTTAAACTCCACACTTTCCCAACTCACATAACTCCTGCCTTACACATTAAACACTATGAAAACCACCACCCTATGCATTCTTACACTCCACACTTTCCCAGTCACATAACTCATGCCTTACACATTAAACATTAAACACTATGAAAACCACTACCTCGCGCATTCTTACATGCCTAACACACGTTTCACTGACTCCATACACTATTTGAAACACGAACCACACTTTCCACACACGTTACCATGAACAAATCAACCACCACCCCTCCCCTCTCCAAAAATACAAAATACAAAAAACCTGTCCTCGAATGCTACTATCGCACAAACAGAGCACACACTTTTAGCCACTTCATTAAAAAAAATGTGTAACAACACACACTACATAGTGTCACAATGTTCACTGTATACATTACATGGTTTTCGTTCCTCATGAGACGTTCACACCATGTTAAAATGACACTATATATACACGAACACTCCCCTCATACATCAACATACCGTCCTAGATACTCGACAATTCACTCCTCCCATTTTCAGCAACCACGTTCCACTGACATCCACACTAAACGACCCAGCCACACACTTTACACTCCACATTACCATAAAAGCAAACATAACACAACAACTCTATGACAACCCACTACGCCACACATGCTTACACTCCACACTTTTCTAGCTCACATAATCCATGCCTCACGCACGTTCCACTAAATCCATACACTATTTGCACCACAAAACACTTTTCCCATACAGGTTCCCGCAAATGGTTAATACAACATAACACTACAAAAAATACTATCCCACGCATACTTATAATCAACATTTTTCCAATTCAAATAACTTATGCCCTACACACGTCCTACAAACAACACATTAACTTACCCCACCCTAACCCAACAACCAAACATGAACCACGCTTACCACGCACACATCACCCCCTACACCCCTCTTTAAAAAAAAAAAAAAAAAAACCATTCCCTCCCAAACAATTCAACATGCACATAACCAAAACACACACTTACTGTTGCCCCGCAAAAAAACCGCATCCATAAACTTACCGCAACAAACCAACAATGACACGTTCATGTGGAAATAAACAGTGTCCCCAAATTACACAAAATTTCAAAATACACAGCAACATGTTTTCCATGGTCCAAACAAAAAATGAACCACATTAACTGTTAACAAAAAAAAGATGAACTACAAAAAATGAAGCACATTAACTGTTATCATTAACCACGTTACCACAACGGTTAACACAACACAACAACACTATGACAACCACTACACCATGCATGCTTACACTCTACCCTTTTCCAGCTCACATAATTCATGCCTTACATACGTTTCACTGACTCCATACAAATCCGCACCGTGAAACACAGTTCCCATACACGTTACTACAAATGGTTAACACCACACAACAACACTATGAAAACAACTACCCCACGCATACTTATACTCCACATTTGTCCAGCACAAATAACTTAGGCCATATACAGATCTTACAAACAACACATCAACCTACCCCACCCTAACCCAAAAACCATACACAAACCATGCTTACCATGCACACATCACCCCCCACACCCTCTCCCTCCCCCCCCATCCCCCCCCCCCCAAAAAAAAAGAAGTCCCCCCAACCAATTCAATATGCACACACCCAAAACACACACTTACTGTTGTCCCACAAAAAAACCGCATCTATAAACTTACCGCAACAAACCAATAACGACACATTCATGTGGAAATAAACAATTTCTAAAAATTACAAAAATTACAAATGACACAGCAACATGTTTTCCATGTTCCAAACAAAAAATGAACCACATTAACTGTACGCACACAAAGTTCATTACATTGCAAAAAAAAAAAAAAAATGAAAATTGTTGTAGTCTTTCACATCATACTAATGCCTGCCCCATATTGCTGGCTACCCCTCTCAGCGGATCCCCAATCAACCGCTTCACCATGTTAGCCCAAAGAACACTGTAGTTGTCTTCTTGCAAAGACCGCGCAACATCCACATGGTGCACGTACTGTCTCATGATGGAGCGTACTATAATCGCACAGTCAAGCCTGTGAAATAGAACATATAATTAAAATAATCAAATTATGAAATGATATGGATCCCATTTGTGGCACTATTTAGGCAAACTAGATTATGCATCACTTACGATTCTGGCCGTTGCTATGGGCATTCCACGATTGACTCCACCGGCGTATCCATTTCTTGTGTGCTGATAACATCGAATATTCCACAAGACGCCAGCGCCTCTCGTTGCACTTCTACAAAAACTCTTTTCTGCACAAACACCAAACAAAATAGACTCATATTAACCCTCATGCTATTGTGGGAAAACCTAACATAAGATTCAGACAACACTGTGCAAACTCACCAATGTCACAACTTCATTGGTATGAGCACCTCCTACACCATTCCTTCTACGCATGGAGTTATAATGTTTCCAACTACCATCCTCTGTGTCGTGAACAACAAGAGTCCAATGCGATTGGTAGCATATGGGGAAATGAAAGTAACACGTGTTTCATGCCACAAACAGGTTACTCATCACGTATTTCGCCTTGGCTGACTTGTTTTCATTCTTCATCATGGCCTGATTCACCTAAACCATCAACAATACAAAACGATACAATGTAGGAAACAAACACATAAATCCATACATACGGAAGACACTCACCGTACATATACTGCTGAAGAAGTACAATTTATCTGGGAAATCGTTCCCTGTATTCAACTTCTCCTGCTCTTCTGTAAGCACCTCGGTGTAAGAATCTATCACCTGCGAAAGATAATTACAAACTGTGAACAATCACACCTACACTGAAAACAACATATGCCACCGAACTCTCATTCACCAATATTGTGATATCCAATTACTACACATAGTGACCACAACTTACATTACTTCTCACAGCCCCCTGCTGCACAATAGATCTAAAATAAAAAAAGTAAATAACGTTACCATCCACCCGTCTAACCCACATCACCGCCCTGCACACAGTTTCAACGACAACAAATTTACATAAAACAATACACGTCCAACACATTACGTCACATATTTAATGACAAATAACCACACACAACACATTTGCTCACCCATCACCATATCTGTCATATGTCGTGCGTATGATACCTTTCTCTCACTCAGATATCATCTTCCACATAATGTTACAGTTTGTTATTCCAAACCCGAATAGTTCTTAGCCACATCACCCATCTCTTCAACACCCATAACATCATCACACTCACCACAGTCCAACCCACAACCTACATTATCGTCCCACGAGCTTCCCCCTTTGTTGCCCAATTTCTGTTGCCACAAACGTACTTTTGGATATTCAAATTCTGATAATTTCAGATTTTTCCTAACCTTCCCTTTTATGTTATGCACAAACGAATTCATACCATCATCCAATGGACCACTATCCCCCATTACAAGACTGATGACAACCACTTCATGCTCTCCGATCTAACCCACATCCGCAAGTACGTCCGTCTCCCCACTACGATGGATACCAGGCACATATGACATTGGCGACGCATTTAACATAACATCGCTATGAAACGACGTACCACCGTTTCCCACTCTTGGTGGACCTCTCTCGTTGTCCCTCATTGGTACCATTTCACTAACAGCCTCACCGATGAACCCACTGTAATGTTTCATGACATTGTATACGATCTGATCTGCAAGTTGCTCTTCTAAATACGCTACAATCCTCTTCAACTCCGCATTTTTCGTTGACAGTTTTTTAATTTCTTCGTCTTTAACTTTGAAAATGCTCTCGAACCCTCCAACTAGATTCACTGTCTAAATCTCATTCTTCAGTTTCAACATGGAAACCTCGTTCATCAACTTTGCCATAATTTTATTTGTCTCATTGCCACCCACACCGTCAACCATAGAATCTTTACCACTTCGAACATAACCCCCCCTTCCACCAACTTCCCCTACGTCCGACCTCGATGTTCCCACTTTCATTGCCAGACATGTGTCTACGTCGCCCATGGATTTCCTAAACTGCATACCCACTCCATCAACATTGTCGGTGGTCTGCCTGCCACACTCTACTTCAGTCCTGTACCCAGTATCCTCAACATTCGCGTTACGATATCGTTCACGTAACGCACCCTTCATTAACCCTGTGTCGTCATCAACCACATCAATGTCTACAGCTGAGCGTATACATCCCATTAGGATGGCATGTTCGTGCTCTACAACCACCAACTTTTTCGATAATACCTACACGCAACACAAATGCACCCAACCATTAAGTTGTGGTCCACATTTTAACTCGGAAATAATAAACTCACATTTACACCAGTAACATCACACATAAATAATAAAAAAAACAAACTATACCTCCAAATTTGCTTCCACTGCCAATTTCACCCCTCGTGCACTGGATATTAATTCATCCATATTCCACTTCAAGAATCTGAAAAACATGTGCATCGATTTTGCTTTAACTATGGTTGTGTGTTCGCATAACCAGAGCTGGGGAAAACAATAGAAAGCATGTTAAACGTCCTACACATGTCAAAAAATACCAAATCAGAAAATAATAGCCAGCCACATCATAGCAATTACACCAATAGTTATTTCACACAACACTTACCATCAAGGTGACCACATATCCAGTCACTTTCTCCGGCGTCCTGTGGAAATCCCTAATAGAACACATCAGTGAGCTATGTATTGCTCTACACCAATCGCACAACTTCATTGCTTCCAAATTTTTAACATACCGGATAAATGTCCAATTAATTGTCTCTCCAGAGTTTGCAAAAAACAACTTCCAACAAACATATAGCCATAATAGTTTTGCCGTGTCCTTATGATCATGTGGGGTGCCTCCTGCTGTTGCCTCAGTCAACATATCCCTGACAAGTTTTGCTGTAATTCAACTCGTTCCTCCGCACCTATGTTGCACAAAATCTGACGGCGGCCTTGGTCTTGGCGTCAAATTGAGGAAAGCATCCCTACATTGCAATCCAAATAACAACTTGATGTCCTCATCTATCAGATCAACACTCTGGCCACAATAGCAAACTTCTCATGCCGTATGTTGTATGGCTTTATGATGGTGACCACCAAATCATCACCCTTTCTAAATTCTGTGTAATCAAGTTGATTTATCAATATCGTTTCATACATCAGCCAGAAAGGGGTTTTCCTCAAATGCACGAGGAGCGTGTCTGGAAGCTTCACCGGGTACACCAATTTAATAATACCCAAGACGTTTGACCAAAAATTTAGCCATGCCTTCCGACGTCTACACGAACCCCCCGAACATGCGCCAACTTCTTTCTGGTTGAACAACACACGCCCTGGCATTTTCATGCATTTTTCCTTTATCTCCGTTAACCCTAACGCTTCTTGCCATTGGCGTTCACATGACCGCGTCCACGAGCTAACACCACTTCCACGCCCTGTAAAATGGAACAACAATGTTACAAACACAACCTCCAAACAAAAAATGTACAAAACAACAATTTCTTAAACCAATCCACATCACCCTAGCAAAATTACGTAAAAAACAAAGTTTATTGTATGCATACATATGGATTTTATCATTTTCCCTAACTGTAACAAATGTGGAATGAAAAGTACACTTCAAACAAAACAATACAACCAACCAGGGGTGGATGTCCAACTTGGACTGATGACTCAAGCTCCCATACCACATCGTTGCTTCCACTATAATATCATGGTCAAAATAAGCAAACTTCCCAACCTCATACTTTTCACATCATCACACCCACAGCGTGCCAAAAAAATATGGTTACATACGCAAACCTAAACATATATAATTACATGGGTAGTTGCATGTCACGTTAACAACCATGATTAAACATTAGCATTGCACTTGTCTCACGAAAAACAATTTACACAAAAACACACACACACACACACACACACACACACACACACATAAACACACACACACAACCCCATAACAAACACCACAGATCCACTCCTATAAAAGTGCCCTACCAACCCACGCACCCACTTACATACTTGTATGCCACCTACCATAACCTGCTCTATGTACCCACGATTCGTGCATGTCGCAACTGACCCCATTTCACTAACACGCAGAAACAACCTAAAAAACGACATTACTCAACTTGGCAGCCCATGAACGTACCTCATCTTGGGCCCACAACATGTGACATCGTACCCATATATCCTTACTGTCCACAAACCCCAAATCACTAATAATGGAACACCCTACATTCATCGTACACTACCACCCCACACAACAAGGTCCACACAAATGAGACAACACTATCCAGCCTAAAACCATCCCTAACAAAATGGTCCACCCACACCGTGTCTCACAGTAATATAATTCTTTATGGCCATAAAGGCAACACCAACAACGTATTGAACAACAAATTACCAAAATCACCATGATGTGGACAATAGATGTTAACCAAACAACAACAGAACAAACTTACAAATCTAACGTGGCAAACAATTTCACAGACCATTATTGACACTATTACAAAACAATCTACATAACATATGATAAACTACTCAAACAACAGTATCTCTCATTTCAACTTACTTTTCGCAAACATTGACAGAACGGAAGAAGATGCCCACGATTCCCTCCGAAATAGATCGAACACCTACGTTGCCATGCCCACGCTAGGGTTTCTTGAACAACAATAATCACCCTAACCCCACCAACACCCACACAAATTTGACCTACAAATCAATTCGTCTACAATCCCACAAATCACGTTGGTGGGATTCAGCCAGACTTATTTGAATTTCAAAATCTACAACAATGGCAATCGGGAAAGAATGAAGGGTTTCTGTCCAAAATCACCAATTCGATTACTTTCCATTTGGGGATTATCCATATTTTGTGGGTCGAAAAGACAGGGCCGGTTTGTCGTAAAACTGGTCGAAAATCCGGAAATGGTTAACTGCAATTGATTGCTCGTGTTTACGTCACACGTGACTCAACTTTTAGAACGTAAACAACGTCCCACTATGCGCGTGCCACAAAACTTCAAAACGATACTAGTGCGCTTTTCCAGATCAACGTGAAACCCACACACCCATTCACCTTCTCCACACAACCAATAACACTACCAGTGGCAAATAAGTCAACAACCAATTTAAGAGATCATTCCGTCACTAAGAAAACATTTAGGACCATACAGATTATTGTTGGACAATCTTCACTGTACTTAGTGAAATAAATTCTGTTTGTGTACTAAACAACAAACGGAATACAAAAGAAATATAGGAAATGAGAGAGTTTGTTTGATTACAAAAAATCAAACTAGAAATTAAAATAAATAAATAAAAATAGATTTTATTTTGTTACAAAAACAAAATCAAAATCTGATATAAATAAATAATAAAATATAAAATAAATTAATAACTTACTTGATTAATTTCTTGAACAATATTCTGATCAAGTCCAGTGTTTGACACTGTGTCCTTAAGATAGATTCGTCCTCTCCATGGTGCTTTCAGATTTGCGGACATCTATCTCCCAAGATAAAATGATCAATCAACGAAAAATTGCAGCACTACAAATTTTTCGTGCAACGAACACACTATGTGTTTATACACTTTCTCATAAGAAAAATAATGTAGCAAAATGTAGAGAGTAATACAGTATTTTTCTGGACAAAAATTGAATAGAAAATACAAGTGATAACTAGTCTATTTATAGGTGCAATGGTGCCTCTTAGTTTTGAATCCAACAGGTATAGTACCTGTTCAGTTTAAATTAAATAGATACAAATCTATTTGAATTCTAAATTAAACATGTAAGGGTTTTTTGAACTGTAACAGACATATTTGAAATCTATACAAACAGAACAAATAGATTTCAAATAGAATGGTGCAAATTTTCAAACCAAAATTTGAATTCAAACGGTCAAAATTTATTTTCCAAAAATTAAAAGATAAATTCAAATGTTTTTGGCCCAAAAAGATAAGTATTGGGCCGGACAAGCCCAACGCAACCTCACACCATGCACCCGTGCCCAGCTTGCCTGTGTGTTTATTTTGGGTCCAACGGGTCTAGCCCACTTTGCCCATAACCTCTCTCTCTACAAAACTTGGGTACCCCTTGGGGCCTACCCCAAGTTCCAAACTCAAGCCTTATAAACCCATTCAAAATATGTCCACCAAATCAATGTGGGACAAGCCTAAACCACACCTTTAAAAAATTTCCACAAAAACTCCATTTTCATGGAGCTCTTTTTGGCTTCAATTTCCCATTCACTCGATAATGGTTTTGAGTAACCAAATATACTACGTGAATTACAATGCGACATAGAATGCGTTACCACTTAGACCCCCCAACAATAGCGCATGTGTCCCACTTAAAAATTAGATCAAAGTTTAGAAAAGAATTATGTTTTTTTTCTAGATTTTTTCAAAAACCATTTCTAACAATTACAAATTCGCAAAATGTGATTTACTGGTCAATTCCCCTTTTTTATCAACATAATTAAGAATAAAAATATAATTAGATATAAGTAAATTGTGGTTTATAAAAGAAAAAAAATATATAAATGACATATGAACATAAAACAAAAATAGTAATAAATAAAAATATAATTAACTCCAAATATAAATAATACAGGTAACAAATAGAATAAATCAATATTTGATAAAACTCAATTTATAAATTATTTTTAAAATTTTGTAATGTAAATAATTTAGAAAGTACAAACTACTGAATTTTGGGGTGCGAAGTATTTCAATTTAAAATTATCTTATTAATTACTAGTATAATATATATAATTTTTTAAAATTTTGGAGGTGTACCCACTTACACCCTTAGATCCATCCTTGCCAACCAGAAAAGATTGAGAGTTCTAATTGTAAAAGTCTAGAGAGCTCTAATAGTGTATGGGTCTCACAATGATGTGATGTTTGTGTTTTTTTTTTTTTTTTTTTTTTTTTCTTTCATTACTAAGTCATTAGAGCTTTGTTTAGAGCTCTAAAATTAGAGGAATGTATCATTTCTGTCTTGCCAACCGGGATGATGATGTCACTGTCAATACTTCTGTCAAAAATTGATTTGAACAACAAACACTTCATAGTGATGCTACATGCACCAATTAGTGTACTAACTAGTGTACCAACACTAATTATGACATTATTATTGACCCCACTCATTAATCACATTAAAAATATCAATTTTTTTTAAAATTATGTTACATTATTAATTAATATATTAATTAATACATATAACATTATTCAACACTGTCACTTTCTTGAAAATAATATTAATATTTTCCCTCACGAAACACATTTGAAATCAAGTAAGAGTAAAAAATTGAATTTCAAATTTGCTTTTGAATTCTGGGCGTTGGAATGAATGAAATTGCATGATTGTATGCACCTGATCGGAAAGATCGTGACCCTTGAACACACCTAATTAGCTAGGACTCAGATTTGACAATTGGATCAGGTTTTGATGGTGAGGATCTTGTCATTGTGATCCCTTTTTTTTTTTTTTTTGAACCATTGTCAGTGTGATCCTTGATCACAGCTAATTGGATCAGGTTTTGATGGTGAGGAAATATTTCAATTAATCCATTACTTTTCTCTCATATTTTTGATGTGAAACTAGCCTTCAAAACCTAAGACCATCTCTAACCGTTTAACAAAATTTTTATCAAATTTGAGTAAAAAAAATTGATTTTCTTGATCTGATACGCGTAGCTTCAATGGTTATGGTTACTGTAGTGTGCATCAAAAAAGAAAAGGGACATCCGGTAGGTCGACTAGCTGGTCGACCAGTTCAAATTTTTTTTGAACTGTTTGAACCAATAATTTGAACCATTTGAACCAGTTCGTAGGCCAATTTTTGCATGAGTCGGTCGATCGGTTGGTCAATCGGGTGATCGACTAGGGGGTCGACCAGGTGGTCAATCGAGTGGTCGACCCCGTAGTGTAAAATTTTCACAAATTTCTGCTTTAATGGATATGCACAGTGAATTGGTGAAAGGAGCAAGCCGTCCTCAGTTTGGTGAAACGTTTGATATTTTCTCAATTTGATATTATTTTGCTGCAACCGTTGGAGCACAAAAAGTAATTTTTTTCATCAAATTTGAATTTGATGTTAGATTTGGTGAACGGTTGGAGATGGCCTTAGAGCTTTTTATAAAACAAAGAATGTTTTGAAAATTATCACAAAAAAAAAAAAAAAAAAAACCTAACCTATTTTATTTTCCAAAATTTTCAACAAACATTACTTTTCATATATTGTACCATTTACTAATAGCATATTATGGAGGTTAAATTATATGGATCCTTTTTGATACTTTTTTTTTATTATTTTATTTATCATATATGAATAAAAAAAAATAATGTTATCATATATGAATAAAATATGTATATAAACTTTTTTTAAAAATTTATTGTTATATATTCACACCACTTAAATTAATTTTGGTCTATTTAATGTTATTAAAAGAAAGATTAGTGCAACTATATTAAAATTGTAAAATTTATTATATATTTTTTAAAGTTAAAGGAAGTGCTATTTATTCTATCATTCAATATAGGGAAAATTACTGCACCTCCCTTGAGATTTAGCTAAATTATAGTTTCCTTCTTAAGGTTTTAGAAATTACATTCCGCCCTCCGAGATTTATATTCGCTTAACAATTTAACCCCTACTGTTAACTAAACGTTAAGGATGATTAGCTAATGTCACCAAAATATAAATTGATGGACAATATTGCCCCTGTTGAAATCCCTTTGATAAATCAACAAAATATACAAAAGAATTACGTTAGATGGGAAAAAAATTAAGTTTTTAAAACCATGTTTGATTTGTTGTTTAGAAAAAAATCAAAAATTAAAAAAAATTAATTTAATAAAAATAAATATAAAAAAATATATTTAATTTGTAAAAATTATTTATAATCACTCAAAAGATAAAATTATATAAAAATAATTTTTATTTTTTATTTTTTATTTCTTAACCAAATTAATTTTTAATTTTTAAAAAAAATTAAAAATAAATTTCTAAAAATCAAACCAAACATATTCTAAGAATTTTTTGACAAGTTATTTCTTGTGTTTAATTATTTATTAATTTTATAATATTTTTACCATCTGACATTACAACATATAAGGGTTTTAGAGACCAATTTTTTTGATCTCCAAAAGTGAAAATGTTTTTGTAAAAGACATTTAGGAACTAATTTCTATTGTTGTGAGGATAATCGCTAAAAGTCGCCTTGAAAAGTCAAAAATATGACTTTTAGCGATAAAATTTTGAAAATATCAATAATAAATAGACTTTTAGGGACAAAATAATTTGATCTCAAAATGATTTATTTTTTGAGACAAAATTTGATACCAAAAAGATAATAATTAATCACTAATGTTCAATTTTCGTTGATAAAAATAATGATAATACTTTTCACAACAAAAATATTTGGTTCCCTAAAAATAATTGTTCTTTAATTTTGGTGTCTAAAACCCTAATTTTTTGTACTGTGATAAGTGTTTTTCTATTTTAATTTTGCATTTCATAACTTAATTAAATATGATAATTTAGTTAAACATCAAGGGAGAATTTGTAATTTAGAGAATTTGTAATTTAACTAAATCTTAAAAGGATATAAGTAATTTATCTTTATTTAGTTAATTTATGATATTCGTTAATGACTTTAATTACGATGCAGTAGAATATAATTTTTGAAATTTAAAAAAAAAATTATAATTTTATTAAACCTCAAGAGAGGTTGGTAATTGGCTCAATAATATATTACTTCTAGAATAAAATTTAGGGGTTATTTGGAATGTCCTAAATAAATGTACTTTTTGAGTTTTTGGACTAAGAAGTTAAGGAAAAAAATATAGTTGTTTAGGTTAACTTTTTGACTTTTTATGAAAAATGTGTATTAAAAAATTGTATAAATTAGTGTGTAGGAAAAAATTAGGATTGTTAATTATGTAGTCGTAATTTTTAATTTTTTATGAATAATAATAACTTTTAAATTTTTTGAGTAATTTTTTAATTTTTTAACTTTTTAACCAGATGCCAAACGTGGCCTTAGTCATTCTTCTGATAAACGTGTTTGAATGGGCTAGTGAACCACTCAGTTTTCAGCTCATCTAATGAGAGCGAAAAGTAGAAAAGGTACCTACAAAACAAAAGTAGAAAAAGTACCTACAAAAGAAACGTGTTTGAATGGCTTTGTTTGGTTTATTTTTCAGAAAAAATTTTGAGAAAATTTTTTTACAAATAAATTTTTAAAAGTAATTAAATTAAACAAATTTTTTAAAAAAAAATTTTAAAATTTTGTTTGGTTACCTACTTTCCAAAATCACACTCTCTCTCATACACATCAAATCAATCACTTTTTTTTAAAACTCTCTTTCCAAAATAATTTTCCAAAATCATTTCTGAAAAAAGACAAATCAAATAAGTTTTCGTACTTTCTATCTTAAAAACTACTCTACAAATACAAACCAAATACACCTATCGTGTAATGAGAATATGAGATTGTGTTTGGTGGAGTTTTTTAAACATGATTTTATAATATGATTTGAATTTTTTGTTTGTTTATAATTTTTAAAAATTAATTTTATACTTATTTTTTAAAACACGTCTATTTGGTCATCCTTTCGGATGTCCTCCTAGATATCCGGTCGGTTGACCGAAATAGTGTTGGTGTTTTTTTGTTTTGGAATTTTTTTTAAATTTTTTTATGAGTTTTGAATAAAATTTTGGGTTGTGTGTTTGGTTCTGAGTTGTAAATTTTTGAATCAAATATCATATGTCACATCACTCAATTCAAACTCAATTCAAAACCCTTTTCAAAACTCATAATCAAATAAATTTTTTATACTCAAATTATAATTTCAAAACTCACAAACTCAATATACAATTCTATTCTTAAATCATAATTTTAAAATTATATGCAACCTAAATTTTCTCCATTAAATAGACATGTCGGGCAAATGTCACGGTTATCTATTTTTATTTTAAATTTAAAAATAATTGAGAGAATGTTTCAAAATTTATTTATTTTTTTTAAAAATACAATACGTTTTACAGTTTTAATATAATTATATAGAATATTATTGAGATTTTAATCCATATAACACTTGTCTCTTTTTTCATCTCTTTTACACAAAAACGTATATTGTACATTATTTATTTTTGTATTTTCACTCCATTTATATTAATTTCAATCTATTTAATCTTATTAAAGGAGAAATCAATATAATTATGTCAAAATTATGTGACTTATTATTTTTTTAAATCTCCAAAAAAAAAAAAAAAAACAAAACAAAACAAAACAAAAAACAAATGCAATTTACTCTAAAAATTGTTAAATAAAAAATTAAATACACATCATTACTCTAAAATTTGTGATGTGAACCCAAGGAAGGTCCAAATAAGGACTGACCTACAAAAGTGGAAGAATTTTTTGCTGCCAGCGGGTCCAGCAGCCTGTGTTAATTGAATGGAATCCCCGTGGGAGGTGTCGCCAAAAAGTAGCGGTTGACTTTGAAAGTCTTTCCATATAAATTAATAAATTATATATATAGTAATTCACATTAATTATTCTTGAGTCTTTTTATTTTTTGTGTTTTTCTTATTTTTAGTAAAATTTGTAAAAAATGTTAAGTAATTTTTTTTTTTCTTTTTAAACTCACTTAATTTAAATGAATTTAAAAAATAAAATATTTGTGAAAAAAAAATCTGTAAATATAAAAAAATACAAAAAGTTAATACACTTTTATATATTTTTATTTCTTCACAAACATTTTAATTGTAGATGCATTTAAAAAGTAAAAATTACTTAAAATATTGTTAAAAATTAACTATAAATAAATAAAAAAAATTCAAAACAATACAAATAATTTTTTTATAATTTGTCTAACATTTTCTTCCTTTAAAGTTCATAATATACCATGTAACATTTTTATAATGAAGAAGGGAAGAGGGGAAAAAACAAGGAGAAAGAGAGAGACAATCCCCCAAACAACTACACACTATACCACATTTTCAACCATTTGTTTTAAGGGAAATTATTAACAACATAATAAACCATGTAACATTTTTTAATTAAGAAGGGAAGAGGGGAAAAAAACAAGGAGAAAGAAAGAGACTATACACCAAACAACTACACACTATATCACATTTTCAACCATTTGTTTCATTACAAGAAAAAATATCTTTGGTGACTAAAAAAGCACTGTTGGTCGCTGAAAGTATAAGTTTTGGCGACTAAAAAAGCATTAGTAGCCAAAAGTAAAATTTTTGGCGACTAAAAAAATTTAGTAGCCAAAAGTATAAGTTTTGGCGACTAACAATCTGTTTGGTCGCTGATATAAGATTTTTGCCGACTGAAAATATTTCAGTAGCTAAAAGTAAGGCTTTTGGCTACTAAAAATAATTTAGTAGCCAAAAGTGAGGCATAGTGCGATGAAAAAGATATTTAGTAGCCAAATGTGATACTTTTACCGACTAAAAAAATTTTAGTAGCCAAAAGTGAGGCTTTTTGGCGACTAAAATTAATTTAGTAGCCAAAAGTGAGGCATTGGGCGACTAAAAAGATGTTTAGTAGCCAAATGTAAGACTTTTTGGCAACTAAAAAGAAGTTTACCAAAAGTGGTAATTTTAGTGCGGGAATTAAATTTTTTAATGACTAAAAAAATTAGTAGCCAAAAGTATAGAATTGGCGACTAAAAAGAAGTTTAGTCGCCAAAAGTGGTATCTTTTTTTTTTCTAGTAAATAATTTATTTTTACATAAATCATGTTCAATAAAAAATAATTATATTTATATATATACTTTTATATTAATATGGGTCTATGTACTATATAAATAATATATGTTGCATATAAAATCATGTTGTTATAGAGGCGTAGTGGAAAGAGTGTTTTGTATAAGATTTATGGTGTGGGAGGTTGATGGTTCAAATCTCCACAAGAGTAGATGAAAAGCTAGTGAGTGTAATTTTATTTTATTTTATTTTATTTTATTTTATTTTTTTTTTCTACGAATGAGCTTTTGGCGACTAAAAGGTTTGGTGGCCGATTCCTTGAGTATTGGTCAGTAAATGTATAATTTAAAAAAATAAAATTGACTATTGGCGACTAATAATTTAGTAGCCAAACATTTAATTTTGCTGACCAAATAAAATTTAGTAGCTAAAAGGTAACATTGCCGACTAAAAAAAATAGTAGCCAAATGTTGCACTTTCAGCGACCAAACACGAGTTCAGTCGCTAAAACATTCACCTACAGGGTTTAGACGACTAAGTTGGTGACAAAAAAATTTAGTCGCTAAATGATATCGGCGACTAAAAATTCGACCTTTGGCGACTAATATTTTGGTCGGCAAAACTGTTATTTCTTGTAGTGTTTTAAGGGAAATTATCAACAACAACAACCAAATATATATATATATATAACCTTATAACAAAATAAATTCTGAATTTTTAATTTTATCAATAAAAATCTTAATCTTTTGATTTATTTTCAATCTAAACCATCTGTGTATTTTCATTAAGAAATATCGAAAAAAAAAATGTATTTTAATCATTAAACACAATGAAAAAAATATTTTTGACATTTTATATACACTTATATTAAATTTAATGACTAAATTATTGTGTTTTTTTTTGTCAATTTTACTTAGTGAAAATAGACGGATGATTTAGATTTAGGTTTTAAAAACAAAATTAAAAACTCATGATTTATTTTGTTAGAAAAACTCGGAGATTTTTTTTTTTTTTTTTTTTGTTATTTCCCGAACTGTTTATTTCAGTAGGGCGGGGATCCAATTGTGCACAATAAGGACTGTTGTGCTTTGGATGGGGGCCATCTTGAGTAAATCTCTATAATTTAAAAAGTTCATTTTATAGGAATTATTAAGTAAATTATCAGTGTCCAAAACAGATTGATCAGATGATAGTCACATTAGCACATTATAGTTATCTTTAAAAAAAAAAAGAAGTCATGATTATAATTTTTTTAAAAAAACTGTCCACTTTAAACCAAATATAATATGATCATGTAATCAACTTTGGAACTTGGGTTGTTTCCAAACCAAGAGCCAAACTACTTAACATGAGCATGCTGGGTAGATCTTTCTTAATATCAATCAAACATCAACACAATTTAGAGCCGATATGAATTTCAATTGGTTCTAAGCTCAAGAGCATGGATGCATTAAGTTGCCAGCCACTCTATGTGACATTGGCAATTAACAACAAAGATATTCTATTTTTTTGCTCCAATAGAATAGGCAAAATGACTCCTAGAAATCAAGTTATTCACTAATTTTAACCATAGAGGAGAGACCAAACTAATTCTGCCGCATAACAGATGGTAGATTTGATTCAAAGGAGAGACCAAACTAATTCTGTCGCATAACATATGGTTGATTTGATTCAGAAGGGAAGAACTTGCATTATTTAGTATCTCAGTTTCAATTTAATTATAGATTTTATTCACATTGTGTATTGAGAAATATTTACCAAAAAAAAAAATATATATATATTTACCATCAAGAATACTGTGACTGGGAAGACAAATAATGAAATTAAAGGCATAGTCTCAATAAAAAGAATAAAAGACCAACCAACAAGTGACGGATTTGGGTGGAGTCTGTAAAAGAAAACCCTTACCCTACTCTAAGACATATGGTTGGTGAGAAGAAAGAGAGACAAGTAGGGGTTACCCCGTACATATATAAATTAGGACAAGTTATTAGATATGGATTTTTCTATGATACATGAAGGTGGTTTTCATGCACTATACATAAATAAATTTAGATCATTAGATCTAAAAGTAAAATAAATCTAATCATTGATTAGTAATAATTAATATCAGGTTAAGAAATCTAGGTAGTTTCATAAAAAATAAGGTAATTTTCAATGGTTTTGAAACCAAAAAGGGTGTGTTTGATTAGACAGACTGGATAAGGAGAGATTAGAATCCATCGGACTTAAATCCTGAGACTGTGAATCCCTCCAGACTATTTGGTTGGATTGAATGTGTATCTCGTGTTTGTTTTCGATGTTTGGACATGATTATTTTTAGTGAATTTAATATTTGGTTGGACGGACTGAATAAGACTCATGAGATTAAATGTTCAAAAGACTATTTTACCCTTGTAATTTATAATTTATATTTTTTATTTAATATATAATTTAAATTTGTAATCTCTAATTTATAATTTAGCAACACTAAAAAATTTTAATTTATAAGGCTATAATTTATAATTTATAATTTAATTTAATTTAATTTATAATTTATAATTTATATTTTTTATTTAATATATAATTTTAAATTAACAACACTAAGAAATAATTTTATTTAATATATAAATTTAATTTTTTTAATAACACTAAAAAATTTTAATTTATAAGGACATAATTTATAATTTATTATAATTAATTAAATTAAATTAAATTAAATTTATAATTTATATTTTTTATTTAATATATAATTTTAAATTAACAACACTAAAAAAATAATTTATAAATGTTGAAAAGACTATTTTACCCTTTTTAATTATTTACTAAGTAATAACGTGAGAGTAAAATGGACACTTCACCTATTAGTCCCATGGGATACCAATCCCATGGAAATATTCCCCCCCCCCCCCCCCCCCCAAGATTGTTTAATCTCACATATGGGAGATAAGGAGTCCGGCCAGACTCCATTTTCGACAGACTAAAAAAAAACAAACACTAGATTATCCACTTTCAATGGATTATAATCTAATCACACCCCCTAATCTCTCCAATCAAACACCCCCAAAGTGGTTTCAACTTACTACAATAACTAAGTACACTTGCTATTTGATATGATTATACTTACTATTTTTAATAACTATACTTACCAATCAATTATTAATAAAATATACTTAACCTGCTATTCAGGTAACGGGTAACTTAAAAAATTAAGTTATAATAAAATTTTAAAACCTCTAAAATAAATATAAAATTTATAAAATAGAATTTAAGAAAAAAATATACAAAATAAATGTGAATTTTATACATTTTATTATAATTTATTACATTTTATGAAATATGAATTTTTTTTTTGAATCTATTTATCTACTTAATGGAAATAAATGAAACCTAGTTTCCTATTCATTTACCACACTTGAAAATAATAAATGCAATTAATGAAGAAATATAATTAATAAAATATAGGAAAATTTAAAATTTATTTGAGGATTCCATGAACAAAATTTTATGTTTATTTTTAAAAATTTTGAATGTTTGAAGATTTGAAGATAAGATTGTTGTTGATTTGGAACTACTTAGGTAAGAATTTATGTCTCTATAGTCTCTATCTTTTTTTCCTTCACTTTAACTTTCCATGATATTTTGAATTTATGAATTTTAATGTTTTGTTGGAACAACATTTCATCTAGTTAAAAGAAAAATTTTGAGATTTAAGTGGTAAAAATAAAAAAATCAAGTTTGATGAAATAGAAAGTGCAGTCTCAAGTTTAGTTTAAATGATTGATTAATCAAGTCTACTAAAATAGTAAGTAGAGTCCCATAGAGTAGTAAGTATTGTTTAAGTGATGAGTCAAGTTTGATAAAGTAGTAAGTAGAGTCTAATTGAGTAGTAAGTGTTGTTTAAGTTGTCACGACCCAAACCCGTCCCTGTAGGTTTAATATCGTAACCGGCCAGTAATCCTTGAATTACTAAAGGCCTTTGAACAAATTATCGTAGAATAAGAGATTGCGGAAGCAAATATAGAAATATACATAGTTTATCGAGCTGTGTAGACATACATGGGATATAAATTTTAAAACTTTATATACATACACGTGATGTCATAATTACATTAGTCTTACATCACATTCATTACAAAATATAGCCAAAAGGGGACTTAGCCTGAAATACAAATACAACAGTCGAAAGAAACTTGTTCATAGAGTGCTATATAGACATGACTGATCACAAAAGGAAATCTCCACTGGAGTCACAACAGCTGGCTGACAAACTAGAGACTCCAGGCAGCAGCTTAGGCCTAGGCACGCGTTTACTCACTTACATACATAATATAAATAGTGAGCGGAATCCTAGTGAATAATGACAGAGTAAGGGTTTTACTGAATGATGTCCATATAGAAACAGAGTCTTGTACATAATCAGATGTCAAAGCAAAAACAGATTCATTTACATAATCATATTCGTATCTGAAGTTCTTACATTTCACATGATAGTACGTAGTACATCCATTAGCGTTAAGAAATCTGATGACCCATGAAGGGACGGCCTTGAAGGCATTTCGATGACCTATAAAGGGACGATCATAAAGTCATTATGATGACTCATGTGTATAGAGACGTTTTCAATGACCCATAAAGGGACGACCATAAAGGCATTCCGATGACCCATAGAGGAAAGGCCATAAAGGCATTTCGATGACCTATAAATGGACAGATATCATATGATACTAAAGATGCCACAAATATATTTCAGAAACTTGGACAATCATTCATTCATACAAAACATAGCATTTTAGAAAAACTAATCATTTCATATCATCAGAAAATAATTAAAGTTAAACATAACTTTACAAAATTATTACTCACAGATGGCTCCAAAGGTGGACAGACAGATCAAACAGCTTATACCGCGTGACCTACACAAACACATAGCAGATACACATTGAAATACACACTCGGAATATACTTAACCTATTACGTTTCGTTTTTAGTGTGTTTCTAAGTCTTATCCTCATTATTATGTCTTAATCTTGGCTTAGGAAGGCCTAGGATGCAATGAGGATGCGGAAATGCACTTGAAAACACTTAAGCAAATATACTAGAAACAGGGGTCTCGTTTGAGCGCAGTTTCCTTCGCTCGAGCGGACATCCAAACATGTGAGTGATCGCTCGAGCAGTCTGTAAACTTTGTAAAAGTACTGGTTGTGTGAATTTTTCGCTCGACGGCAGCTTGATTGTCGTTCGAGCACGTAACTGAGGTCTTCACTCGAGAGTAACTCTTGTCGCTCAAGCGGTCTGCAAAACATGTGAACTTCTAGGAGCATGCATTTTATGCTCGAGTCAACTTTTGGTCGCTTGAGCGGAAGTGCGAAATTGTGCGTGGTCGCTCGAGCGCAGGTTCTGTCGCTCGAGTGGAGAGGCAAAATCTGAAATTTCTAGATTGCTCTTCCAAGCTCCAAACTTGAATCCAAGTTACAAAACAGGTTCTCTTGGGCCAAAAACTTGAGGAAACAATTAGAAACTTGTAAACCATGATGAATTCAAAAGCATTTCACAAAATCAAGCCCAAAAGCTTTTCCAATTGAACCAAACCAAACTTGAAATGGTGAAAACCATAACATGCATGCATTCATTCATGTTCTACACTTTGAAAACATGATCAAATAATGTCAAATGATGTGAAATGAGACTAATTGTCAAAACCATGCTAGAATGAACACATGCATGTATAAATTTCTTGGAAACAACCTCAAAACATGATAAAATGAGCATGCATGCATGATATACTCTCATGATCACCTATCTAAGCCTAATTCTAGCATTACACAACTTAATTTTTTGAATTCATGTGCTAAGTGACTCAATTTCAAAGGCACAAGGTTGAATTCTTACCTTGGATGATCAATTATGCTTTAAATAGTTAGTTGTGTGAAGTTCCAAGCTAAGACCCTCAAATTCTCTAGCAATTCTCCTAAGTTGAACTCAATCTCCTTCTCTCCCTCTCTCTCCACGTTTTTTGTAGGCTCAAAATGATGAAGAAGAGGTGGCTCAAAATGATGTATAAGTCTTTTATAGGCTTGATTAAGAAAAATAATTAATTTGCTTACCACTAATCAAATAGGCATTAATTATTTTAATTATTTTGTTCCGAATTGAATTTCAATTAAACCTATCATAATTTTCTAAAAATTCTAAATAACACATAAATCAAGTCAATTCCGTGATTGAACACCGATAAGGCTTTCAATTCGTAAAACAAAACAGAAACACAAACATATATGTCTACAATAGACAAATAGGAACACAAATAATGCAACACACATGCAATTAATTCATAATTCCATCTCAATTACTTATTAGGCTTATTTAATCATGGATTATACGTTAATCATGGGTCGGGGTTGTTACACAAGTGATGAGTCAAGCTTGATAAAGTAGTAAGTAGAGTCTCATTGAGTAATAAGTGTTATTTAAATGAGTGGTAAGTCAAGTTTGATAAAGTAATAAGTAGAGTCTCATTGAGTAGTATGTGTGGTTTAAATGAGTGGTAAGTAGGATAAAATAGAAAGTATGGTTTAAATGAGTAGTTTCCAACTTACTACAACAACTAAACACACTTGCTACTTGATATGGCTGTACTTACTATTCTACATAACTACACTTACCATTCAAACATTAATAAAATGCACCTAACCTCTAAAATAAATATAAAATTTATAAAATAGAATGTAAACCAAAAAATAAAAAATAAAAATAAAAATGTACAAAATAAATATGAAATTTATAAATTTTATTATAATTTTTTACATTTAATGGAATATGATTTTTTATTTATTTATCTACTTAATGGCAATGAATGGCAATAAATGAAACCTAGTATCTTTTTCATCTACCACAATAAATACAATTAATGAGAAATATGATTAACAAAATATAGGAAAATTTCAAATTCATTTGAGGATTCCATAAACAAAATTTGATGTTCATTTCTAAAACTTTGAAGATTTTAAGATAGAATTGTTGTTGATTTGGAACTCCTTAGATAAGTCTCTCTCTTTTTACTTTCACTTCCATTATATTTTGAATATAAATTTTTATTTTTTGTTAGAACAACATTTCACCTAGTTAAAAGAAAAATTATGAGGTTCAAGTGGTAAGAAAAAAAAAAATCAAGTTTGATGAAATAGTAAATGTAGTCTTAAGTTTAGTTTAAATGATTGATAAGTCAAGTCTAATAAAGTAGTAAGTAGAGTCTCATTGAGTAGTAAGTATTGTTTAAATGAGTGATAAGTCAAGTTTGATAAAGTAGTAAGTATAGTCTCATTGAGTAGTAAGTGTGGCTTAAATGAGTGGTAAGTCAAATCTGATAAAGTAGTATGGAGAGTCTCATTGAGTTGTAAGTGTGATTCAAATGAGTGGTAAGTCTAGTCTGATGAAATAGTAAGTCTAGTCTCATTGACTAGTAAGTGTGGTTTAAATGGATGATAAGTCAAGTTTGATAAAGTAGTAAGTAGAGTCTCATTGGTTAGTAAGTGTGATTCCGATAAAGTAACAAGTACAGTCTCATTGAGTGGTAAGTGTGGTTTAAATGAGTGTTAAGTCAAGTCTAATAAAATAGTAAGTAGAGTCTTATTGAGTAGTAAGTGTTGTTTAAATGACTGATAAGTCAAGTTTGATAAATTAGTAAGTAGAGTTTCATTGAGTAGTAAGTGTGATCCAAATGAGTGGTAAGTTAAGTATGATAAAGTAATAAGTATAGTCTTATTGAGTAGTAAGTGTGGTTTAAATGAGTGGTAAGTCAAGTCTGATGAAATTGTAAGTACAGTCTCATTGACTAGTAAGTGTGGTTTAAATGGCTGATAAGTCAAGTTTGATAAAGTAGTAAGTAGAGTCTCATTGAGTAGTAAGTGAAATTCTGATAAAGTAGTAAGTACAGTTTCATTGAGTAGTAAGTGTGGTTTAAATGAGTGTTAAGTCAAGTCTGGTAAAATAGTAAGTAGAGTCTTATTGAATAGTAAGTGTTGTTTAAATGACTGATAAGTCAAGTTTGATAAAGTAGTAAGTAGAGTCTCATTGAGTAGTAAGTGTGATTCAAATCAGTGGTAAGTCAAGTCTGATAAAGTAGTAAGTATAGTCCTATTGAGTAGTAAGTGTGGTTTAAATGAGTTTAATTACCATTCAAAAACACAACACTTAGCATTCTTTCTCATTTTACTTGCAACTCTTTGTGACCCAACTTACCACTTACCATCCATTTTACCACCTAGTATTGTACTTACCATTTTTTACTTACTTTTTTTTAATTAATTTGTTTATGCTTATTGCAGATAGAAGACAACACTAAGCAAAACAAGAATAACATTATAATATGTTTTGTTATAGAGGTACTGGTCATACAAGGAATAAGTGTCCAAAATTAGGTTAAAAAACGGTGATTATAAAAAATGAGAATGTTGATACTTTTCCTACACAAGATACTTACGTATCAGGGGCAAGCATGTTGCACCAAGAAGGTAGTTTCAATGTCGACCTTACTTTTACTAATAGTGACTACAATATAATGGGATGTGGTTCTAGTGGACACCCTACTTTTACTGAAACTGATTACAATGTAATGGGATGTGATTCCAATATCTATCCTAACTTTGTGGTAATAATTTTTTATTTAACTTTTATTCAGAAAATTTATGTTTGAGAATTTATTAATTATTGGTTACATTATGTAGGTACATACATGCTCAGAAGCTCTTGACAAAATTTATGGACATGTCATAGGAGGGACAATTGATTTGTCAAAGTGATTGTAGCAATCTTCAAGACAATCAAAGAAATCAACCTTATATTTTAATTTCTTTTATTTTTTTTGTGACATTACTCGTTTGTGTAAGGCTTATATTTATAAGGCATATGACTTTTTATATGTATAACACAAATGATAGTGTAAGACTTTTACCATTCTCAAACACAATACTTACCACTATGATTTCATTCACCATGTTCATAACAATATAATGGTAACTAATGTAGTAAGTGAAGTCTATTTTAAGTGATAGTAAGTGAGGTTTATTTGAGTGGTAAGTTAAGCCCAACAAACTAGTAAGTAGAGTCTTCTTGACTAGTAAGTATGGTTAAATAAAATGGTAAGCCAAGAGTAATGAAGTAGTAAGTGGAGTTTATTTGAGTCGTAGTAAGTAAGGTTGTAACATCCCCAAAATCATACAAATAATCCAACTCATAAGAGAAGTGAGTATAATAGAATTGGTATACTTTCATTCATCAGAGTTCATATTACAAAAGATATCACATGCAATATACAATCATAAATGTTCATCTTGAATCTATAGCATGTAACACTAGTTAATAACAACAAAATAAATGCCCTACAGGCTTACATCTTTCCAAGACATTGCTTGGTTACACAAAAGTGAGTCATAAGCTCTGTACATATATAAAGCCCTTAGCTTGAATAAACATTTAAACACTATACAACAAAATAGAGCCTTTAGCTTCTAGGTCCTCCCAAGTTACGTCTTTGGAGGAAGCATATCACCAGTACCTGAAAATAGTTTCTCAAGTAAGGTGAGCCAAAGCTCAGTAGAGACATACTAACACAGTATATGAGGTTTAATGAAGATATAAGTGTTAAATATACATTCAATATTTATGACAAAACGTACATTGTTCACATGACCACACGGTACCTATATTCACATCTCAATCCATTCCCAAATATTCATTTCTAACTAATTCATTTTATTTCATTTCAATTCATGGGCTAAGTTTATAATTCTCTGAATAACCCAACTGAGACTACAACTCAGTGGTTCTCAATCAATATAACTATCATACAGGCACTTTAATCTTGTCATTTTACGAAAATTTCGTTCACGGGATCGGCACCCATGTATACACATGATTTCGGGACTTTCACCCTGGACACTCCGGCCAACTTAATTTCAATAGAGTCCATTCCCTATCTCCTCCTAAAACATGGAGTACATCCCCTTTTCTCCTCCCAAAACATTATACATATACAATGTATTTAAAAGTATCGTCATATTCAATGGCTATCAATTACACATATTCAATGCCTTAATATACCGTTATATTCAATGACACAATTTAAATGACTACTTTCAATATTTACCTAGTCCTCATGCAATTTCTACAACAATCATATCTATCTTCCATCGATAGCCCAATACATATATTTTTAAACATATATTCAATCTCAAGACAGATAATTTATTTAAATTTCCATAGGTGAGTGATTTAGACAAATCCAACAACACCATTCATTTATACTTTCCCCCAATTTCACATTTTTCATGCCAATTTCATTATTTATACAAAATAATTATTCAAGACTCAATAGGGCAAATTTCTCCCATTTTCAAATATTAACCCAAGGGCTAAAATCCACCATTCTAACACAAGATAACCTCATAGCCAACACCCATAATCATTTATGTAACACAACATAGAAACCCCTCTTTTTAATTTGAATACAAACCTTTGGTTTACTCAAATACTCCCAAAATTTTCACTATTTATATATAACAACAAATAATTAGATTAAAAATCATATCAAGGTGTAGAATATCCCTATCTCAAGAAGAGAAGACCAAGCAAGATAAGAGAGAAACCTCAAAGATGCTGAAATCCAACTCTATTCGGATCAAAGTGTAGATCTTGAGATGTTCTAGCTTTTTCTCAAAGGCACTAGGGTGAAAATCTCACAGGATCTAGGTCAAGATATAGAGAGAAAGAGTATTTTAGAAAGAGAGAGGGTCAAGATTTAGGATTTTTGGAAAGTTTTAGAGAGAGAGAAGAATGAAAAAGTGATATAAAATGTCACTTTCGTGATCTGATATACGCACAGTCTGTTTGAGTGTAGAAGTTGACGCTCGAGCGTCAGACACAAAAAATCGTTTCGCTCAAGCACAAGAAGAGGTCCGCTTGAGCGCAGAATATACACATTCAGTACTTTGTAGACAACAGACAAACCGCTTGAACGTCAAATGCACTCCCCCAGTATTTGTAGGTCTGTGAAAATACTAAGAGTTGACAAATCCCGCTCGAGCTTAAGAATGGCCGCTCGAGCGGAGGAGCAAAATTTGTGAAGCCCGCTCGAGCGCAAGAGCCAAATTCTGGGTAACAAAGGTTTGGAAAAACAAGCAACCAACCTGTTCCAAACACACAATTACAATCTGAAAACCGAGACAAAGAGGAGACAAGGGAAACAAGATATGAAACACCATCCAAAACCATACAACCCGAGTCCGGAGTACAACAAGAGACGGGTCAAAACAGGAATCGCTATATAGGTTTATTTGAATAGTAAGTGAAATGTAAAAAAGTGGTATGACTTATATTTATAAGGCAATGCTTACTACTTGTTCTTATGCTACTTACCATTCATCAACACAATAATTACCATTATGATTTTATTCACCATGTTCGTAACAACATAATGGTTTTCCACGAACACATAACTATTTGGCAAATAGTTTACAAAGTCATCATCACTATCATCAGAGAAGTTTGAAATGTCTGGATCAGAAACTAGCAATGGATCTTCAATGATTGCTGTGATAACACTGTCACAATCAAAATGATATTTTTTCTTGGCATATTCAATGTAATGAAATCTATCCAATCTTCGTTGCATTTGTGTATGCTCTTTCTGGAGCCTTGATATGAGTGTTGCATCATCAATTTAATAATTTAATGTAATAGTAAGTGGACCTTTATTAATTAGTAAATTATATTTAATTGAATAGTAGTAGAGTTAAGTTTTAAATAATTATATAAACTCTTTTTATTTGCTTGATGTTCGAGTAAGTTACAAGTAATATTTTGCGATCATGTTATAAAATTACTTGTTTAGTTTGATTTAGTTTTAAAATTTTTATAGTTTCATTATAAATTTCAAAAATCTATAAGCTAAGGAGGGTATAAGGCATTAGGTTCAATGGATATTTTTTTGTTAGTGAGAAATCCATCCAATCTGTTTAATTTTTTAATATTTTCAATTCAAATTTCCCTTATCTGTTTAAATATTTTGTATTTTGTTGAAATACAAAGCTACCTGTTGAAATTCAAAGAGTAATCTATTGAAATACCAAGCCATTTTTTTTTATTTGTTAAAATAACAATTCAATTTTTTTTTTTTTAATCTATTTAAACAGATCTGATTTGTTTCAATTTATTTCTTCACCATCAACAACAACAACAACAACAACAACAATAATAATAATAATAAATGGAGTAGTAAGTCAAGTTTCAATAAATAGTAAGCTGAGTCCCATTGACTAGTAAATGGATTTTAATTGAATAGTAAGTAAAGTCTAATGAAGTAGTAAGTGGAAACTCATTAAGTAGTAAGTGAAGTGTATTGAAGTAGTAATTGGAAGATTATTGAGTAGTAAATGGAATTTAATTGAGTAGTAAGCAAAGCGTAATGAAATAGTAAGTAAAAACTTATTAAGTAGTAAGTACAATTTAAATTTTTTTTTGGTGAACAAGTACAATTTAATTGAGTAGCAAGTGAACTCTAATTAAATAATAAGTGGAATCTCATTAACTAATTGTAATATCACTTATCATTTGGAGTCTAGTAAAGCGTGGAAGCCAGAAAATAATATATATCAACTTATTGGGCTAACCCAAACAAGGCCTGCCAAGGGGCCAACTATTGGGCTTATTCGGCCCACCCCTTATCTATAAAAGGAAGGCACCTCATGGCATATAGGTATGATCTTTTCTCTGTACTCCACAGGCAACATTCATTACTATCTATACTTTTCATTTATGGATTCTAACTTCATCATCGGAGTGTCCTTGGCCGGAAACTCCGGTTGGGTAGTATCAACCATGCTTATCTCTTGCAGGTTCAAGAAACTATCTTTGTTGAATCTCACCAACAACATCCATGTGAGAGGATATTTCATGGTCTCATAATTGGCGTCATCTGTGGAACGACTGAATGAGATCAACGAAGAACACAACAAACATATTGCTATAAGTAAACATATATTGGTTGCATTGCGGTTAGTGCACTTTCTACAAAAGCGAAATCAATCCCAAGTAATACGCCCCATGGCTGGGTCTCTTAATTCTGCTTCAACTTGATTCTGTATCTATAGTATTCTTGATCAATTTTGTGGTAGGTTGTTGTTGGAATATAATTAGCAAAAACAAACAAAGTATTCTTGATCAATTGTTGCCCCAATTATAGCTTTTTTATACATGTAGATGCAGTGCTCCTGAATTTGCTTGAGCATTTTCACTTTCTCTCTCTAAATTTGGGTTTCACATTTTTGTTTATGGAAGTTTCTTTTCAGCATTATACAAATGGTTGCTCGGCCGAACCCACTTCTAGAATTGTTTATTTATTTCTTCATAGGAGTTTATTTAAAATTGATTCTTGCTAATATACATGTTATTGAATTAAGGAATTATGTTTTGTGGCTCTCCAACTAAGAAACAAATGGCTCACATCTTTCCTTAATAATTTTTTGTATCTACGTTGTCTCGGCAACCATACCCACTGTTGGAATTATTTGGCACATTATTGGTAACCAAACTTTCTGAGCCCAAGCAACCATTATTTGGCACATTATTGGTAACCAAAATCTGAGCCAAAATAACCATTATTCAGCACAGTATTGGGTCATATTGGGCACATTATTGCACCTTACTCAGCAACTTTTATTCGGCATATTATCAACAAGGAGTTCGGCAACTTAATGGTTTATTCGGCAATTTTTATTTGCGTGTTATCTACATTAATTCTACATGTTATCAACTCAGTTTCGACAACTTATTCGGCTTGTTCGGCAACTTGCTTGGCATATTAGCAACTTTGCAAATCATTACCGTTGCAATTCGGCATATCATTCCACGTATTATCAACTCGGCTTCGGAGTATTATTCGGCTTCAACATTGTTTATCAACTTTGAATTATACACTAAATATCATCACATTGCTATCCTCTGTAATTCGGAGTGTCATATTATCAACTTGGCTTCGAAAATATTATTTGGCTTCAGCAGTTTATTTGGCAAAAATTACTCCGCAACATTTCTTATTCGGCGCATTCTTTGACTACAGTACAATATTCTTCCGCAACAATATTCGGTAACGTTATAACTTAGTCGGCACTAATATCTCGACATAGAATTAGCATCTTGGCTTGCCGAAATCCACATTTGAACATACCACAGGATTTGTATCGGCTCAAAGAGTCCAAACCCACGAACCTGAGAAGCCAAGAAGCAACCCAAGTTTGCCGAAAGTTGTGAAACGAATCACACGTGCTGAAAAATGAAATTTCAAAAGCTGTCAAACTCAAGTTTTGTTGTCTTGGCACAATGGTTCAATACTCTTTCTTCCTTTTAAAGGCAAGGGTTCAAGTCTTATTGGCACCGTCTTTCTATATTTTTTATTTTTTGCCAAAGCCACCAAGCCAAGCCGAGAACTTATCCAACGCTTCACGGAGCTCAATTCTTCACCAATTTGAGCCGTTTGATCTATTTTTGGCTGCACTTTCTCCCTCAGAGGTCCGATTCCAATGATCCATCATTCATTTCTAGCTATTTGATGCATTATGGACCCATCCGTACAGACAAAATTTTCAAATTCAAAAAAAAAAAATAAATAAATAAATAAAAAATGCAAATTTTATCCAAAGAATTGAGCGCAATGGCTCACTTCGCATATCACCACAGCACCGCACAGGGGCACAGACTCCGTTTCAAATTGTTATCGGCCCACTTGACAATTTTGGCCTAAGTCAATTTTATTCCTTCCGAATAACAAATCTTATTCAAAAGTAATGGGGCAAATATATGTTGGATAAGAAACTCAACTTCAATAAATTGGCAACCATTGCCAACCAAGTTCTTAGCAAATCCAACTCCGAAGGGATGCCGACACACCGCGAAGCTAAGAAAAATTGCTGACCAAAAGATTGGCACAATCACCGACCCAAGTGTAGCCGACCAACTTTTTGGCAAAATCACATTATATATGAAACGGACACCGATGTTTTGACACTAGTTACTCGGCAGTGCATCAATTTTACTCAGCAAGATTATTCGGCACCATTGTTAATTCAACATTATGTATGATCATTATTCGGCCGTGCATCAACTTTCTTCGGCTAAACAACATTATTGGTCAACTTTATGGATTGTCAAACTTTATGCAGCAACATTGGCCACAGTATTCGGCAACTTTATTCGCCTAACAACATTATTTGGCAAAACAATTGCCCACTGGGACATCAGTCAATTTTCCGCTTTCCAATTGGGGCACATCAGTCGATCATCATCTCGGCACCTTTGATATGCATACATACTCGGCCAACTTGGTACAAACATTACAACGACATTTACTTGAGTTACACACTCCCACTCCTTTTCATACCGCTCCAAGCAAGCGCTAGTTTTGGGGCAATATATTACACACTTAGCAGTCGGCCGCTAGCACTGGCAGTCGACAGTTTGCATATTTTTGTGCGCCATCATTTTACCAAAGCTGAATCGTCCCTGCAAGATAGGGCAATGGGAATCTGCATTCCTTCCGAGTAGCACTTGTCCTTCGAAAGCAATGGGGCAAGTCTACCTTGGACTAAATGCAAACCGAGCAAAACGCAAACCGAGCAACTCGGCAATTAAATAGTCGGCCCAATATCTACTTGGCAATTCCTTACAAGCGGAGCAATATTATTTGTGATTAACACATCTACCTCATTCGGTACAGACCATCACTTACACAGGATGCATTATTCAAAATCCTTGCAATATTAGCACTTGGTCGCCACTTAAAATTAACATAAGTCTTCGAGTACAGCGTAATCTTCGCACTCGGCATGGAGCACCATCAGCAAAGGCCTACACCCATGCCCGGGGGTAATAATACCGCAGGCCATTTTTTGGCTAATATGTCTACCTTATTTAATTTGCCTTATTTGGTTCAGGAAATCATTTCCGTGCTCGGCATATAGATATATTTCTTGCTCGGCACGAAAGTCCATATTTGGAAGCAAACTTTGCACTCGGCAATATACTACACCTTTGCCCAGGGGTTATAATACCATGACCCACCGTTATAGAGATAGTATTACTCACTGGGCTTTAGCTCACCTCTCTCCTTTATATACATATATTCGTACATACATGCATTCATTCAGCCACTCATTCATTTATGTTATTCATTTATCAAATGTATTCTTTGTCAAAAAACCTAACATCTATTGGAACAGCATAACTCGGCAATAAAAACTCTCATTCCTTCTACTGAAGACAATGAAAGTTTTGGAGGCAATTGTGGGAGCCATAAAATAATATATATCAACTTATTGGGCTAACCTAAACAAGGCTTGCTAAGGGGCCAACTATTGGGCTTATTCGGCCCACCCCCCATCTATAAAAGGAAGGTACCTCATTGCATATAGGTATGATCTTTTCTCTGCACTCCACAGGCAACATTCATTACTATCTATACTTTTCATTTATGGATTCTAACTTCATCATCGGAGTGTCCCTGGTAGAGATGGCAATCGGAAACCGACCCGACGGGGACCTGATCCCTTGACCACGAATTGAGCGGTGATTCCCCGAAAAATACCCCCGATGGGCCGGGGATGGTATTAAAAATTGAATCCCCGATGATATTCGGGCCGGGAACGGGGATACCTGTTTCAGCCCCGGACCCGGCCCAGCCCCGACCCCGATCTCCGCTCCACTTGCCCCTGATGTGAAATGACTTTTTTTCCCCTGGGTATATATATATTAACACATATGTGTGTGTGTTTAGGGTTTTGGACAGAACACACACAACACAAACACAAACACAAAAGTTGTCCCTCTCTCTTTGCTCTCTCTCTATCTCTAGGGTTTCGTCTTCCTCTCTCTCTCTCTCTCTCTCTCTCTCTCTCTCTCACACACACACACGCACACACAATGACGTCGCCGATCCTCCATCACCGCCGATCGTACGTCGCTGTCAATTCTTCTTTCTCACTGCCGCTGCTGGTTAGAGTTTCGCCTCCGTCTCTCTCTCTCATACATGACGACTGCTGCTCCCTCACCGCCACTCCTCCGTCACTAGCGATTCTCTCGCATCGCCGATTTTCAAAGGGTATCTCCCTCTCTCTCTCTCTCTCTCTTTCTCGGGATTTCGATATAGGGTTACATACATATATATATATATATATATCTGTGTGTATATTAAGGGGTTTTGACCTCTGTTCCTTTTTTTTTCCTCTAAATTTATTTATTTATTTTTATTCCATAAAAATTCCGTAAAAATTATTTTTTGATCTGTTAAATAAATATGCATTGATCTGTTATTGATCCGTAAAAATTCCTTATTTTGATCTGTTAAATAAATATGTATATATATACAGTTCTGGGTGAATAAATATGGAGTTTTGGTTATATATATATATATGATTTAGTTAAATATATATATAGAGTTTTTGATTTGTTAAAATAAATATATATATATATATTTTTATATTTCAAGCCTGATGATGATGTTGAGAAATTAGCCAAAACTTGCTTAGTTCAGATATTTTAGTTCAAAGTTATGGCACTTGATTATATTTCAAGCCTAATGATGATGTTGATGATGAATAAATATAGAGTTCTGTTAATATGTTTTTATTAGTTTATGTCATGGTCTGTTTGTAGTTGAGGATTCCATTAATTCATGGTCTGTAGTTTATCTCATGGTCTGTTTATGGCTTCTGAGTGTATTTTACTACTTCTGGTCTATTTGTAGTTGATGATTCCATTAATTCATGGTTTGTAGTTTATGTCATGGTCTGTTTGTGGCTTCTGAGTGTATTTTACTTCTGGTCTGTTTGTAGTTGATGATTCCATTAGCTGAATATAAATTGATGATATTGATGATTCCATTAGCTTAGTTATCGATGATTCCATTCGCTTAGTTATTGATGATTTCATTAGCTTAGTTGATGATGATATTGATGATTCCATTAGCTTAGTTGATGATTCCATTATCTGTTTATGTGAAGAAAATTGATGATTAGTTGATGATGATGTTGATGATTCCATTCTCAATTCCATTAATTCAATCCATTAGTTTAATTATTATTAATTTGTTTCTCAGTTCCAGTAATCTACTTTTATGTGTTAATATTAATTGAATCCATATTATTTTTATAAAGGTTAAAAATGTCAGATGTTAACTCTCAAGCACCAGTTAACTCTGAAGTACCTGTTAACTCTCAAGTGCCATTTGAGAGTGATGCGTCACAACATTCATCGCTAGCTACAAACTCACCTACGAACTCACCGTCTCCCCTCTCTAATCAAAATGTTATTGATTTAGAAGAAGAGTCTAATACTACTTGTGGAGGAACTAAAAGAAAACCTAGTGTTGTGTGGGAACATTTTAAAAAACAACAAGTCAATGGGGTGTGGAAGGCAATATGTGATTATTGTAATAAACATCTTGGAGGTGATTCAAAAAATGGAACTAGGCATTTGTATGATCACCATAAAAGTTGTACAAGGAAAAAAGTGATGGACATGAGGCAAAAAGTTTTAACTAACAACTTTAGCAGAGAGAGTCCAAAAATGAATTCTTATATTTTTGATCAAGATTTTGCTAGGAAAGAGTTGTCACATGCCATAATCTTGCATGAATATCCCCTCTCTATCGTAGACCATGTTGGTTTTAAACGATATTCAGTAGCACTTCAACCATTGTTTAAAGTGCCTTCTCGAAATATGATAAAGAGTGATATTTTAAAGATTTATGATTATGAGAAGGTGAAGACATTGAGTTTGGTGGAGCATAATAAAAGTAGGGTGGCAATCACAACTGATATGTGGACTGCTTGTAATCAAAAGAAAGGATTCATGGCTGTCACCGCACACTTTATTGATGATTCATGGACATTGCAAAGTCGCATTTTGAGGTATATTTTTGTAAACTTGCAAATCATTTAAAAGTTCTATCTTATTCAATTCAATTTGCATGTTATTAATACTTGTTTATGAATATCATATTATAGGTTTATTTATGTTCCATGTCCACACACAAAAGAAGTTCTTTGTGATACTTTGCTTGAGTGTATGATGGACTGGAATATTGATAGAAAAATATCTACTGTTACTGTTGATAATTGCTCCACAAATGATGCCATGCTTACCATGTTGATGGATAAATTAAGTAATACATCACTTTTGTTGGGTGGTACTTTGTTTCATATGCGTTGTTGTGCGCATATTTTGAATTTGATAGTAAAAGATGGATTGGATGTCATACGAGTGGGTGTGGAGAAAATTCGAGAGAGTGTAGCTTATTGGACAGCAATACCAAAAAGACAAGAAAAATTTGAAGAAACAGTCAACCAATTACGTATTCCACATACCAAGAAATTAGGACTTGATTGTGCAACTAGGTGGAATTCAACCTACTTGATGCTTTAGACAGCCTTATTGTATAAGGATGTCTTTTCTAGGTCGAAAATTAGAGAGCCCCAATATAAGACTGTGCCAAGTGAGAAAGAATAGGAGTTTGCTAGAGAGATTAGTGGGAGGTTTAAGATTTTTTTTTCTGTCACAGAGTTATTTTCTAGTACTAAGTATCCCACAGCCAATGTTTGTTTCCCAGCTTTATGTGAGATTAGGATGACACTGTCTCAATGGCTCTCTTGTGAAATTGAAGTGATTAGAACAATGACATAAAAAATGGTGGAAAAGTTTGATAAATATTGGTTAGTGATATATGGTGTTATTGGAGTTGCAGTTGTACTTGATCTTAGGTATAAGATGAGTGTATTGGAGTTTTATTTTGAAAAACTTTATGGAGACAAAGCTGATGATGAAGTTGATAAGGTTCATCAGATTTGTTATGATTTGTTGCAAGAGTATCAACATCGAGTTGGTATGGAGACCGATGTTGTTGGTGATTCTTCTACTCATCCAGAAATTGTTACAGAGACCCTTTTAGAATTTGATTTGTTTATTAGTAGAAAGAGAAGTAAAAAAATGAAGAATGTAAGATCAGAGTTGGACCATTATCTAGAAGATGATGTTTTGCCAAGAACTTCAGGTTTTGATGTTTTGAATTGGGGGAAAGCTAATGGACCAAAGTATCCAACCTTACAGGCAATAGCTAGGGACATTTTAGCTATTCTTGTATCCACTGTTGCTTCTGAGTCAGCATTTAGTACTAGTGAAAGGTTGGTGAGTCCACATCATAGTAGACTTCATCCAAACACATTAGAAGCATTAATGTGTGCACAAAGTTGGTTGTGGAGTGCAGAGATGAAAGGTCTTATTTCATCCAATCTACATATTATTATTTCACTTTTATTATTTATATTACCATGGAATAATTTCAATACTGAATTTATATTCTTTACTTCTTAGGAAATTCAACATTGGAATCGGTGGGCTATACAACTATCTATGATGATGATGAGATTAACTCGGATGAGTCATGTGCCACTTTTGTGTTAGTTGTCATCTTTTTTTGTTTTAATTGTTAACATTTTTTTACATTTTATTATTAGTATTAATTATTTGTTTTTTTTCCTTTTGTTATTTAACAGGAATTCAAGTTGAAGGAGATGATAAAAGTTGTTGTGTGGTTTTTATGAGTATTGGAGAAACAATGGATTTGATGTTTTATGTTATAATGGAATTTTTATTTTTTTTTAATTTCAATTTTTGGGTAACCTATCCCTTGCGGGTTGTGCTTGGGACTAATTATTCTGTTTGCAACTTGTTCAATTTTCTTGTGTGTGTGGGTTGCTAGATAGATGTGTTGTTGTTTGTGCTATTTTGTTGAACATGATGCTATCTCTCTGCTGGATAGATTTATTAAATATTTGACATATGCTATTTTGTTTAGGATATTTTGATTTGAATAGGATGCTGCTGGACAGATTTATTGAATATTTGACATATGTTATTTTGTTTAGGATATATTGATTTGAATAGGATGCTGCTGCTGGATAGATTTATTGACAAATATCATATTTGAAATATCAGATTTATTGAATATTGATTTGATAGATGTTATTTTGTTCTTTACAGATAGAAAATAGGTTGACAAATATCATATTTGAAATATGTTTGAATTGGATGTTTACAGATTTTTTTAATTTGAAAACATGTTACAAATATGTTTGAATTGAATGTTTATAGATTTTTTTAATTGGACAATATGTTGACAAATATATTTCAATAGGATTAGGTTGTTTACATATTTTTACAGATTAAAAAAAAAAAAGAAAAAAAAAACCACTGGGGAATTTCTAGGGTCAGGGATCCCCGATCCCTGATCGGGGGCGGGGATGAGGGCGGGCTATCAGTCCTCGTCGGGGATCGGGGATGGGGACGGGGAATATATCACTTTCGGGGATCGGGGACGGGAAGTGTAGTCCTCGGCCCCCCCCGCCCCGCCCCGCCCCGTCCCGTTGCCATTCCTAGGCCCCTGGCCGGAAACCCCGGTTGGGTGGTATCAACCATGTTTATCTCTTGCAGGTTCAAGAAACTATCTTTGTTGAATCTCACCAATAACATTCATGTGAGAGGATATTTCATGGTCTCACATAAAGTACTAAGTAAAATAGTAAGTGGAAGCTCATTGAGTAACATGTAAAACCAAAATTGAGTAATAAGTATAGTTTGATAGAATAATAAATAAAGTACAATTGAGTAGTAAGTAGAATTTAATTGTGTAAACAATAGAGTCTTATTGATTAATAAGTGAATTTAATTGAGTAACAAGTCAAGTCTAATGAAATAGGAAGTAAAGTTACATGAATTGTAAACAATGTTTAATTAAGTAATGAATCAAGCTTCAATTGAGTAGTAAGTAGGGTATTATTCTCATACACAATCCCAATTTATATGCAAACAATATTAAAAATAGTTTTTTTCTTCAAAATTCCAGAAATCAAAACCTACATGAGAATTTCTTGGAGAATAAAATTACTAGCTAAAAAGCACAATTCGTGTCCATGTTTCCTAGATTCATTTCATACATACAACTTCTCAATCACCTCTTCATACAAAAAGAAAAAACTGTTCATGCTCATGTTATATAACTTTTAGGTTCTTTACATACATGAACTACTACATCACTTAATAAACAAATAATAAATAAATAAATAAAAGAACCATCCATTCAAAATCATGGGTGGTGTATGTACATCAAAAGTATGTTAGTTTGAAGCTAATTATCATGTTAGATTAGTCTTGATTAGCTCTCTCTCCTCCATTGAGGATCATGAATGCTCTGCATTTGACAAAAACAAAATAAAATGAGAATACATTGGAGATGTATGAATAGGAAACAAAGAATTTTGTTATAGGAGGTATATAACACACGGAGCTCCTAATTTTATGAATGTTTAACTAAAATCTCAAAAAATAAAAAAATAAAAAATAAATAAAAATAAATGCAGCGTTGGCCTCCAATAGTGCTTAGAAATTAACAGGGAATTAAGCTAGAATTCTCTACTTCTCAACTTTCATACAAATAACCCAACCTTTGTGTGAACTATATATAATTGAACAAATCTTAAAAGGAATTATAGTTTGTTTTTTCTGACAAAGCAAAAATTCTACAATCAATGGGTATGAATTTTCTTTGTTGTCCTCTACTTACTCAACAATGAAACAAACTAATTCCCCAAAAAATCTAACACTACAACAAAAAAGGCCTTTGGTGACAGATTGATTTTGTCTCCAAACATCAAATTTTTGTCAACAAAGTGATCTGTGACAAAAAAATTTGTCACCACGTTCGTCGTCTATTTGTCGTCGCAGAAAGTACCTGGTGACGAAAAATCGTTTCGTCACCTATTCTTCATTTTTGGCGACTAAAATTTTCATCTCTAAATGTTGAATTTTTTGTCCTCTAAAATATCCATTTCGTCACAAAATATTAAGATAAAGGTTTTAGTGACAAAATTTATCCTCACCAATGATATAGATTAAGGTAACAAAACAATTCGTCACTAAAATGAACACATAACCAAATGTACTTTTCCTTTTAGACCATTACCACCCCAAAGGTTACAAAGAGTGTTGCCCAAGGGGGTTTGGGCATTAGAAGGATTAGGGATGTTAATGCATGCTTGCTTCTCAAATAGTGGTGGAAATTTGGAAATCAAATTAATGCACTATGGAGAAAAGTTATCTGCAGCAAGTATAAGATTGAGGTAGAGTGTTGGTGCCCTCTTGTACAATCCTTGTACAAGCATTCTAGGGTGTGGAAGGACATTATCTTCATGGGGGTTCATAGTTTGAACACTTTTAACTTCTTCTTGGATAACTGCCAAATCAAGGTGGGGGACAGTAATCGAATCAGATTTTGGCATGATAAGTTGTGTGGATTTGCCAATCTCAAGGATGAGTTCCCTTTTCTCTTCAACCTGTCTGCTGATAAGAATGTATCTCTTCAACAATTTTATGCTAGGAAAACTAGCCCTAGTGTTTGGAACTTTCTCTATAGAAGAGTACTATATTCCTAGGAATTGGCTACTGAAGCTAGGTTGATTATTCTGTTATCCTCTACTTCTCCCTTGAGCCTTAGCAGTGCTGACAGTCTGGTTTGGTCCTTTATAGCCACAGGTTCTAGTGATTTTTCAGTGTCTTCTTTATACTCTCTTTGCAATTCTCTTCTTGGGCCTCATCTCAGAATTAGTAAGTTTGTTTGGAGCAATATCTTACACCCAAATGTCCATTTTTTTGGATGGTTAGCTTGGAAAAAACATAATCAAAACAACTATATTTCTGCTCAATATTGGCATGTTTGACAACAATGTTTCACTCTTATGCATTTTCTGCAAAATGGCTCCTGAATCTGCTTCTCATGTTTTGTTTCATTTCCATTTCTCTTGGATTATTTGGTCATCTGTGTTACATGATTGGGGGTTATAATGGTGTATTCCAGAATCTGTGGTAGGCCTTCTCTATAGGTGGATGAGTGGTAAATTTAAGTTTCCACTCAGAAAATTTTGGAGAGTAATTCCACTAGTAGTTCTCTGGTCCCTTTAGAAGCATATGAATGAGTGTGCTTTTAGTGATGCCCATCCTAATTCTGCAAAATTGTGGGAACTAATCAAGATCAGATTAGCTCTTTGGCTCAAAGCTTCTCTTAAGGACTTCTCATTCTCAATTGATGATGTGGTTCTCAACTAGAGGCAAATCAGGCTTTGCATTTGAGGTTAGCAGGTGCCTGTGTCTTCAGTAGTAGTTTTCAATTCTGTGGTTCATAATCTAAAGGAGTGAGTAGCTACTGCTGTATTCTGTCTTTGTGTTGGCCAAGGGTTATGTTGTTCTCATTGTTTTGTTTCGTCTGCTACTGCTGTATTGTTGTTCTTTTATTTGTTTTCTTTGGTTGCTCTTGATTGGTTTCTCTCCAATCTTGGTTTTGTTGATGTAAGTTTACAAGTCTCTTGCTCTTTTCATCAATAAAGTTTTTTTGCCGATCAACAAAAAGAAAAAAAAAATGAGCACAAAACAAAATTGTTCAATTACAAAACAATTTTGTCGCCAAATATTTCAAATTAGTGACGAAATATTCAGCAAATGTGACAAAATTATTTGTTGGGACTATATCATTAGTGACAAAATTATTCGTCAAGAAAAGTTGTTTGAAAACTAAAAGCGACAATTTTTTTTATTTCATTGCTAATAATAATTAACATTTAAAAAAATGGGGGGAATATTTTAAATTTTAAAATTTTTTTCACTAAAAATTTCCTGCACATTTTAATAACATATTTAATAAAATATCTATTACAGATCAATACAAAAACTTATTCATTTTCATAGACACCACAGTCAAAATATGTCTCATAATATCAACAAAAATACAATATCAATTGTGGATTACAAAACACGTCTCCTAATATCCACAGAAAAACACGTCTCCTAATATCTACAAAAATATAATATTAAGTGCAAATTACCAAACATGTCTCATAATATATACAAAAATATAAATTTTACAACGCAACCAAAATACATGTAAGGTAATATTAACAAAAACACAAAATGAGCAAGCTCCTGCTCTCCAGATTACCAAACACGTCCATCTCTAATCTCCAATCTGCAACCAAACAAAACCAAAAAAAAAGAGAAGGAAGACAATTACTATCTTATCAATAAAATGTACAATTTAACATTTTTCGAAAAGTGCATTTTTCGACTTATTTTTCAAACCAGGAGTCTCGTGCTAATTCGATAAGCTTCCAAAACTTATATTGGTCCCTCTCGAGGTGTTTAGGGTGTTTCTTGGGCCTTCTCGTGGCTGTTTCACGATTTTGGCCCCCAATGGTCTATTTTCAAGACTAGGTGTCGGAAAAAGTGTATTTTTTGACTTAGTTTTCAAACCGGAAGTCTCGTGTTTAGTTCCATAAATTTTCATAAGTTACATTGGTCCCTCCCTAGGTGTTTGGGGTGTTTCCCGAGCCTTCTTGTGGCTTTTTCACGATTTTGGCCTCTGATGGCCTATTCTCAAGCCTAAGTGTTGGAAAAGTGCATTTTTTTACTTAATTTTCAAACAGGGAGTTCCATGCTAGTTCCGTAAGTTTTCACAACTTACATCGGTTTCTCCCGAGGTGTTCGGGGTGTTCCCTGGGTCTTCTCGTGGCTATTTCACGATTTTGGAGCCTGATGGCATATTTTCAAGCCTATGTGTTGGAAAAGTACATTTTTCTACGTAGTTTGCAAACTGGGAGTCCCGTGCTAGTTCCGTAAGTTTTCACAATTTAAATTGGTCCCACCCAAGGTGTTTGAGGTGTTCCCCGGGCCTTCTCGTGGCTGTTTTACGATTTTGGCCCCCTGATGGTCTATTTTCAAGCTTAAGTGTTGGAAAAGTGCATTTTTTTACTTAGTTTTCAAATCGGGAAACCAGTGCTAGTTCCATAAGTATTCACAAGTTACATTGGTCCCTTCCGAGGTGTTTGGGGTGTTCCCATGGCCTTATTGTGGCTGTTTCTCGATTTTGGCCTTTGATGGCCTATTCTCAAGCCTAAGTGTTGGAAAAATGCATTTTTTCTGCTAGTTTTCAAATAGGAAGTCCCGTGCTAGTTCCGTAAGTTTTCACAACTTACATCGAACCCTCTCGAGGTGTTCGGGGTATTCCCCAGGTCTTCTCGTGGTTGTTTCACAATTTTGGAGCCCGATGGAATATTTTCAAGCCTAAGTGTTGGAAAAGTGCATTTTTCTACTTAGTTTGCAAACTGGGAGTCCCATGCTAGTTCTGTAAGTTTCTATAACTTACATTGGTCCCTCCTGAGGTTTTTAAGGTGTTCCTTGGGCTTTCTCATAGCTGTTTTACAATTTTGGCCCCTCGATGGCCTATTTTCAAGCTTAAGTGTTAGAAAAATACATTTTTCTATTTAGTTTTCAAATCGGGAATCCAGTGCTAGTTCCATAAGTTTTTACAAGTTACATTGGTCCCTCCCGAGGTGTTCAGGGTGTTCCCGTGGCCTTCTTGTGGGTGTTTCATGATTGGCCCCCGATGGCCTATTTTCAAGCCTAAGTGTTAAAAAACTGTATTTTTCTACTTAGTTTTCAAATCAGGAGTCCCGTCCTAGTTTCGTAAGTTTCCACAAGTTACGTTGGTCCCTCATGAGGTGTTCGGGGTGTTCTCGTGGCCTTCTCGTGAGTTTTTCACGATTTTGGCCCCCGATAGCCTATGTAGACGCGCCCGAGGACTCCCGAGCTCCGCACGCGAAGGCGCGAAATTCGTTTGCTCTCTAGATACTACAAGTTCGGACTCATGTCACGGTTTTGAATCTAATCTCACAATGTGCGATGTAAGATCGATAAATCACCAAAGAGTCCCAATCCGGCAAATCGTTTTGGAAAACTGATTTTTAATAAAAAAGTAACAAACATTGATTGCTTTGCTAGATACAGAGTTGCCACCTAAATATTTTATTTTTGGGAGAATTAGGAAACCCTGACTCGTGCCGAAGGCCACGTGTCCGTCATCACCAAAGTTGCCTCGGTTCGAGAACTTGGGTACGAGAGGGGAAAGTCATGCAATGAGCACCCCCACTCGTCCGATCAAAGATCGGCCTTTACTAAGCATGATATTTTTTTTTTTGAAAACACATGTGCTCTTATTTCGGTTAATTAGCTAATCGTACTATGTGATGCACACATCATACAAGTATAGACTAGATCGCCTAATTTGGAACAAAATATTACATGTTCGTTTGTGAAAATGATTTGAAGTTTGCTACTCGCAAGTAGGCTAAATCAGGGATTCGATGAATTGTTCCAATTCAAGTAATCCAGCCTTCACCCACAGGCATTCATGCAGTTATATCAACTAAGCAGTTAGCCTCATGGCAAGCATGCTTTCATGGCAGTTAATAACACACATGCAGTATGCTAAAGCGTAAACATTCACAGTGTACTCCGAGCCAAAACAAAGAACTAGTTAGAAATCATGCATGATCCTAGTTCATGTTAAGATGGCTAATGTAACACATGCAAAATGCAGCTAAAATAGGCTCGGCTACCTAGAATGTCATGTGAAATGCAACTTGATAACATGTTGTTGAAAACGTATTCAAGTAAATGTATTAAAAATATAATGCAAGTAGTATAATGCGCCGAGTCCGGTGCATGCAAGACAGATGAATGGATGACGCATGCAAGCATGAGGTATGCTAAACAAAATATGCCCTAAAACTAACCATCGTAAGCGGTTAAGTAAAAAGGAGAAAGAAATGGGGGTTGGAAGACATGCATCACACACACGCACGCTTATTAGAACAATTGGCCCTCTCGATGGAGAGTCCGAATAAAGAGTTAACTAGCTAATCTAAGCTAATTAAACTAATTATTACAAAATGACGAAGCAAATTAACAAATCCTAGTTAACTAACTATTACAAAACAGTTAAGCAGCTAAACGCATTAACTACTTAAGTACAGAATCCAAAGCATGAACTAACTAATCACATTAGCTAAGTAAAGCAGTAAACAGAGGTCCTCTGAGGGAGAAGACTGGATGCATGCTCGGTCGTCTCGTTCGGAAATCTGTCGTGATGTCCCAATTTGCCTCTGTTTGCAATTGTCCTCAGAACCTTGCACCAAGTTCCAGAAAGCTTCCAACTCACCTTGGAGACCTGTGGGAAGGTGGCTGGCCAGTTGTTGATGCTTGCAGCCACCTGCCGACCACTTTTTGCTACTACAAACCAGAAAAAGTGGTCGGCCAGCTAGTTTTTCTGGCTGGCCGACCAGTTGTTGCAGTACTCCTCCAATTTGTTGTAACAGAGAGCAAGAAAGGGCATGGCAATGTATTTGCAAGATATGTGTGCACAACCACCCTCCCTATCATTTTAGGAGCTCATGGGAGTGTAGTTCTCGATCCTTGGGCCACCAATCGCGCATTTTAATGCATGATGGCGGAGAGGCGAAGTTGCACAATTCAATATGAAATGAATGCAAAATTAAACACATAAAGCCTAGAACTCTATCATGTGTGATCAAGAGCGTCGACGACTGAGAATTGAGGCACGTTTCATCACTTCAAGTATGAAACATCCCTCGTTTCTCGTGCTCGGATTAACACTTAATCCAAACAACAATGCAACAACATGGCATACACAACGCAAACAATAACATGGCATACTCAATGCAATGTGACATGATCAACTTAACAAAGCTAATGACATGCGAACAATGCTAATGCATGCATGTACAATGCAATGCTACAAGGGCAACTTAGCAATGTTAGAAACATGCATACCCAATGCAAAGAAACAACTTGGCATACACAATGCAAATAACCATATGGCATGCACAATGTAATGTAAGATGGTAGACTTAATGCAATGAACAATAAGCATGCGAACAACATGTAAATAAATATGCTAAATGGACTTAAACCAAAAGGGGGTAGATCTCAGTCATGCCCAAATCAGTGGCCAATAATGATGAAACCAAGGCACAAAATACAAAGCATGCATGTACAATGCATTGGCCATACAACTAGGCCAAAGAGCACAACCATCAAGAAGGCTCAATGAGTGACAAATGTAGAAGTGTAACAACACTAAATGTACTGAAATAATGTAAGAGATGATGCCAAATCATTCAAACAAACACAAATATAGCATGCAAAGGTCCTAAAGCATGAAGCTAGTAAAGAGGACTACAAAGAGGGCATGCAATACATGGCACAAATGCATGAACCAACCATGGATAGAGCTAAAATAGGTCAAGACATGGACCAAAACATGCTAAGTTAGGGGCTCAAAGGCCTAGGCAAGATGGCATACATGCTAGGCCATAAGTAAGGCAACAAAGCACAACACTTAAAGGCATTCAAAGCATGAAAGAAGTGGGAACATTAAGCATGCTATAAGCTCTGAAATGAAGTGTTAAATGATGCCAAATCATCTAAATAGCTCAAAGATAGCATGCGTGAGTCATCAAAACACAAAGCTAGCAAGGCCAATTACACTACAGCTATACAAAGCATGAAGGATATGGCAATGACAACCCAAAATAGTCCTAGAACATGTCAAAATGATACTAAAACATGCATGGAAGGAAGCTACAACAAGCTATCATGAAGGGCATAAGGCATGATGCATACAAGGCTAATAAGGTGGATTACACTACACCTATTAAGACCAAGCACGGGATGACTTAACCAACAAAAATCAGAGTTATATCATAGCAAAATAACCCCAAAAACACATTGAAATGGTGGCTCGCAAGCAAAGGCATGAAGGCATACACAATGGTTCATGTTAAGGCATAAAGGGGCAAACCCTCCAACGCATTGAATGAGCAAAAAATGCAAGTGCATGACCATGAAACATAGACTAAAATCACATTATAAATGATGCCAAATCATTCAAATAGGCCAAGTAAAGCATGCTAGTGGACTTGATGCACAAAGCTAACAAGCTAGATTGAACCATGGCTATACAAAGCAAGTCATTCATGGCCAAAACAATACAAATCAGAGCTAAAGCATGTTAAAACATGGACAAAAGCTTCTCAAGGTTAAGCCAAAAGCATGCTAGAATGACATGTTAAGGCATGATGCATGTTAGGCTACTTCATGGAAATGCACTACAAGTGCATGGAGCATACAAAGGCCAACCAAACCAAACCCTAATAGAGGTATGACATGGTAAAATAAGCCTAAGAACATGCTGAAATGGACACAAAACAAGCTAGAATGACATGCTACTTCATGAAGCATACAAAACTAGTTTAGGAAATTTACACTACAAGTGTATTATGCATGCATGGGGTGATCAAGACAACCAAAAACAATGGCATGCCAACTCAAAATAACCCCAAATACAAGCTAAGAACAAGCTTAACAAACATGTTCACACATGAGGCATTCAAGACAAGTATTGAAGACACAAGGAGAGGGGATGACCCTCTCCTTTTTAGGACCTTAAAACACCATCCCCACCACTGAAATCCCTTCGGATTTCAGTGGTGAGAAGGCCAAAACAAGGTGGTCCCAAAAGCTCACAAAGAAGGCACAAAAGCAAGGCCAAACAAGGCCTAATAGGGGGTAAACAACCCCAAACACAAAAGTGATCTTAAACAAAGATCTTAAGCACCAAAATTCAGAACTTTTTACAGTTAAGAGTTAAGCTTAAAACAGCATGCACATAAGGCTAAAAGCTTAAGCAAAAATGGGGGTTTAAGAGGTTAAAAACTCACCCTTGAAGACCACCTTTAAAAGCTGCAACTCCAACAGGTTTTTCAAGTTCAAACCAACCCAAGAACACCAAAACCAGCTCCTAAGCACCTCAGCAACAAAAGGATGGTGTTTGAGTGTGTGTTTGTGTGCAAAAGTGAGACAAAATGACACTTTAAGGCACAAAACAAGAGGAAAATAGAGATATAGATACAAGTGTGTATGTATAATTGAAACCATAAATTTCTGAACCTGGAGGAGGGAGGAGGAGCCTCCCTCTTATAGAGAGCAAAAGCACAAGCTTCTTCAAGAAGCTAAGGCTCAAGGCCATCCCTTCATACACGTGTATGGAGGATGGTTCTAGGGCTCTCCAGCTGTGCCAACTGGCCAAAAATATCTCCAAAAAGGTGACAAAAAGCAGCCGACCACTTGAAGTGGTCGGCCAGCTACTTTAAGTGGTCTTCCATAACAAAAATTGGTTAGCCAGGGGTAGGAGAAGTCTACACACTGAAAACAAGCAAGTGGTGTGGTGGCCGACCAAAAAAGGTGGCCCAAAGACCAAGAAAGCCAGTTATCCGACTAGAAGACTGGCTGGCTGGAGGAAAAGTGGTCTCCAAGGGGAAAAACTGGTCTCCCACCCTTGTACCACCTTCCAAACAAGGAAAACAAGGTTTGTACCAAAAACAAACCAAAACAGATGCAAGACGAGAGATAGGGAGGCAAAGCACGTGGCCGAAAGCTTCGAAAACTGGTCTACTAGAATCAAAAGTGGCATACGACCACAAAAGTGGTCTCCCGGACCACAGTGTTCCTCTAGGCAGAGGCAACAAGGCATGGTTCAAAAACCACGCCAAACGGAGAATGTTAAGCGGTCCCGAGACAAGGCGTGCGACCGAAGGCTCCAAAAATCGGAAACTAGTCTCCAAACGGGAAAAGTGGCCTACGACCAAAAAAAGTGGTCTACGACCTCAAAGAAATAGTCTACAAGACCTCTCCCTCCCTTCGGGAAGAGAAAACAAGATTCAGTTCACAAACCGAGCCAAAGCACAAAGAGTTTAGAGGCCCGGAGGCAAGGCTCTCAGCCAAAAACTCCAAAACCTGAGAACGAGCACAACATGCACAATCACCAAACGCTCAATTGATGACGTCTGAGTCTTAAGGTTGGTCAAAAATGGGGTGTCTGCAGTTGCCACTCTTTGACAGAACTCGGAAGTCATAAGTAACGGGAGTGAATGTCAAAGCCCAGAGACGACCCATTTTTGACATGGCTGAAGACTTAGAAACACAGGCAAGATAACAAAGAGATGCGCCCTCAGGCAGGGGCAAAATGCAAAAGACATGTACAAAGCCGAACATAACTTATGATCATGCAAAGAAAGCTGTAATGAAGCAAATATACACAATAAATGCAACAGTTTAAGAAAGCGAATTCAAACCAAACTACATCACATGCAGAAATGACGTAAGAGAATTATACAATTCTCGCTATGTCTCACGCGGAGAGCATACAATACCGTCTGGTGCCTCTGGTCGCACTAGCTTCAAATGAACCGTACATACAATATCGTTTGGTCGCACCAGCCTCAAATAAACTGTACATACAATATCATGCCTGCATAAGAAAGAAACTCAACAGGTACAATATCGTTAGAAACATGCATAGCAATGCAAATGAAAAGTGCGTGACAACGCAAGTGGAGGGGTGCATGACAATGCAACCTAAGTGTACGCATAACAATGCGAGGAGTGCATGACAATGCAACCTAAGTGTAACGCATAACAATGCGAAAGGGATGCATGACAATGCAACCTCAGTGTGACGCATAACAATGCAGAAAGGGGTGCATGACAATGCAACCTAAGTGTGACGCATAACAATGCGGAAGGGATGCATGACAATGCAACCTAAGTGTGACGCATAACAATGCAGAAGGGATGCATGACAATGCAACCTAAGTATGATGCATAACAATGTGAAAGGGATGCATGACAATGCAACCTAAGTGTGACGCATAACAATGCGGAAGGGGTGTGCATAACAATGCCACCTAAGTGTGATGTATAACAATCCGGAAGGGGTGCATAACAATGCAACCTAAGTGTGATGCATAACAATGCGGGTAAAACAAGCATAACAATGCAAGTGAAGTGTACATAACAATGCAATGCACTAACAAGTGCAGGTAAGGTGCGCAAGATAGTACGATAAAATGCAAGCCAATGCAAGTAAGGTGCACAAAACAGTGTGATGTGCAAAACAGCGTGATGAAATGCATGCACAATGCAAGTAAGGTGCACAAAATAGTGCGATACGCAAAATAGCGTGATGAAATGCATGCACAATGCAAGTAGTAAATGGACACGCAGTAGATGCAAAAAGGGGGGTGCGCTCCAACCACACTGGAATCATGAGAGGAGGAAAAACAAGCAATCAGGCACGTACACAACGCAACCTGAAACAAATTCTAAACACGCTGAAATCGTGTGAGGAAGGGGACACTCAAACCACGCTGAAATCGCGAGAGGAGGTCCAAAACAACTCGCCCAAGTGCATATACAACACAACTTAAGATAAATTCCAAACACGCTAAAATCGTGTGAGGAAAGGGACACTCAAACCATGCTGAAATCGTGAGAGGTGGTTTAAAAACAATCGCCCAGGTGCATGCAAAACGCAACCTGAGATAAATTCCAAACACGCTGAAATCGTGTGAGGAAAGGGACACTCAAACCACGCTGAAATCGTGAGAGGAGGTCCAAAAACAACCGCCCAGGTGGGTGCACAACGCAACCTGAGATAAATTCCAAACACGCTGAAATCGTGTGAGGAAAGGTACACTCAAACCACGCTAAAATTGTGAGAGGAGGTCCAAAAACAACCGCCCAGATGCGTGCACAACGCAACCTGAGATAAATTCCAAACACGCTGAAATCGTATGAGGAAAGGGAAGAGGGAGAAACATAGGGACATATCCCCGTGTCTCGGAAAGAAAGAAAAACATAGGAACGTATCCCCGTGTTTCGAAAAGAAGGAGAGACATAGGGACGTATCCCTGTGTTTCGGAATGAAGGAGAAACATAGGGACATATTCCCGTGTTTCGGAATGAAGGAGAAACACAGGGACGTATCCCCGTGTTTTGGAAAGAAGGAGAAACATAGGGACGTATCCCCGTGTTTCAGAATGAAGGAGAAACATAGGGACGTATCCCCGTGTTTTGGAAAGAAGGAGAAACATAGGGACGTATCCCCATGTTTCGGAATGAAGGAGAAACATAGGGACGTATCCCCGTGTTTCGGAATGAAGGAGAAACATAGGGACGTATCCCCGTGTTTCGAAAAGAAGGAGAAACATAGGGACGTATCCCCGTGTGTCAGAATAAAGGAGAAACATAGAGACGTATCCCCGTGTTTCAAAAAGAATGAGAAACATAGGGACATATCCTCGTGTTTCAGAAAGAAGGAGGGTGTGCATAACAATGTAACAAGAGGAAAGGGAAAATCTCTAAGCACATCACACGCGAGAGAGGGAAGTGAAAATCTCTCAGCGTATCACACGCAAGAGAGGAAAGGGAAAACCTCTCAGCGTGTCACACGCGAGAGAGGAAAGGAAAAAAAAAAAAAGCCTCTCAGCGTATCACACACGAGAGAGGAAAGGGAAAACCTCTCAGCGTATCACACGCGAGAGAGGAAAGGGAAAACGTCTCAGGGTATCACACGCGAGAGAGGAAAGGGTAGGCCCAAACACGCGCCAAACGCGAGAGGGGAAAGGTATCAGTCACACTGAACCGGAACTTCTCTGAATGAACAGTATATACAATACCGTGCATGAAAGAGAAAGAAACTTGATAGGTAGAATGCAATACAATGCGAGATGCTTAAGGAATGCAATAAACAAACAAAGCGGTGCTTTAGAAAGCACCTCATGAGGTGAGTGGCGGTGAACCACTCTACTTTGACGGGGATCTCCCCTTGTGTTCTTCGGACACTTACCTTCAACTCACAGTTCAAGGATTCTGAAATATTGACAAGCAGCAACATCTGCTGGGGAAACCACGGACGCCGTTTTTCTTCCTGATCATATTCACAACTTTCCCCATTCTCCAACGGGGTGACAGACTAGGTTGGTTCAGTATCCACAATTGAGGAGCATACCCGCTACCTCAACCTATGGGGCTTCCATACAGATTTCAAGCCAGGGATACCCTCTGGGTATTAAAACCAGACTTTAGTCTCAAAAATTCCAAACCTTTGTGTTCTAGGCACTGGCCATTGGAACTCTAGTTTCCACTGTCGCAGTTGATCTCCTAGGAACTCATTGCAAATACAGCCAAGATGCCTCTGGCAGGGATTGGTACTCAGGGAGAGCACTTCTGATCACCGTTCTGGTATCGAAACAATTAACACAATATTCTATTCACTTTGAACACACAGTTCGTACAGCACACAGCTTATTCTGAACACACAGCTCATAACACAGTACTCGGTTTATTTGGCACACAGCTCACTCTGAACACACAATTTATTCTGAATATACAGGATATAGTGACGGAACTTGTAGAGGTTGAAACAAACTCAGATGCTCCAAATTTTCCCTCTTTTCTTTTGCTTTGCAGTCTGGAACCTAGATAACTTCAGGTAGATCCTTGTTTTATTGTTCTCACATGACCTGGGTTGAACCCTACAGTTCATGAAAGAAAAAAAATCATATTTTGCGCAAATGTGGAGAATGGCACAGCACTCCGAGCACAAAACGATTTTATTTTGAAATTAAAGTTAAAAAATGAGTTCTTTAACCGGGTATTGAGTCTACGACTGACTGCAGCAAAAATGACTCAACAAAGGAAAAACAAAGGTACACAACCTAAACACATCTATTGATGCACAAAACGACTCAAAGCAAGAATCGAGATAAACAAAAACCACAAACACGACACTCAGACGTGTTCCAATAGTGAGAGACCTCTCAGTTCACGAGGAGCCAGTTTCTTCTGGTATTGTTTCCCACTCTTTATTATTTGTGATTCTCATATCACTTTGGCACTCAATCTCTATTTTTCTGAAAAAGCCCCTTTTCTCACTTTTTCTCTCAGCGCGCATCTCTCTATTCTTCAATCTTTCTTCTTTTTTATCCCTCCCCTGGGTGGTTGATGGATAAACAAGAAGTTGCGGGCTCTTGCCCCTAGCATTCTACTAGATTCTTCTTCTTCTGCTCATAGCAGTGAACTTTCCCACAGAGGAGTTGTGACAGGATGTGCAATAGATCCATAGTTGACAGCGGTTGGCAATGCCCTTGGCTAGTATGGATGTGATCAGATCTGTCTAGATGAGGGAGTGAAATATCCTGATCCATTCCAATTCGTGCTTCGCACTTAGCTTGATACCTCGCTGCTCGGAGGATATGAGAGCTTTCAGCCCTTTGTTATTAGCTTCAGTTGTGCCCTTTTTAGCGAATACAGTGCCCTTTCTGGCAAGTATGTTGACAATGGGAAAAAGACAAAACACCTGACTTAACTGGGCCCCTAATTCATCATTTTGACCATTTTTGTTTTGGCTTTCTACTAAAACAATTTTGACCAATATGAGAGTTAGATTAACATACTTGTTCGATTTTCTGATTTAAAATCATGCAAGTTAGGTTGTGAGCACTGAAAGTTTTCCTTTTTTGGGTCCAAGAAATGGTCTAGTTTTGGAAAAATAGAATAATTTTCGAGAGAATTAATCAACCTCAGTAAAAATTCTCAAAAAATATTTTTGCAAAATGGCCACTGCTCGACCAACACAGAATTTACTCTTGAGATGCGCAACCTCAGATCCAAAACAATGGAAAATTGCCCCTTGTCTAAATGGCATCGTGCAGCAACGAAAGTTGCCCTTTGTTTGAATAGCACCGCAACATGCTGTATGGCAACGAAAAGTTGCCCCTTGTTTGAATAGCACCACAACACACTGTAACCAGTTCTCATAATGAAGGTCACAATTGAACTCTTGGATACAGAGAAGACAAAGATGATCAAAACCATTACATGGACATAATCGATTTTGGAAGTGTTTATGGCTGGACTTCAGAATGAAGTTGCCTACATATCCCAAACATGGGAATCAAGCCTTACGTAGTTCCGGGTTTAGGTACACTCGGGTATTTAACCTCTCCTTTTGCGCTCTAACTTTTGCTAAGGCCGCCCTTCCGGGTTTTCAACCTTGCGAGCTATGTTTTTCTTTTCTTTTCAATTCTTTTCTTCTTTTTTCATTTTCTTCATTTTTTTTATTTTTGTTCTTTTCTTTGCTCTAACTTTTGCCTGGGTCGCCTGTAGACATCCCATTTTTGACCGACCTTAAGACTCAGACGTCATCGATTGAGCACTCGGTGATGGTGCATGTTGTGCTCGTTCTGAGGTTTCAGAGTTTTGGCTGAGAGCCTTGCCTCTGGGCCTCAGAACGTTTTGTGCTTTGGCTCGGTTTGCGGACCAAGTCTTGTTTTCCCTTCTCAGAGGGAGGGAGTGGTCTTGTAGACCATCTCTCTATGGTCGTAGACTACTTTTCGTGGTCGTAGTCCACTTTTCCCATTTGGAGACTAGTTTCTGGTTTTTGGAACCTTTGGCCGCGCACCTTGTCTCGGGACCGCTTAACATTCTCCGTTTGGCATGGTTTTTGAACCACACCTTGTTGCCTCTGCCTAGTGGAACACTGTGGTCCGGGAGACCACTTTTGTGGTTGCATACCACTTTTGATGCTCGTCAGCTAGTTTTCGGGGCTTTTGGCCGCGTGTTTCGACTCCCGATTTCTCGTCTTGCATCCGCTTTGGTTTGTTTTTGGTACAAACCTTATTTTCCTTGTTTGGAAGGTGGTACAAGGGTGGGAGACCAGTATTTCTCCTTAGAGACCACTTTTCCTTTTTCTAGCTAGTTTTCTTGTTAGATAACTGGCTTTCTTGGTCTTTGGACCATCTTTTCTGGTTGGCCACCACACCACCACCTTGCATTTAGTGTGTTGACCTCTCCCACCTATGGCCGACCAGTTTTTTCTCTGGTTGACCACTTAAAGTGGTCGATCGACCACTTAAACTAGCAGGCCGACCACTTCAAGTGGTTGGCTGCTTTTTGGCACCTTTTTGGAGATATTTTGGGACAACTGGCACAGCTGGAGAGCATTTGAGCCATCCTTCATACATGTGGAGGGATGGCATTCAAGCTTAGCTTTTCCAAGAAGCTTTACCTTTCCTCTTCTATAAGAAGGAGGCTCCTCCTCCCTCCTCCAGGTTCAGAAAATCTGAGGGAAGAGAATAGATATAGTGTTGTATCTATATTGCTTTGTTTGCCTCATTTTTATGCCTTAAAGTGTAGATTTGTCTTACTTTAACACACAAACACACACTAAAACACCATACTTTTGCTACTGAGGTGCTTAGGCACTGATTTTGGTGTTCTTGGGTTGTCTTGAGTTCAAAAAACTTGCTGGAGTTGCAGTTATAAAAAGGGTCTTCAAGGGTGAGCTTTTGACCTTTGAATCCCTCTTTCTTGCTTAAGCTTTTAGCCTATCATGAATGCTGTTTTAAGCTTGACTTATAACTGATAAAAGTTCTATTTTTGCATGCTTAAAAAGTTTGTTTAAGATCACTTTTGTGTTTGGGGTTTTTTACCCCCTCTTAGGCCTTGTTTGGCCTTGTTTTTGAGCCTTTTTTGTGAGCTTCAGGACCACCTTGTATTGGCCTTCTCACCACTGAAATCCGAAGGGATTTCACTAGTGGGGATGGTGTTTTAAGGTCCTGAGAAGGGGAGGGCCATCCCCTCTCCTTGCATCTTCAATACATGCCTTAATATGCCTCATGTTTGAGCATCTTTACTAAATGTATGTTGACCATATCTTAGCTTGTATTTGTGGTTATTTTACTGTGGCATACAACTATTTTTGCTTGGCTTGGTCACTCCATGCATGGTTAATACACTTGTAGTGTAAATCACACAATCTAGTCTTGTATGCCTCATGTTTGAGCATGTCTTTCTAGCTTGTTTTGGAGCCATCTCAGTGGGTTTTGGTGTTGTTTTAATATGCCTTAGATCTGTTTTGGGTTGGTTTGGTTATCCTTTGCATGCTCCATGCACTTGTAGTGTATTTCCTTGAAATAGCCTAACATGCATCATGTTGTAACATGCCATTTTAGCATGCTTTTGGCTTAGCTTAAAGAAGATTTTGTTCATGTTTTATCATGTCTAAGGTCTGATTTTAGTTGAATTGGTCATCCATGCCTTGCTTTGTATAGCCATGGTTCAATCTAGCTTGTTAGCTTTGTGCATCAAGTCCCCTAGCATGCTTTACTTGGACTATTTGAATGATTTGGCATCATTTCATATGTGATTTCAGTCCATGTTTCATGCTCATGCACTCACATTTGTTACTCATTCAATGCATTGGAGGGTTGGCCCCTTTATGCCTTGACATGAACCGTTGCGTACACCTTCATGCCATAGCTTGTGAGCCATCATTTCAGTGGTTATTTGGGGTTATTATGCCATGATATAACTCTAATTTTTGTTGCTTAAGTCATCCCATGCTTGGTCTTAATAGGTGTAGTGTAATCCACCTTATTTGCCTTGCATTCACCATGCTTTATGCCCCTTATGCTAGCATGTTTTGGCTTCCTTCCATGCATGTTTAGACTCATTTTAACATGTTCTAGGACTTTTTTGGGTTGCCTTAATCACATGCTTCATGTTTTGTATACTTGTAGTACAAATGCTCTTGCTTGCCTCAAGCTTTGGGCACCATTGCATGCTTCGTTTGTGTTGTGTAAATGATTTGGCATCATCTAACATGATATTTCAGATCTTATAGCATGCTTTTGTTCCTACTTCATTCATGCTTTGAATGTCTCTAAGTTTTGTCCATATTTGCCTAGCTTATGCCTTAGCTCGTATGCTTGCATGCCTAGGCCTTTGGGTCCTTATCTCAGCATGTTTTGGTCCTTGTTTTGACCTACTTGAGCTCTGTCTATGCTTAGTTCATGCATTTGTGCCATGTATTGCATGCCTCCTTTATGTTGCTCTTTGCTAGCTTTCATGCCTTAGGACCCTAGCATGCTTTACTTATGTTGTTTGAATGATTTGGCATCATTTCTTGCTTCATTTGAGTGCAATTAGTGTTGTCACACTTGCACATTTGTCACTCTTCGAGCCTTCTTGAGGGATGTGCTCTTGGGCCTAGTTGAATGGCCAATGCATTGTGTATGCATGCCTTGCCTTTTGTGCCTTTATTTCATCACCAATGGCCTCTGTTTTGGCATGGCTGAGGTCTACCCACATTCAGTTTAAGCCCATTGAGCATTGTGTATGCCATGTCACATCGCACCGTGCATGTTATGTTGTTGTTTGCATTGCGCATGCTATGCTCTCGATTCGCATTATGTATGCCATGATAATATTGCATTGAGTACGCCATGATAGTCATTGCATTGAGTATGCCATATTGGTTCATTGCATTTGTGTATGCCATGTCCATTCGCATTGTGTATGCTAGTTGCATTGTATCATGTTGTTTGCATGCTTATTTTGCCTTGCATTGGGTATGCATGTCCCCAACATTGATAAGTTGCACTTGTTGCATTGCATTGTGTATGCATGCATTGGCATTGTTTGCATGCCATTAGCCTTGTTAGGTTGTTCATATTGCATTGCATGTTTGCATGCTTAAGTTGCATTGCATTGAGTTGCATGGTTGAGTCGCATTGTGCATGCCATGTTTGTGTTGCATTGTGTTTGGAATAGGAGTTAGTCTAAACACGGGAAACGAGGGACGTTTCATACTTAAAGTGATGAAACGTGCCTTAATTCCCAATCGCCGACGCTCTTGATCATCCATGATAGGGTTTCAGGCTTTATGTGTTTACTTGTGTATTCATTTCATATTGAATTGTACAACTTCGCCTCTCGGCCATCATGCATTGAAATGCGCGATTGGTAGCCCGAGGGTCGAGAACCTATACTCCCTTGAGTTCATGACATGATAGGGAGGGTGGTTGTGCACACATATCTTGCAAATACATTGCCATGCCCTTTCTTGCTCTCTGTTGCCGAAAACTGGGATTCAGCAACAACTAGCTGGCCAGCCAGAAAAAGTAGCTGGCCGACCACTTTTCTGGTTTTTCAACAACCAAAAGTGGTCGGTAGGTGTTTCTAGAGACCAAAAGTGGTCGGCCACCCTCCCACAAGATTCCTAAGGTGAAGTTTCAGCTTTCTGGAGCTTGGTGCAAGTTTCTGAGAACAAATGACAATAGAGGCAAATTGGGGCATCGCATTGGATTTCCAAACAAGGTGACCGGGCTTACATGCATTCCTTTCCCTCTGAAGCTCCTGTTTTTACTGCTTTCCTTAGCTGTCATACTTAGATAGCTTGTTTTCGCTTTGGTTTGTACTTTAATAGTTAATGCGTTTAGCTATTTCAAGTTGTTTTGTAATAATTAGTTAACTAGGATTAGTTAATTAATTTGCGTTGTAATAATTAGTTTAATTAGCTTAGATTAGTTAGTTAGCTTCTTATTCGGTCCCTCTCTCGAGAGGGCATATTATTGGAATAAGCGTGCGTGTGTGTAATGCATGTCTTCTAACCCCCATTTCTTTCTTCCTTTTACTTAACCGCTTACGATAGTTAGTTTTAGGGCATGTTTAATTTAGCATACCTTATGCTCGCATGCGCGCATCCATTCATTTGTATTGCATCCACTGGGCTCGGCGCATCATACTAACTGCATTGTATTTTCAATACATTACTTGAATACGTGTCCAACAGCATGTTATCAAGTTGCATTTCACATGACATTCTAGAATAGTCGAGCCTATTTTAATTCCATTTTCACATGTGTTGCATTAGCCATCTTAACATGAACTAGGATCATGCATGATTTCTAACTAGTTCTTTGTTTTGGCTCGGAGTATACCGTGAGTGTTTACGCTTTAGCATACCGCATGTGTGTTGATGTCACCATAAAAGCATGCTTGCCATGAGGCTATTTGCTTACGTGATTAACTGCCTGAATGCCTGTGGGTGAAGGTTAGATTACTTGAATTGGAACAATTCATCAAAATCCGCATTTTAGCCTACTTGCGAGTAGCAAACTTCAAACTATTTTCCAAACAAATGGATATGCGATGCTTGGTTCCAAATTAGGCGATCTAGTCTATACTTGTTTGTTGTGCGCATCACATAGTAAGATTAGCTAATTAACCGAAATAAGAACGCATGTGTTTTCAAAAATAAGATATCATGCTCAGTATAGGCTGATTTTTGATTGGGCGAGCGGGGGTGCTCATAGATGACCTTTTCCAATTGTACCCAAGTTTCCGAGCCGAGGCAACTTTGGTGATGATGGACACATGGCCTTAGGCACGAGTCAGGGTTTCCTAAATTTCCCCAAAATAAAATATTTAGGTGGCGACTCTGTATCTGGCAAAGCAGTCCATGTTTGGCCCTTCTTTCTTAAAAATCAGTTTTCCAAAATGATTTGCCGGATTTGGACTCTTTGGTGGTTTATCGGTCTCACATCGCACATTGTGAGATTAGATTGAGAACCGTGACATTTGAGTCCGAACTGTAGTAGCTAAAGAAGAAAACGAGAATCTCTCGGGAGTTCTCGTGGGACGCGTCTACATCGCCCTTCCAGGTTTTCGGCCCAGCGAGCCTCTCAAGGGTAAAAGTGTAGCTGGTCCATGTCAAATGGTTTGAGATCTCGAAGCCATCTGAATTCAGGAGAATGGCTACTGTTCACTGATGATGTAAGAGTCCATCTAATGGGGGTTGAATTTTTCCCTGGTGTTATGGATAGGAACTCGATTATCCTTCAACAATACTTTATTCTTTCTTCCCTTCTAGGATTTGGTAGTCTTGCCGATCTTCATTAACTTGAGAAGTGTCCCACTTTTTGACTCTCCGAGCACATCGGACATTTTTGCCCCTAGTTTGAGGGGGGCTTCTGATCTAGCTTCGCAAGTTTCCTTTGATAACATCTGATCTACTTGATCTGGCTTTCTGACCCCTAGTTCGGGGATTGCTTCAAATCTGACCACACAGGCCTCACATTGTGGTTGACCATTGAACATCCAAGTTCAAGGTTTGAAAGTGAAGGGGTTGAGTCCTGAGGCTGAGAGCGATCCTAAGCTGCACAATCTCAAGAGCAATTCCACACAGGTCTTCGTAGGACAGCGCAAAGCATTTTTTTGAAATCTTTTAAGAAAGCGACTAATCGCTCGGGCTGAAGACAATGTAGAACCAATCTGGATCAATCCAGGATCCTTCTCAGTATTCACATTAACAATCATGATCTCATTCATTAAGGGCTTAGCATGCATTTCTTTCTCTTAGCTGATCAAATTTTGCAAAACCCGAGGAATTCCTTCCTCTTTGTTTTCATCATAATGTTCAAAAAGTTTTGAAAAACTCAAGTCAATGCAACGATTTTAAAAGGCACAGAAAAGTAGGTGAAATGAACTACCGTTTCATTCTAAACTTGCTGGCACAACAGGCTCAAAGTAGAAACAAGCACAAAAACATGAAAACCACTGCTATTTCATTCAGATCTTCTAGCGTAACTGGCTCCATGGCGGAAACAGGCTCAAAAGATAGCAAAAAGATAAACACAAAAAAAAGCAAGTGATATTCGAGGTAACACCCCCGAAATCACCTGACTCCTATACAACAGGACTGACTCGATACAACAAGACAGACCCCAAACAAAAAGACTGACTTAAAGCAGAAAGACAGACTCAAAACAACACAACTGAACTGACTCAATGCCCAAGCCAGAACGTAAAATAAACAGCATTCACAAACGCTCAAAACAGTGCGTGCCATACGCTACATCTGAAGTAAACTGAACGCCGTCCGCAGGTGGTTCATCCCCCCGATCACATACTCGTACTATCCCCCAAGTTCACTGATCCAGTGACGATAGACTTTGCTGAGCTTGGTGGGATGATAACCTCGTCGTCGATCAAATCCTATACTTCGTGGGGAAGACGAAAGCAATTGTCGGTGCTGTGACCGGTTTGTTGATGGTATGCACAGTACTAGGTACCATCATGTTTAGCTGGAAGGGGATTCAGGAGAGGTCGAGGCTTAAGAGGTTTGAGATGGCCTTTTTCAACGAGGATTTGAAGAGCCTTGGACAAAGGCATATAGAGGGCATGGAAGACCCTGCGACCTCGGGGTAGATAGTTCGAAGTTTTGGGGTTTGGATTGGATGCTTTAGCAAAAGGGTCGGCAGGTGCAGGCTTGGCTTGCTGATCTTTCCCGAATGCAGGTTCAGAGTTAAAATGATCGTTTCTGGTACGACGACCCTTCTCCCGATTTTCCCCTTAGCTCGAACTGCCCTCGTTCTGAGTGACGAAAGTGTTATCCACAGTTTTTGCAGCAACTGTGAGCACTTGCTGTTTGTTCAGTCCCTCGTCTTTCAAAACCTCAATAGCTTGCAGAAGGTGTTCATAGGGATCAATGTCTGCCCCTACCTTGTTCTTACCACTCGCCTCAGCTTGGTCGAAGTTTTGGGTTGCTACATCAGTGTGAAGCCCAGTTGTTGCCGACATGTCGTTGCCCGAACTTGGGATGGCTTCAGGTTGGCTGAGTTCAATTACAATTCGCTCCAATAGTGGGGGCTCTTTCGGCGTGAAATTTTTGACATGTGATATGGTCGACGGCGGAGCCGACATTCCGAAGGCTAGATCAGCCACAGATCTTTGAAGATCGCCGATCATTCCCATCAGCTCGAAGGTAGTGGGCTCATGAGTTTGAAATGATTAGGGTTCCAAGACTGGATATGTGGTAGGTGCCCCAGATGGGCGTTGTATTTCAGCATCAGTCTCACCCTACATGGTAATTCCCTAGTTCAATGCTGCTGTCATGACCATAATTTCTTCTGAACTCTGCGTTATCATGAGTTTTGCTGAACTGAATAGAGATGATGTGACTGGTGACTAACGGATCAGATGAACTGGTAAGCCTTGATTGGCCTTTCTCTGCCTTGTCTCAGCAAAGGAAAACACTGGCTGCTTTGAACTGAATCTCTGACCCGACAAAGTCTATCAGCAGAAGTCCAATGTACCCGGGGGATATCGGAGCCTTCTGATGCTATAGTTCCACGACTACCTTGCAAAAGAAGAAAACAGACAGCATCTCAGCCTGATTTCACCTGAACAAATACAAGCACGGTTGAAAGACTACACTGTTTACTGAAATCTGCCCCAAATTCTGCCTGTAAACTGATACTCTCAGGTAAAACTGATTCCCCCAAAATACTGATGCCCTCAGGCCTGATACCCAGATTTGTAGACTGATACATATAACTTGTAGAGACACACTCTAACAGCACATACCAAGCAAATGAGAGCCAATACACCCCTATGTTGGGGTAGGGTTTCCCTATCCTATTTTTTCAGGAGCTAGGGTTTCACTACGCACACAGTGGTTTCAAACAACCTATAATCGGGTAAGTAACCTGTCCTAATTTGGAAAAGTCACTATGGATTCCAATATGCACTAGGTCGAATGGTCGAAAAGGGTGCCCTGGTAAAAACTGAGGTTTGTGTTTCCATTGTGGCAGAGCCCACAACCAGTCAGCTTTATGGCACGCTTCTCAAAGCAAGCCTCCGGCAAACCATTCAGGAATAACATACGGCAAACACGGTGTCCTAGGCGCACCAATACAAATGCAATGCAAAGAGACACATAAGTGTGAACAAAACAAGATATCATGAGTTCGAGTCAAGCTCTCTAAATCCCCAGCAAAGTCGCCGGAAACTGTAGACGCGCCCGAAGACTACCGAGCTCCGCGCGCGAAGGCAAGAAATTTGTTTGCTCTCTAGCTACTACAAGTTCGGACTTATGTCACGGTTCTGAATCTAATCTCACAATGTACGATGTAAGATCGATAAATCACCAAAGAGTCCAAATCCAGCAAATCATTTTGGAAAATTGATTTTTAATGAAGAAGTGCCAAACAATGACTGCTTTGCCAGATACAGAGTCGCCACCTAAATATTTTATTTTTGGGGGAATTTAGGAAACCCTGACTCGTGCTAAAGGCCACGTGTCCATCATCACCAAAGTTGCCTCCGCTTAGGAACTTGGGTATGAGAGGGGAAGGTCATGCAATGAGCACCCCACTCGCCCGATCAAAAGATCGGCCTTTACTAAGCATGATATTTTTTTTTGAAAACACATGTGCTCTTATTTCGGTTAATTAGCTAATCTTACTACGTGGTGCGCATAGCATATAAGTATAGACTAGATCGCCTAATTTGGAACAAAACATTGCATGTTCGTTTGTGAAAATGATTTGAAGTTTGCTACTCCCAAGAAGGCTAAATCAGGGAGTCTATGAATTGTTCCAATTCAAGTAATCGAACCTTCACCCACAGGTATTCATGCAGTTATATCAACTAAGCAGTTAGTCTCATGGCAAGCATGCTTTCATGGCAGTTAATAACACACATGCAATATGCTAAAGCGTAAACACTCACAGTGTGCTCTAGCCAAAACAAAGAACTAGTTAGAAATCTTGCATGATCCTAGTACATGTTAAGATGACTAATGCAACACATGCAAAATGCAGCTAAAATAGGCTCGGCAACCTAGAATGTCATGTGAAATGCAACTTGATAACATGTTGTTGAACACGTATTCAAGTAAATGTATTGAAAATACAATGCAATTAGTATGATGCGCCGAGCCTGGTGCATGCAAGACAGATGAATAGATGCACACATGCAAGCATAAGGTATGCTAAACAAAATATGCCCTAAAACTAACCATCGTAAGCGTTTAAGTAAAAAGGAGAAAGAAATGGGGGTTGGAAGACATGCATCACACACACGCACGCTTATTACAACAATTGGCCCTCTCGATGGAGAGTCCGAATAAAGAGCTAGCTAGCTAATCTAAGCTAATTATTACAAAACGACGAAGCTAATTAACAAATCCTAGTTAACTAACTATTACAAAACAATTAAACAGCTAAACGCATTAACCACTTAAGTACAGAATCCAAAGCATGAACTAACTAGTCACATTAGCTAAGTAAAGCAGTAAACAGAGGTCCTCTGAGGGAGAAGACTGGATGCATGCTCGGTCGCCTCATTCGGAAATCCGTTGCGATGCCCCAATTTGCCTCTGTTTGCAATTGTCCTCAGAACCTTGCACCAAGTTCCAGAAAGCTTCTAACTCACCTTGGAGACCTGTGGGAAGGTGGCCGACCAGTTGTTGGTGCTTGCAGCCACCTGCCAACCAAATTTTGCTACTGCAGACCAGAAAAAGTGGTTGGCCAGCTAGATTTTCTGGCTGGCCGACCAGTTGTTGCTATACTCCTCCAATTTGTTGTAACAGAGAGCAAGAAAGGGCATGGCAATGTATTTGCAAGATATGTGTGCACAACCACCCTCCCTATCATTTCATGAGCTCATGGGAGTGTAGTAATCGACCCTCGAGCCACCAATCGCGCATTTCAATGCATGATGGCTGAGAGGTGAAGTTGCACAATTCAATATGAAATGAATGCACAAATAAACACATAAAGCCTAGAACTCTATCATGTGTGATCAAGAGCGTCGACGACTGAGAATTTAGGCACGTTTCATCACTTCAAGTATGAAACGTCCCTCGTTTCTCGTGCTCGGATTAACACTTAATCCAAACAACAATGCAACCACATGGCATACACAACGCAAACAATAACATGGCATACTCAATGCAATGTGACATGATCAACTTAACAGAGCTAATGACATGCGAACAATGCTAATGCATGCATGCACAATGCAATGCTACAAGGACAACTTAGTAATGTTAGGAACATGCATACCCAATGCAAAGAAACAACTTGGCATACACAATGCAAATAACCATATGGCATGCACAATGTAATGTAAGATGGTAGACTTAATGCAATGAACAATAAGCATGTGAAGAACATGTAAATAAATATGCTAAATGGACTTAAACCAAAAGGAGGTAGTCCTCAGTCATGCCCAAATCAGTGGCCAATAATGATGAAACCAAGGCACAAAATACAAAGCATGCATGCACAATGCATTGGCCATACAACTAGGCCTAAGAGCACAACCATCAAGAAGGCTCAAGAAGTGACAAATGCGAAAGTGTAACAGCACTAAATGCACTGAAATAATGTAAGAGATGATGCTAAATCATTCAAACAAACACAAGTATAGCATGCAAAGGTTGTAAAGCATAAAGCTAGTAAAGAGGACTACAAACAGGGCATGCTATACATGGCGCAAATGCATGAACCAATCATGGACAGAGCTGAAATAGGTCAAGACATGGACCATAACATGCTAAGTTAGAGGCTCAAAGGCCTAGGCAAGATGGCATACATGCTAGGCCATAAGTAAGGCAACAAAGCACGACACTTAAAGGCATTCAAAGCATGAAAGAAGTGGGAACATAAGCATGCTATAAGCTCTGAAATGAAGTATTAAATGATACCAAATCATCTAAATAGCTCAAAGATAGCATGCGTGAGTCATCAAAACACAAAGCTAGCAAGGCCAATTACACTACAGCTATACAAAGCATGAAGGACATGGAAAAGGCAACCCAAAATAGTCCTAGAACATGTCAAAATGATACTGAATCATGCATGGAAGGAAGCCAAAACAAGCTATCATGAAGGGCATAAGGCATGATGCATACAAGGCAAATAAGGTGGATTACACTACACCTATTAAGACCAAGCATGGGACGACTTAACCAACAAAAATCAGAGTTATATCATAGAAAAATAATCCCAAAAACACATTGAAATGGTGGCTCGCAAGCAAAGGCATGAAGGCATACGCAATGGTTCATGTTAAGGCATAAAGGGGCAAACCCTCCAATGCATTGAATGAGCAAAAAATGCAAGTGCATGACCATGAAACATGGACTGAAATCACATTATAAGTGATGTCAAATCATTCAAATAGGCCAAGTAAAGCATGCTAGTGGACTTGATGTACAAAGCTAACAAGCTAGATTGAACCATGGCTATACAAAGCAAGTCATTCATGGCCAAAACAATACAAATCAGAGCTAAAGCATGTTAAAACATGGACAAAAGCTTCTCAAGGTTAAGCCAAAAGCATGCTAGAATGACATGTTAAGGCATGATGCATGTTAGGCTACTTCATGGAAATGCACTACAAGTGCATAGAGCATACAAAGGCCAACCAAACCAAACCCTAACAGAGGTATGACATGGTAAAATAAGCCCAAGAACATGCTGAAATAGACACAAAACAAGCTAGAATGACATGCTACTTCATGAAGCATACAAAGCTAGTTTATGAAAGTTACACTACAAGTGTATTATGCATGCATGGGGTGATCAAGACAACCAAAAACAGTGGCATGCCAACTCAAAATAACCCCAAATACAAGCTAAGAACAAGCTAAGAACAAGCTTAACAAGCATGCTCATACATGAGGCATTCAAGACAAGTATTGAAGACACAAGGAGAGGGGATGACCCTCTTGTCTTTGGGACCTTAAAACACCATCCCCACCACTAAAATCCCTCTAGATTTCAGTGGTGAGAAGACCAAAACAAGGTGGTCCCAAAAGCTCACAAAGAAGGCACAAAAGCAAGGCCAAATAAGGCCTAAGAGGGGGTAAACAACCCCAAACACAAAAGTGACCTTAAACAAAGATCTTAAGCACCAAAATTTAGAACTTTTTACAGTTAAGAGTTAAGCTTAAAATAGCATGCAAATAAGGCTAAAAGCTTAAGCAAAAATGGGGGTTTAAGAGGTTAAAAACTCACCCTTGAAGACCACCTTTAAAAGCTGCAACTCCAGTAGTTTTTTCAAGCTCAAACTAACCCAAGAACACCAAAACCAGCTCCTAAGCACCTCGGCAACAAAAGGATGGTGTTTGAGTGTGTGTTTATGTGCAAAAGTGAGACAAAATGACACTTTAAGGCACAAAACAAGAGCAAAAGAGAGATATATATACAAGTGTGTATGTATAACTCAAAGCACAAATTTCTGAACCTGGATGAGGGAGGAGGACCCTCTCTCTTATAGAGAGCAAAAGCACAAGATTCTTCAAGAAGCTAAGGCTCAAGGCCATCCCTCCATACACGTGTATGGAGGATGGTTCTAGTGCTCTCCAGCTGTGCCAGTTGGCCAAAAATATCTCCAAAAAGGTGACAAAAAGTAGCCGACCACTTGAAGTGGTCGGCCAGCTACTTTAAGTGGTTGGCCGACCACTTTAAGTGGTCTTCCACAACAAAAACTGGTCGGCTAGGGGTAGGAGAAGTCTACACATTGAAAACAAGCAAGTGGTGTGGTGGCCGACCAGAAAAGGTGGCCCAAAGACCAAGAAAGCCAGTTATCCGACTAGAAGACTGGCTAGCTGGTGGAAAAGTGGTCTCCAAGGGGAAAAACTGGTCTCCCACCCTTGTACCACCTTCCAAACAAGGAAAACAAGGTTTGTACCAAAAACAAACCAAAACGGATGCAAGACGAGAGATCGGGAGGCAAAGCACGCAGCCGAAAGCCTCGAAAACTAGTCTACTGGCATCAAAAGTGGTATACGACCACAAAAGTGGTCTCCCAGACCATAGTGTTCCTCTAGGCAGAGGCAACAAGGCATGGTTCAAAAACCACACCAAACGGAGAACGTTAAGCGGTCCCGAGACAATGCGCGCGGCCGAAGGCTCCAAAAATTGGAAACTAGTCTCCAAACGAGAAAAGTGGCCTACGACCACAAAAAGTGATCTACAACCACAAAGAGATGGTCTACAAGACCTCTCCCTCCCTTCGGGAAGAGAAAACAAGATTCGGTTCGCAAATCGAGCCAAAGCACAAAGAGTTCAGAGGCCCGGAGGCAAGGCTCTCAGCCAAAAACTCCAAAACCTCCAAACGAGCACAATATGCACAATCCCCAAGCGCTCAATTGATGACATCTGAGTCTTAAGGTCGGTCAAAAATGGGGTGTCTACAGCCTATTTTCTAGCCTAAGTGTTGGAAATGTACATTTTTCTACTTAGTTTTCAAACCGCAATGCTTTATGGGAAATCTTCTTACCCCTGCCACGATTGATCTTATTTTGCATCTCTCCAAATAATTTATGACCTAAAAAATGAAAATACAAATTAATTCAAAGGCAAAATTTGCCTCTTCTTTAGAAATCACGAGTGCATTTAAACCAGGAAGAATACGAATCATTTGTGCCTAGTTAGTCGTATGTGTTAAGTTTTGTTGACATCCGATACCGTTTGACCAATTTAGTATGTCAACTGGTTGAGGAAAAAAGTTTCTATAGAACAAGTTTTCACAAATACAAATTAGGCTCTAGATTGACAAATTAGATTAACAAAGCAATTGGCCAATTAGAGAAGCTCTCTAGGCGAATCCAAAGAAATTGGCCATTGCACACCTTCTTTGACGCATTTTGGCACTGCAGAGGAGAAGAATGAGTAAAAAAAAAACTAGGGCTAGGGAATTGGGGAAGTGAGAAAAACCAGGAAGGGTCGTTAACCGTCGGAAACACAAGAAGGGCCAATTGCTGGAAACACTTAATCAAAGGGATAGAGATTGAGCCATGAAAATGTAGAGAATATGGGATAGAGATGAACTGTGGAACGAGAAAATGAAAGAGAGTGGAAAAAGCAAAGCAGAGTTTTGCTTGACCGGTCAAGATCCCAGATTCTTATCTAAAGGCTCAAAATCGTTTTTATGTATGGTATGCAAATACCACTTTTGCGTACCATAGTCGGACCCATTATATATAAATTAGGACAAGTTATTACATACTATGGGGACATGGCCAAGTGGCCACTTATGAGAGTTGTGATTGATGGAATGAATAAAATTCATAATTTTGCATTAGAACATAAAAGAACAATAGGAGTCCTGGGTGATTATTTAGTAATTCGAGAGTACGGTCACGTAGTGTTCCATAGTAGTAGGATTAGTGAAAAATGTTGAGTATCGATTATTTGTATTGTGTGATTGAAGAATATGAAAGAATATAATGAATGATGATTGATGAGAGAGTATGACATCGTTTTATTCTGAAACTATTGTATAATTTTCTAAGAGTATATTGTTTGATGATTAGTGAAATGGTATAACAACATGGGTGCCTCAAGGGCATCACATAATTTTCTATATATATATACATGTTCACTTGACACATTCTGTAACTACAATATTATTGGAAGTTGGAACACTTAGTGCTGGTTTGGCTATCATTTTGGGGCTAAAAAAAGTACAAAATGATAAAATATGTTAAATAAGCTAATAAGACAAAATATCAATCATTACATTTTTTCTCTCATAAAAGTCAAACAAATCCAAACCAAACGAGGCTAAAAAAGTCATAACACAAAAAAGTTGGTTATATTAGCCAATGTCAAATAAAGCTTTATTCACTCTATAAATTTCTTTACCACTTGACACATAAAAATAGACCCCACCTTTTAGGAAAATTCTACCATACATGAAAGTGGCTTTCGTGTATGGTACATAAACAAAATATAGACCATTAGATTTAAATAGGATGAATGTTAACCATTGGATGAATAGATAGTAAAGCTAGATAGAAAAACTAAGGTGGTTTTTCAAAAAGTAGAGTAGTTTTAGTAATTTTAAAATAAAAAAAATAATGTTAACTTACTATTTGCTACAAACATATTTACTATTTGCCATTCACTCACTTACTATTTGTTATGAATAAACTTAATATTTGAAATATTACTTGCTAAATAGGTTACTTTATTTATTGAAAATTGTACTTTCTTTTGCATTTGAAATTAATTTTAAATAAATAAAACTAATGACACATCATATTTATCTATTTTTCCTCCCTATTTTATCTTGTTATAATTTGTAAAAAGTAAAATACGATATGTAAATATTAATTTATTAAAATTTGTTAAAATTTACTAATTTTTTAAAATAGTTATTATTGTGAAAAAATAAATTTTGATATAATATTTAAAATAAATAAAAAAGAAAAAATTTGTAAACAAATTTTTTTTAAGATTGTGTGAAAACTTCTTTTACTGATTACACTTGAAAACAATAGTTGCTAATATAGTTAATTAGGAAAATATAGAAGAACTCTAAACTCATTGTCATACATATAATGAATAAGATTGTGTTTTTTTTTCATATTTGTTCACAAAGAATAAGAGAAAAAGAGTGATTTATATTTTAGAAATTGAAGATAATTTTCAGTTAATAAATTATATATGTCTCTATCTCTCTTTTAATTTAACATTATGTGATATTTTTAATTTATAAATTTTAAGATTTTGTTGGAAAATCATTTCACTTAGTTAAAGAAAAAGTGGAGCGTTATAAGATTGTGTTTTTTCCATATTTGTTTACAAAGAATAAGAGAAAAAGAGTGATTTATATTTTACAAATTGAAGATAATTTTCAATTAATAAATTATATATGTCTCTATCTCTCTTTTAATTTAACATTATGTGATATTTTTAATTTATAAATTTTCAGATTTTGTTAGGAAATCATTTCACTTTGTTAAAGGGAAAGTGGAGCTTCTAAAATTTTAAGTCAAGTTTAATAAAATAATAAGTATAATTTCACTGACTAGTAATTTAAATCTATTTTATTTATTAGTAAGTCATGTTTAATTAAGTAGTAAGTATAGTTTGATTATAATAACTAAAGCCTAATGGAGTAACAAGTAAAAATTTATAAAGTAGTAAGTTGGGTTTAATTGAGTAGTAAGTAAAGTCGAATGAAATAAGTGAAAGTTGATTTGAGTAGTAAATGAAGTATTATCCAATAGTAAGTAGAAACTCATTAAATAGTAAGTATGGTTTAATTGAATAGTAAGTGAAATCTAACCAAATCATAAATGGAATCTCATTGAGTAATAATTCAAATCAACTTATCATGAAGTAGTAAGTAGTAAGTCAAGTAAGTTAAATAGTAAGTGGAGTTTATTTGAGTAGTAACTAAAGTTTAATTAAGTAGTAAGTGAAACCTCATTGAGTAATAAGTGAATTGTAATTAAATAGTAAGTAAATTGTAATGAAGTAGCAAATGAAAGATTATTGAGTAGTAAATGAAATTTAATTGAGTAGTAAATAAAGTCACTTCCACTTACTATTTGATGAACTTCCACTTACTATTTTACTAGTCTCTACTTACTACTTAATGAATTTCCACTTACTACTTCACTAGACTCTATTTTACTAAACTCCATTTACTACTCGTTGAGCTTCCACTTATTATTTCATTATACTTCACTTACTACTCAATGAGTGTCCACTTGCTACTTCATTATACTCCACTTATTACTCAATGAGGTTTCACTTACTACTTCACTATACTCCACTTACTACTTAATGAACTTCCACTTATGAGCAGTAAATGAGGTTTAATTTCTTACTAAATAGAACATCATTAAATAATAAGTAAGATTTAATTGAATAGTAAGTCAAGTCTAATCATTAAATAGTAAGATTGATTTAATTGAATAATAAATCAAATCAAATCAAGTAGGTTTTTTTTCAGTACTGAACTCTAATCAATTTATTCTCATTCTACTTACAAATCAATAGTAGCAGGGTCTTATTGAAAAGTACTCATGTTTGATTGAGTTGTAAGTCAAGTTTGATGGAGTAGTAAGCAGAGTATGAACGAGCAGTAAGTAGAGTTTCATTAAATAGTAAATGTGGTTTAATCTATTAGTAAGTAAAGTCTCATTAAGTAAGTAAGATTTAATTGAGTAGTAAGTCAAGTCCAATCGTTAAGTAGTAAGCGAGATTTAATTGAGTAGTAAATCAAGTTAAATGAAATGGTGTCTTATTGAGTATTAAGTTAAGTCTAATAAATTTTTACATTTTTATTAAAATTCATTATTTAATAATTTAAAATTCATATTTTTATTTATCACTGACCATTCATTGTAACTCTACTTACAATTTGTTCTAATTTTATTTATGACTTAACAGTTGTAGGGACATAATTTTCAACATGTCCACATTACTAGGCTTGGGGCCAAGGCGGATTCCATCTAGTGCACATGCTTTTCAGCTTTGTTCTCGAAATCTGGAAGTTAGATTTACTTTAATTGTGTAATCAGATTTTAACACACGTAACAATAATGGAGTCTTATTGAGTAGTAATCATGTTTGATTGAGTTGTAATTCAAGTTTGATGTCAATGAGTAGTAAGCTAATTCTTATTGAATAGTAAGTGGGATTTAACTGAATAATAAGCAAAATCTAATGAAAGAATAAGTAGAGTCTCATTCAGTAGTAAGTGAGATTTAAAAGAGTAGTAAGTCATGTCCAAAGTGTTGTCTTATTAAGTAGTAAGTCATGTTTGATTGAGTAGTGTGTGGAAATTGAGTAGTAAATGGAATTTGATTAAGTAGTAAGTTGAGTAACATTAAGTAGTAAGTAGAGTCTGATTGAGTAATAAGAGAAATTTGATTGGGTAGTTGTAGACACCCCATTTTTTACTGTCCTCAAGACTTGGATGTCATCATTTGAATACTCGATGATCATCCATGTTTGTGTTCGTTTTGAACGCCCGAAGTTCTTGGCGGAACGCCTTGCCTTTGAGCCTTTGAAACTTGTCTGTTTTGTGCTTGATTGTGGACCAAGAGCTTGTTGCTTCAAGCATGGAGGAGGGGGTGGCCTGTCGGCCAGCTCTACAACTCATCGGCCATGGCTTGTGGCCATCAGCCATCAGTGGTGGCCGTTCAGCTACACTGATGGCTGGTTGGCCTCATTGAGGGACGGTTGGCCACCAATGATGGCCGGTGGCCATTTTTCTCATTTTTCAGATATTTGTTTGCCAGCTGTGCCAGCTGTTGATTACTGAAGCTCATCTCCATACACGTGTATGGAGAGATGAATACAAGCTTGTATCTTGATTTTCTATATATAGGGGGGTCTCTCCCCCATTTTGAAGGGTTAGACAATTTGGAACAAATTTCACCCTCTCTCTCTAGAATTCTCTCTCTCTCTCTCTTCTTATTTTGTGCATGATAGTTAGAATTTCCTACACTTTTGCACTAAGACCCTTAACCAAACATCTTCATCTTGGAGCTGAGGTTCTTTGAGGTTTAGTTTGAGCTCCTAAAGGTGGTTTAAACTCAAAATTGTGACTGATTTTGTGTTGTGCTTCAAGAGGTAAAGGACTTGACTTGTAGGCTTTGTTTTAATCAATTGCTTGGCTATCTTTTTACATTGTTTTGACCTGGTTTTTTAACTATAAAAAAACTCTATTTTTTAAGGTTTAAAATGGTAGTTTAGGTCTTGGTGAGTTAGAGGGTTGTCTCCCATTTTTGCTCTTTGGCTTGTGAAACCTTTTGTGCCATTTCTTACCATCTTTAAATCAAACCTTTTGGCCCTTTAAACCACTGAAATTCAGAGTTATTTCAGTGGTGAAAATCAACTTTTAAAGTTCAAAAGTGGAGGGGTTAGCCTCCCCTCCTTGTGTCTTGCTCTCATGCCTAGGTTGCTTCACATGTTAGCTTGATTTTCTAGCTTAATTTAGTTTAATTCAAGCATGTTTTAAGCTCTATTTTGGCATGTTTGAACTCTTTTTTTGGTTGGTTGGAGCCCTTGTTGCTTGCTTTTTGTACTTGTAGTGCAATTGGGCTCACTAGTCTAACATGCTTAATGATTTTGCCTATTATTCTGGCTTGTGTTAGCCTGACTTCAGCATGTTTTTGCTACTTTTTTGACATGCTTTAACTCTGTTTTGGGTTGACTAAGTCCTTGGAGGTTTGTATTGCATGGCTATAGTGTAATGGTCTTCACTAGTCCATTGTTTTGAGGCTTTGAGCATGAAGTGTTTGAGTTGGTTACATGTTGTAGCATCATTTTCATGAAATTTTAGTGTATATAGCTCTGTCACATGCTCATTTATTTCACTCTTTCATTGCTTTGAGAGTTATGTCTTGAGTCTTGTTTACAAGCTAACATGCGAGCATGTTTTTCTAGCCTTTTGTGCCTAAATCTCAGCATGTTTTAGCCACTATTTTGGCATGTTTTAACTCTATCTTGAGTTGGTTTGGCCCTTTGAGACTTGTATTGTGTGGTTGTGGTGCAATCCCCTTCACTAGCTTAATGTTTTAGGCCTCTTAGCATGACTTGCATGTGTTGTTTTCATGTTTTAGTGTCCTTTTGCATGCCATTTCAGCATTGAAATATTTGCAACCTCCCCCTATTCTTCACTCTTTACTTTTTTTTGAAAGTGGCTTTGAGGCTCTTGTTAGCTTGAGTGTGGAATTGAGGCTCTTATGCCTAATGGTTTAATTTCTTCGGGAGTTCATTACCAATAGCATGAGGCCTCTTTCATGCTCAAGGTACTTGTGGCTTAAGCCCTCTTTCCAATTAGAGGACTCTCACCTTGGACTTAATCAGTTAAAGAACTAATTGGTAATGTAAAATGTGTAAATAAAACATGACAAGTAAAACTTGAGCAAGTTAAGCATGTTATGTTGCATTGCATATGTTTGGATCGGACGTTAATCCAAACACAAGGAAATGGGACGTTTCATACTCAAAATGATGAAACGCGCCACTTTTCTTGGTCATCGTCACCCTTGATCATGCATGATAGGGTGATGGTTGTTTTGTTCTTGTTTGTGCATTCATTAAGCTTGTACAAGCTTGACTTTTTAGCCATCATGCATTGAAAATGCTTGGTTGATGGCTTAAGAGCCAAGAATTATACTCCTTTGACCTTATGTAATGATAAAGAGGGTAATAGTACATATATTGTTTGAGAATACACTGCTTTGCCTCTGTTTGCTCTCTGTTGTAGGAAAAAGGAGTATTCTAGGGAAGGGGTGGCCGACAGCCACAAATAGTGACTGACCGGCCAGTAGTAGTGGCCGGCAGCCACCTATGGTAGCCGACCGGCTATCAGTGGAAAAGTTGTTCAATGTGTTCCTGTGTTGGGGCAGAAACAATCTGGAAGTTGGTACAGTTTTTAGAAATCAAACGAGTGCAAATAGAGGCATCTAAAGGCAAGGCGGTGGATTTTTGGAAGGAAACCAACCGAGCATGCATGCGTTCCTCGCCCTCGAGGCCATTTAATTGCCTTAATTAGTTAGTATAACTAGTTATTCAATTTCGTTTTGTAATATATTAATTAGCTTAGAATAAGTTAGCTAATTTACTTCAATTGTGTTACAATAATTAGTTAGCTAGAATAGTTAATTAGTTTCGTTTTGTAATAATTAGCTTAATTAGCATAGCTAGTTAGCTTATTCATTTAGACCCTCTTTCACGAGGGCAAAATGTTGTAATAAGTGTGCGTGCGTGTGTGCATGTCTTCTAACCCCACATTTTTCTCCCTTTTACTTAACCGCTTTCGATGGTTAGTTTAGGGTCATTTTTTATTAGCATACCTTATGCTTGCATGTTTGCATCCACTCATTTGTATTGCATGTATCAAGGCTCGGCGCATCATTCAAACTAAGTTGCAAATTCAATACTTATTTGAATGCGTATTTCAAAGCATGTTATCAAATTGTATCATATGCCATATTAGTAGCCGAGCCTATTAATTGCATTATTGCATGTGTTGCATTAGGCATTTTGTATAGTTAGGATCATGCATTTTTCTAACTCGTTTTTGTTTTGGCTTGGAGTACTCGGTAAGCCTTTACGCTTTAGCATACTTGCATGTGTGTGAGTGATTGCCATATTTAGCATGCTTGCCATGAGGCTATGTGCTTATTTAATTAATTGCATGAATGCTTGTGGATAAAGGCTTGTTGTTTGAATTGGAACAATTCAATGATTATGAGTTTTAAGCCCACTTGAGGTGCCAAATCATGTTTTTAAGCCCACTTGAGGTGGCAAATCCACATTTCTAAGCCCACTTGAGGGTGGCAACTTCAAACCATTTTCGAAAACAAACATGAGTTGTTTTGTTCCAATTCTTGCAATTTAGTCTATACTTGCTTGCACGCGCGTCACGTAGTAAAGTTAGCTACATAGCTGGATAAGAACACATAAGGTTTATAAAAGAACATATCAAGTAGAACATATTTGTAAAAGATCAAATTGACCATGTATATCAGTTTTCATTTGATTAAAATGATATCCAAACTTGACCAAACTTACTAGTATTGGATCCAAGTTATTATTTAATTTTTTCCACAAGCAATTATATAGAGCTAAACTTTATTGTCAAATGTGAGAATTTGTAAGTCTAAAATTATGAGTCTAAAAATTGCTCTTATAAGTTTAAAAATTCTGATACAAAAAATTCCATGTAAAGTGAATGGTATACAAATTGATTCTATATAATTATAAAAATTGAAAGGGAGCAACTGAAGATAAATTGATATAGGCAAAATCTGATTAATTCTTTATCACCTGCGTCTATCAAATTAATTAATTGTACAAAAAACTTATTTGAATGAAGCACAACATACATCTCTTTATGTTGTTTTGCTTGAATTTCGAAAGACAAGATCCTGTTTATATGTGAACCCTAGAATGTCCATGTGCTAACTCAAATTCTTGCTTTGTTGCCTTACTATCTCATTGCAAAGAATAGAGAGAGAAATGTTTGAGAAGAGACACTAGGTCATCGCTGTTGTAATTACCGAAGTTGACGTTGAGGAACCTCACCGAACCCTTGCGAACTTTCTCTAATTTCTCTTTCTGGGGTTAGAACTAGAGAAAAGAAAGTGTTAATGAGACAAGTGAGAGCAGAAGCAATAGTCTAGAAAACTGTTGGGTCGGTGGACCCTGATAAGTACTTAGGTACTTTCGTAATTCCCATGTGTTTCCATGTAACCCTAATTGTATACTTATAAATAGATGAGGGGTCGCCTCTTTTAGGTTAAGAGAGAGTTGTATTTTTTTTTATCATAGTGAAAAACACAGCAGCCGTGGACGTAACCCTATTCTGGTGTGAATCACGTATCCATGTGTTCTTGTGTGTGTGATTTGTTTGATTTGTTAATTTCTTTCTTGTTTGTCATTTCATGTCTCACCGATCTTGGTTAGGAATGGTCAATTCCTGACAACTGGTATCAGAGCATTGGTTCGAGTGGAAGCGATGGCCACAGACGAAAAGGTTAGAATCGATAAATTCAATGACACAAATTTCGGATTTTGGAAGATGCAGATTGAAGACTATCTATATTAGAAAAAACTGTATGAGCCCCTTTCAAGGACGAAACCTGAAAAGATGAAGGATGATGAGTGGACTCTTCTTGATCGCCAAACGCTAGGTGTTATTTGGCTAACGTTGTCTCGTAACATTGCATTTAACATAACGAAGGAGAAGACTATAGTAGGTCTCATGGCGACACTCTCAAACATGTACAAAAAAAACCCTTTGCCTCAAATAAAGTTTATTTGATACGTAGATTGTTTAATCTGAGGATGGCAGAAGGTGCTTCGGTGGCTGAGCATCTAAACGAATTCAATATTGTGGTAACATAATTAAGTTCTGTATCTATCGAATTTGATGATGAGGTTAGGGCTTTGATTTTTCTATCTAGTTTGCTAGAAAGTTGGAATGGTATTGTAATGGTAGTAAGTAATTCTTCAGGAAAAGAAAAGTTAAATTACAATGATATTCGAGATTTAATTCTGAGTGAAGAAATTCACAGAATGGAATTAGGGGAAACATTAGGTTCTGCCCTGAATACCGAAGCCAGAGGAAGATCAGCAGGAAAAAAGCTGAACCGCAATAGATCAAAATCCGAACACAGAAGCAAGTCAAAAACTAGAGAGGAATAGAGTTGCTGGAACTGTGGAAAAAAGGGACATCTAAAGGGAAATTGCTCGACATTGAATAAGAACAAAGGTGATCAAAATCAAAAGTCTGCTAATGCTGAGTATTGACATCCCTCTTAAATCTTGGATTTTAGATTCTAGGGCATCTTTCCATTCTACTTCACAGAGGAAAATCATGGACAATTACATTGGTGATGATTTCAGGAAGGTTTATCTGCCTGATGATGAACCTTTGAAGATTATGGGTAAAGAAGATGTAACAATCAGGTTGCCAAACGGATCTGTTTGGAAGATACAGAATGTCAGACATGTGCCTGGTTTAAAAAGAAACTTGATTTCTGTTGAACAACTTGATGATGAAGGTCATGTTGTAACCTTCATGGGTGGTTTGTGAAAAATCACCAAAGGAGCCATAGTTATTGCTCGTGGTAAAAAAGAAGGCACCCTTTATATGACTACGAACAATAGGAATGCAGTAATAGTTGCTGGTAAGAAGGAAGACTCAAATCTGTGGCACCAAAGGCTTGGGCATATGAGTCAAAAAGGGATGAAGGTACTTGCATCTAAGGGGAAACTGTCAGATTTGAAATCTGTGAACATTGACTTTTGTGAGGATTGCATCTTCGGCAAACAAAAGACGGTCAGTTTTTCAAAGGATGAAAGGAAACCGAAGTCAGAAAAATTGGAGTTGGTTCATACAGATGTGTGGGGACCTACACCAGTTTCATCTCTTGGAGGATCACCATATTATGTTACCTTTATCGACGACTCAACAAGAAATGTATGGGTTTATTTTCCGAAACATAAATCTGAAGTTTATACTACTTTTAAGAAGTGGAAAGCCTTAGTGGAGACTGACACAAGTCTGAAAATTAAGTGTTTGAGATCAGAAAATGGAAGGAAATATGAGGACAATGAGTTCAAGAAATATTGTGCAAAAAGTGGAATTAGAATGGAGAAGACTGTTCAAAAGACACCTCAATAGAATGACGTTGCAGAACTCATGAACAGAACTCTGAATGAACGTGCTAGAAGTATGAGGATATGTGCCAGATTACCAAAGATGTTTTGGGCAGATGCAGTTAACACTGCAGCATATCTGATTAACCATGGTCCATCTGTTCCATTGGATGGAAAGTTACCAGAAGAAGCTCGGAGTGGTAAAGAGGTAAATCTTTCTTTTTTGAAGGTATTTGGCTGTGTTTCATATTTGCATATAGATTCTGCTGATAGAAGTAAACTTGATCCGAAATCTATTAAATGTACTTTTATTGGGTATGGCATTGATCAATTTGGTTATCGGTTTTGGGTTGATAAAAATCAGAAAATAATTAGAAGTAGAGATGTCATATTTAATGAGAAAGTAATGTACAAAGATAGGGATAAGTCTGTATGTGAATTTGAATCTGAATCTGTTCCTTGTCATGAGCATGTTGAGTTAGAGGAGATTAGTGAGAGTGATTTGAATAGTAGGATTCAAAATAATCCTGAAAAACTTATTCCACAAACTAAGCCACATACTCCTACTTCTAAATTGAGACGGTCAGAAAGAGAGTCTAAACCTACACATCGTTGGTCTCTATCTTTACATTATTTGTTGTTGTCTGATGGGGGTGAACCTGAAAGTTATGATGAGGCTTTGCAGGTTGATGATTCAATTAAGTGGGAGTTAATTATGCAGGATGAAATGAATTCACTCATGGAAAACCAGACATGGGAGTTGACTGAATTACCAGTGGGTAAGAAAGCTTTGCATAGCAAGTGCATTTACAGGGTCAAACAGGAACATGATGGGAGTAAACGCTACAAGGCAGGCCAGATTAGTTGCAAAGGGATTTCAACAAAAAAGAGGGGTAGACCACACTGAAATTTTCTCTCCAGTTGTGAAGTTGACCACTATCAGATTGGTGTTGGGAATTGTGGCTGTTGAAGATTTGCATCTTGAGCAGATTGATGTGAAGACGGCTTTTCTCCAAGGTGATTTGAAGGAGGAAATTTACATCAACTAACCACAAGGTTTCATGGTACATGGCAAAGAGGAGTTTGTATGCAAACTTCAAAAAAGCTTGTATGGTTTGAAATAGGCCCCAAGGCAAATTGTACTTTAAAGTTGTCACAGATTGAGTACGTCAAGAAAGTTCTCAAGAGGTTTAGCATGGATGGTGCAAAACTAGTGAGCACTCCATTGGCTAACCACTTCAGACTTACCAAAGAGCAGTCTCCAAAGATCGAAGAAGAGTAGGCTTATATGGAACATGTTCCATATGCTTCAACTATCAATAACATAATGTATGCTATGGTTTGTACTAGACTAGACATTGCATATGTAGTGGGAGTGGTTAGTAGGTACATGAGTAATCCAGGCAAACAACATTGGGAGGCAGTGAACTGGATCCTTAGATACTTGAGCGGTACTACAGACATGGCACTTTGTTTCAAACGAACCAGTATCGGGTTACATGGTTATGTTGATGCAGACTTGGCTAGTGCTATGGATAATAGAAAAAGTACTACTGGTTATGTTTACACATTGGGTGGTACAGCAGTGAGTTAGATTTCACAGTTACCAAAGATCGAGTTGTTGTGGCTTTCCTCTATGTGATGAAGATGATGGAGAGCTTGTGTTATCAGGTTCCAAGTGGGAGATTGTCGGATCGGTGGACCCTGATAAGTACTTGGGTACTTTCGTAATTCCCATATGCTTTCGTGTAACCCTAATTCTATACTTATAAATAGATGAGGGGGCGTCTCTTTTAGGTTAAGAGAGAGTTGTATTTTTTCTGATCATAGTGAAAACCACAGCAGCTGTGGACATAACTCTATTCTGGGGTGAACCAAGTAAATCCTTGTGTTCTCATGTGTGTGATTTGTTTGATTCGTTAATTTCTTTCTTGTTTGTTATTTCATGTCTCACCGATCTTGGGTAAGAAGGGTCAATTCCTAACAAAAACGTGAGGGATAGCAGAGGGTTTTCTTTTTCACAAGTTGCAACCGATCATTGAGTTTAACTTCAATGGCTCAGATCACTCTACCAAATCTAACAGTTGAAATATTTTTTCATGTATGGTACCCAAAAACTACTTTTAGGTACCATAGTTAGACCCCACCTTTTAATGGTTTAACACAATTTATTGCACAATTTTAGGCACCCTAGATGCTTTAACGATAACGACTAAAAGAAAGTTAGCGTACCTATTTTGGACATTGGATATTATACGGTGGAGGCAAAAGTTGACCTTGGAAAAACTTACATGCATCATCATCAAAGAGAAAAATCCACTTGAATATTAACAGAGGGTTGACAGAGATCACCAGTGGTTGGCCCACTAGTTGCTAGTAACTGGAGGTGGTGGCTGATAGTGGGTGGTGGTCAGAGATGGTGGGAGAGAAGTGAGTGAAAAATTGTTTTGAAAACAAAATAAAACACCATTTTCATTTTTGTTTCCAAAAATTTCAAAAAATTTGGATCAATTCCACTTTCATGAAAACAAAAACACACTATACCAAATAAACTTTCCTCTACAGTTAAAAATAAACACAAAAAATAGAAAACAGAAATAAAAACAGATGGGTCAAATGATAACAAGCGTGCTTCTAGTTTGCCTAACGAACCAAACGTGAATGAGCCTTTAACGAGTTTTGAAATGTTTAATTCATTTATCACTCTTCTATGGTGCAAGAAAATTAAGGTGATGTACAAAAATGAGGATGAATGGAAGCGTTCCGTGTAAAGGAAAGGGAAAGATAAAAGATCCCATGTAGGCAGAGTATAAGGCTCTATGAACTCCTACTTCAGCATAGGTTGAATTGATTAAAGGAGACAAAAACAGTTGCAATGGGAGGAAGGAAATTAGGTGCGCTCTGGGCAGAATGCTGTGGAGCCGGATGCGATGAGGCAACCAAGTATAGATGCCGAAATGTGGTTGGCTAAGAAGCACGAATGACACATGACAAGACACAAATACTTGGACATGCAAATTTTTTAAAATTGCAAGATATGATACACAGTGAACACAGGAAAAATATATAATTTATATATTTATTCTCATCAAATTCATCAACCTTAAGTATGCTACTCCAAAGGAGAAGGGAAAAAAAAAACACAATTCTACAATGTGTCCAACTAAAAACAAAATGGGCCACTTCCTCCAACATGTGTCGTGTCCAATACTTGTGCGTGACCTTCAAAGAGGTGTTTATGCTTCATAGGTGGCTGGAAGTCCTGATGTTCAGAACCTCAGAGAGGGAAGTCCCCAAGGCAGTGTAGTGAAGCAAAATTCGAGTGGCAGCATGAAAAAGAAAGAAGAATAAGAGAGATAGCTCAGGAGCAATCCAGGTGAGGCTAGTGCTACAAAGCCAGCTGGGAAGTTTACTTTCAAATGTTTAATGTAGCAGCTTGGAATATTAGGGGTATAAATGCACCCCATAAAGCAGAGAAAGGTAGTGAGGTTTGCTAATGAAGAAAATATTATAATTTTGACCCTTTGGAGACAGAAGTTAAGATAGTTAATGCAGATACGATTTTTACATCTATGTTTCCTGATTGGTGTTATGAGAGCAATCACAACTACATTGAGGCAAAGTTTGGGTCTGTTGGGATCCAGGGTTTGCAAGTGTGAGCAATATTACTGTGAGGGTAATTTATATGGAAATTGGGCCGCAACACGAAGGGCTGAGTAAAAGGGCCATAGAGTTAGACCGGTCTAGGAGATCCTTGAGGTTACTCCAGTCCCGAAGAGCTTATGGAAAGATCGGTCGGCGCACAAAGTTATCTCGGTCATAACCCGGTGCGGTTATCTCGGTCACTATGGCAGAATAGGCGCAGTTAGCTCGGCCGCACTATTTGGAACCAAAGCACGATGGAGATATAGCAGGCCTCACTCTTAAATTGGCTCGGTCCTAGTTTATTATGGTTAGCTCGGTCTCGGCAGGGAAACCGAGGTACAAACTACGGAGTAAAGGACCAGGCTAGTTGAAGCTCGGTCATGGTTGCTGGCATAGCATGGTCATGTTATTTCGGTCATATGGTAGTTCGGCCGTGGTAAAACCATCTCACTTGGTTTAAGTAGTGAGGGAGGTGTTGGAGGATAAGCATTATCCTTCAGGAGTGTGAATCCTAGGAGGCCTCCGCATGGAGGAGTAAAAGTCCTACTAGGATTGTGCCACACGAAACCTATAAAAGCTCACAAATATCACCTATGGAGAGGTAACGCAACTTTGATTTTCAAATATACAGAGCTTTTGTCTATTTGTCTAGTTGGCTGACTTAGGCATCGAAGAGGTTTCCGGCACACACCCACCGGCTAGCTCACGTTTGTATTTTCAGGTAGTAGAGCGACGTCGTATGGAGGAGTGCAGACTTGGTCAACAGGATTATACGAGAAGGTTTATTTCTTTCCCGTACAATTGGCGCCGTCTGTGGGAATTCAGACAAGAACAAAACCTCTTGATCAAGCTTTTCCTCTTAAGAATCAATGGCGCACAATGAAGATCTGCCACAGTCCGCCATCGACGGACAAACACCAGAAGGAGGTGCGAGGCGCGAGGGTCTACCTCTCATCCCTCCTATGGCGGATTTAGAACCACAAAGACAGAATCCCAGGAGGGATGCAAGGGGAAGAAAGTGGACTAACAGTCTCCATCACTCTCGTTTGCAAAGTCCAGAGAGACAAAGGCGGAGGATGGATCCTCAGGCTTTGGAGGATCATGGCGGCGGACATGGAATCTCTAAAGCGCCTGGTGAAGGGAAAATGAGTGGCGACAGGAGAGGGGTGCACAAACAAGACGCCCCCTCGCCACACGGAAGGTCATAGTAGGAATACCACACCCTCTTAAGTAGAGAGTAGAAGCCTCAGGACAGGCAATACGCAATCTAGATCTTCCAGAACTCGTCACTCCAGGTCTGAGAGGACGAGATCTGAGAGGTCATACACTGAGGGAAGCACGTATTGGCCCTCACATACGCACCAAACGAGATCCAGGCAGACGAAGTTGCCCAGATCATCCGACTTACGAACCGTGCTCGAAGAGAAGGCACGATGGAAGAAGGATGCCAGGGCACGCGATCCACATAGAGTTTCTGCCTTGCAACAGTTGGCTCCTCGGACACATGGAAGCGTCGAGGTTGGAATGCCAATACCATACCCTGCCTACGAACCGACGGACAAGGCATTAGCAAGGTTGCAGACCTCACCGTTCGTTCCGGCGATTGAAAACGCGCCCCTGCCATCAGGCTTCCTTCAGCCCAAATTCACTACATATGAGGGAAAGACGGACCCCTACTCACACTTGAGCCACTTTCGCCAGGTCATGGCTGTATATCGGGGAAATGAGGCTTTAATGTGCATCCTTTTTCCATCTAGCCTTAGCGACATAGGCTTGACTTGGTTCGAAAAACTTCCAGAGGGCAGCATAGCCTCCTGGGCGCAATTGGCGGAGGCCTTCGTAACAAGGTTCAGAACAAACACCAAAACTCCAGTGGAGATCGACCAGCTACTCTCCATCGACATGGGCGACAAAGAGACCCTAAGATCCTACAATAGTCGCTACTGGGAGACCTTTAACCAAATTGGGGACTGTCCCACTAATCTCGCCATTGCACAGTACAAGAGAGGCCTTCCAGTCGGGAATAGACTAAGAGACTCAATCACCATGACACCACCCCTTACCATGGAAGCCTTGATGGAAAGAGTGCATCAACACATCAGGGTAGAGGAGGATGGCACACGTGCCAAAACAAAAACTAGCACGACTACAGTACCAGAGAAAAAGGCCTCAGCAAAGGTCAACACGATAGATCGTTCGAACAGGAATGGACGTGGCAGACGAGACAATGGAGAAGACCAGGATAAAAGATGGTTGAGGGTCCGCACTGCCATAACCACGGTATTCAAAAACCGATCTACCGGATTTTAAGTGACATAAGGGATGAGCCTTTCGTCAGATGGCCAGCCAAGCTAGGGGAAGCCCAGAAGGACTACGACGAAAGGTCGCGGTGCACCTTCCATAAAGAAAAGGGGCATCGCACAGAGAATTGCACGCCATTGAGACAGCACCTGGAGAAGTTGGTGGCAGCAGGTCACCTGGATAAATACATTGAAGGAGGGACGCAACCAGCCCCCCAGGACCACAATAACCCCAACGGGATGCCAATCGACGCCCCACCTCAAGGCGTGATCAATGTGATAAATGGGTTCTTCGAACCTGAACGTGTATGCGAGCTCAGAGGTTCAATCAAAAAGGCTGAGCACTTAAGAGAAGTACTAAGTGCCCAACCTACCACCAAGAAGGGGAAGACAGAGGCCACGAACATCATGTCTTTCTCGGATAAAGACTTGGCAAGGATATATTGTCCCCACAATAATGCCCTGGTTGTCACTCTCCGAGTCAAGGATTTTGACATCAAGCGGATTTTGATAGACCAAGGCAGTTCATGTGAAATAATGTACTACGACACCTTCAAACAGTTGAAGTTACAAGATAAAGACTTGGCATCTGCCGTATCTCCCCTGATTGGATTCAACTACATGCCAGAATGGCCCATCGGCAAAATAATCCTCCCAGTTAAAGCAGGAAGTGTGACAAAACAAGTGGAGTTCTGGGTATTGAAAGTCCCTTCCACTTATAACATCATCTTGGGCAGAACATGGCTGCATGCCATGCGATCGGTAGCGTCATCCTACCACCAAGTAATGCGGTTCCCCAACGACACCGGGGTAATTGAAGAAGTCTATGGAGATCAGATTATGTCCAAACAATGCTTTGTCACGGTGAACGGTAGCCGCGTTGCCAAAGGATACATTCATTCAGTGGAAGAACCTGAGAGCAATGAACTGTTCACAGATGTCGGCAAAGCAGCAAATCAGAAAGCGGTGGAAGACTTGGTAGAGATAAGAATAGATAAAAAGAACCCGGATAAGTTCTTTTTGCTCGGTTCGTCGTTGTCCAGCGCTGAGAGATTAAAGGTCTTGGAATTTTTGACCTCTAACATCGAAGTGTTTGCCTGGACACCATACGACATGCCAGGCATTGATCCTAACTTCATCTGTCACCAACTCAATGTCCACCCATCCGCCAGACTAGTCATTCAACGCACCCGCAGATCGGCACTTCACCACGCCGAGATAGTGGCGGAAGAAGTGGGAAACCTGCTGGAGGCAGGAGCAATCAGAGAGGTACACTACCCAAGATGGATCTCCAACACAGTCGTAGTGCCAAAAAAGAACGGCAAGTGGCGTGTCTGCGTCGATTACAAAACGGTCAACAAGACGTGCCCAAAAGACAGCTTTCCTCTACCACAGATAGATCAACTGGTAGACCTAACGGTGGGGCACAACCGACTTAGATTTCTGGATGCATACAGAGGCTACCACCAAATCGCCATGCATGAACCAGATCAGGAAGTCACATCCTTTACAACTCCAAGAGGACTATATTGCTACAAGGTCATGCCCTTTGGCCTAAAGAACCCCGGGGCGACATTCCAACGGATGGTCACCAAGATGTTTGAACCATTGTTAGGCAGAACAATGGAGGCTTACATTGACGACATGGTGGTCAAAAGTAAGGATGAGAACGACCATCTCAAGGACCTAGGTGAGATGTTTGAGATCCTGAAGAAGCACAAGTTGCGCCTCAATGCGTCCAAGTGTGCGTTCGGAGTAGGATCTGGCAAATTCCTAGGTTTCCTAGTGACCAACCGGGGTATCGAAGCAGACCCCTCCCAGATTAAAGCAATCCAGGATTTGGAAAGACCAAACTCAGTAAAAGAAGTGTAGCATCTCACCGGCATGGCAGCTGCGCTCAATCGGTTCATAAGTCGGTCGTCAGACAGACTACGACCATTCTTCCATGCTCTAAAAGCCAAATTTGAGTGGGACGAACAATGCGACTGCATACTGGAAAGCTTAAAAGAATACATGTCTTCTCCACCACTACTTGTCACCTCAGTACCTGGAGAAGAACTCTTCCTGTACCTGGCAGTTTCTCAGCACGCAATTAGCGCAGTATTTGTCTGTGCGGAAGGAATCCAACATCTGCCCATCTTTTATGTCAGCAAAACATTGCTGGGCACCGAAACAAGGTAGTTTCCACTGGAAAAACTGGCATTAGCCTTGATGATGGCCTCAAGGAAGTTGTCGCACTACTTTCACGCCCACACCATAGTCGTTCTCACAGCCTTCCCATTAAAGGCTTTGTTTGAAAGGGCGAACTTTTCTGGGCGAATTCTGAAGTGGGCAGTAGAGTTGGGACAATATGACATCAAGTTCCAACCCAGAACCGCAATAAAAGCTCAAGCATTGGCAGATTTTGTCACAGAATTCACACCAGGAAGTCATCACATATGCCAGTCGACCTGACTGAAACAGCCGAACTAGGGATGGAAGTTGATGCCGGAATAGTGCGACCCCTGGTACAGGATACTCAGCCAGACACCAAGGCAGACCAAAGCGAAGTAAGGAAGGAAGAAGCAAACCATGCTACAACAAGTCTAGACTCACCAACAAATAAAGGCTTGGTACAATCGGATAGCGAGGGACAGACAGCAAGCATGGACCTTGAAGAAAACACCAACAACATGGAAGATCCCAAAGCATCATCTGATCCCTCCACTTGCTGGAAGTTGTTCGTTGGAGAGATGTGGAAGCTCTTCGTGGATGGAGCATCCAACCAGCATGGAGCAGGGCTTGGCATAGTCCTCATCTCTCCAGACAGCCTAGTAGTGGAGCAAGCAATCAACCTTGGCTTCCCGACATCAAACAACGAAGCGGAGTATGAAGCGCTTCTTGCAGGCCTTAGATCAGCATTCTACATGAAGGCCACCGAGCTAATGGTCTACAGTGACTCGCACCTAGTGGTAAACCAAATATCTGGCGACTACGAAGCAAATGATGACAGGATGGCCAAATACCAAGAGTTAGTCAGAACAGAGATCAAGAAATTTGAAGTAGTCAGGATAGAACAAATCGGCAGAGAGGAAAACAGCAGAGTGGAAGAGCTAGCAGGCTTTGCCTCAATGGCGGATACTTCCGTCCCTCATCCATTACTGATCGACTACCTACCAAGACCAAGCATTGAAGACCCCAAAGCAGAAGAGGTATGTTGCGCGGAGCTAGGCCCTTCTTGGATGGATCCCATCATCCTGTTCTTAAAAGACGGCATCTTACCGAAAGAGAAGAAAGAGGCTAACAGAATAAGAGCTAAATCGCAGCGATTTTGGTTCTCCCCATCTCTAGCGTTGTACAAAAAGTCATTCTTAGGACCCTACCTAAAGTGTGTTCATCCCAGCAAAGTGGAAGCATTCTTATTCGAAATACACGAGGGCGTATGCGGAAGCCACCAAGGAGGAAGATCAATAGCATACAGAGCAATTTCACAAGGATACTGGTGGCCATACATGCAAGCAGACTCAGAAAAATATGTCAAAAAGTGCGAGAAGTGTTAGAAGTTCGCACACCAAATACACCAACTGGCCAGAGAACTTCTACCTCTAACTAGCCCATGGCCCTTCGCAATGTGGGGATTGGACATAGTAGGACCACTTCTAACAGCACCAGGGAACATGAAGTTCTTTCTTGCAGCAACCGACTACTTCACAAAGTGGGTGGAAGCAGAAGCCTTGGCATCAATTAAGGAAAAAGATGTGAAAAAGTTTGTCTGGCAGAATATAATCACTCGATTTGGCATACCAAAGGCACTAATATCAGACAACGACACTTAGTTCGACAGCAGAATTTTCAGAGGCTTTTGTGAAGAGTACAAAATAGAGTTCTACAATTCTACACCGGCATATCCCCAAGCAAATGGACAGGCAGAAGCATCAAACAAAATAGTCTTGGATGGATTAAAGAAAAGGTTAGAGAAAGCAAAAGGCAAGTGGGCAGAAGAGCTCTCTCATGTTTTATGGGCTTACCGCACCACACCTTGGCGATCAACAGGAGAAGCACCATTCTCCTTAGCCTATGGTATGGAGGCAATAATCTCACTGGAAGTTGGCCTCCCCACGATTCGAAGCGAGAATTTTGATCCAGACTTGAATGGCGAGGCCATAACATTGGAGCTCGACCTTGCAGAGGAAAGAAGAGACAGAGCACTGGTTCACATTGCCTCGTACCAACAAGAGTTATCCAGGAAATACAACAAAACAGCGTATCCAAGACAATTCAAGATCGAAGATTGGGTACTGCGCAAAGTGATGGGAAACACCTTGGTACCGGGAGATGGCAAGTTAGGACCTAATTGGGAAGGACCTTACAAAGTGGTTGGATTAGCAGGCAAAGGGGCATACCACTTAGAAGATAAGGACGACAAGACAATCCCCAGGCCATGGAATACTGCCAATCTCAAGTTATTTTATTTTTAGCTTTTTTCTTTTTAAGTATGTAAATTTTTTCCTTTCTCAATAAAACAAATAGTTGTCTTTTCGGAATATACATTTTTCTCTGTAAAAGTTTGTTTTAGTAGATTAGTGAGTTAGGAGCAGAAAAAACACTTAATTCTAGGTTGGCTAGAAAAACCAACTTAGAGGTTAGCTGGATTAAACCAACACCCCTCCTAAGCCCAGGATAAGGATCCAGGCTGCATGACGTTTGGTCGGAATAACCAAACACTTAATTCTAGGTTGGCTGGAAAAACCAACTTAGAGGTTGGCTGGATTAAACCAACAACCCTGCTAAGCCCAGGATAAGGATCCAGGCTGCAGGACGTTTGGTCGGAATAACCAAACACTTAATTCTAGGTTGGCTGGAAAAACCAACTTAGAGGTTGGCTGGATTAAACCAACACCCCTCCTAAGCCCAAGATAAGGATTCAGGCTGCAGGACGTTTGGTCAGAATAACCAAACACTTAATTCTAGGTTGGCTGGGAAAACCAACTTAGAGGTTGGCTGGATTAAACCAACACCCCTCCTAAGCCCAGGATAAGGATCCAGGCTGCAGGACGTTTGGTCGGAATAACCAAAACACTTTATTCTAAGTTGGCTGGATTAAACCAACTTTTATTACTCTTCAGCTGAAGTAAGGGTATAGGCTAAAGAGTGGTTGGCTGGATTAAACCAACTCTTTGAACTCTTCAGCCGAAGTAAGGGCATAGGCTGAAGAGTGGTTGGCTGGATTAAACCAACTCTTTGTACGCTTCAGCCGAAGTAAGGGTATGGCTGAAGAATGGTTGGCTGGATCAAACCAACTCTTTGTACTCTTCAGCCGAAGTAAGGGTATGGCTGAAGAATGGCTGGATTAAACCAACTCTGTGTAGTCTTCAGCCGAAGTAAGTATATCGGCTGAAGAATGGATGGCTGAATCAAACCAACTCTTTGTACTCTTCAGCCGAAGTAATTACATCGGCTTAAAAGTGGTTGGCTAGTAAGCAGTTGGAAAAGCATGTTCAAACAAGAAAGCAAACCGAGATAATAGTTGGAGCAATGGAAGTCATTGAAAACTCATTACAAAGGGCAATCATACAGATCAAAACCGGAATAAGTGTTGAACACAAAAGAAGATTTTCATTCATCAATAAAAGAGCAAGTACAAAGGAGGGGCCGCAGCCCGGTTACAAGTCCAAAACAAAAGAAAAAAGAAAATTACAGAATCAGTTGAAGAGATCTTCGAGATCGGCATCGATATCAACACGAGCACCGGTTCCAGAGGTCAAAGCAGTCTCGGTCTGGAGCTCAGTCTCTATTGGAAGCACGATTTCAGTCGTCAAGACTTCAACCGTTGGCTCCAACCGAGCTGACTGATCATTGGCTTGCTCATTGACAACTGGAGTCTCAGTTGGCTCATTTTTTTCTTCATCCTCAGACGCTTCAAGAAATTGCTTCTGAAGGTCGACAGCATACTCTGCCAGTGAGGCCGGAATGAAATACTGAGGAGCATTGTAGACCTCGGTTTCGGGCCCACAGCCGAGCTGCTCTACAGCACCTCTCCAGCCACACTTGAAGAACAAATCCTTGGCGGCCTCACATTGTGGAATATAGAGGACCTCCGCCTCCTTGAAACCTTCGGCGTTGGCACCATTCACCTTCTCCTTTAGCTCAGCAATCTCTGCGTCTTTTTTCCCTTCGAGCTTGACTAGCGCACGAAGGTACTTATCTTTCATCACGGCTAACGCCTTCTGTTTGTCAGCTTCAGCCGAGGTAACTAGTCTGGTTAGATGAGCTACCTCAGCCTCTAGCTTGGTCATTTTTTGTTGTGACTCCTTCAGCTCGGTTGTTTTTTCTTCGACCTCCGCCATGGCCTGCCTAGCTGTTTTCCTGAGCTCCAACACCTTTTGATGGGCAATTTGGCTCTTTTGAAGAGACTGAAATGGAAAGAAATCAATGACAAAACCGAACTGAAAATTGGTGAAATTTGAGAGACAAAAGGGGCATCTTACCAGGATCATGGATTTTGTGGCCGATCGAATGGCCCTTAGTTCGGTCAGGTGCTGGTGGTGTTCCATGTCTGCTGGAAGGCAAACACTCTTGGCAAGGTTGAATGCCATCAAGTGATCCTTCTCAGCAACCACCGAATTAGTGTCCTGGATATCTCGGTTCTGAAAAATCAGTTTTGGTGCCCACTTGGAGGAGCTAGCTCGGTCAGAGCGCTCCGGCTGCGGGCTCGGTGGAGGGCTTGGTGGAAGTGTAGTTTCTTCTTCGTCAGCAAGGCATGGCTCCATTGGTGTAGTTCGGGCACGCTTGCTGGGGCGAGATGATGAAGGTTGTTGGGAAGGAAGTGCCACAACCATTTCTTGGGTTTGGCTTGCTGGTGGTACCTCGACGCGGTTTGTTTTGGTGAGTAAGGCTCTTTCTCTGTTTCTTTTGGCCATCTCTTGTTCGGCGGTTAGGGGGATGAGGTTGATCTGGGGTAAAGTGGGGTCCGGTTTAGGGGCGTCCTCAAGCAGAAAGTCTGTTTCTCTGGCTTTTTGGCGACCGTTGTATCGGTATGTCGGCTCAAATTTAAGAAGTTTGGCCCAACTTCTTTTTGGAAAATGTAGTGCGGCGCGGAGTGTGTTCAGGTTGGGATAACTATACAAGGATTGAAGATGGGCTGAATCTACATAAATAAAAAAAATAAAAAAACAAACTGTTAGCTCGGTTCAAGAGCAGGTAACCGAAATAAAAGAGAAGCATGAAAGGAAACCGAAGTAAGTTATACCGGGGATTCCTTTGTTCCAGTTTATACTTCGGCCTGGGATCTGGGCTTGGTGGTCTTCAAAATTCCCAGATACCCAGAAGAAGTCGTCATCATTTAAATCTTTATCCGGTGTGTCCTTTATTATTTTCTCTCAGCAGCGGCGTATTCTTAAGTAATAGACCGAGCCGTCTTCTTTTGATCCTATAGAGTATTGGTGTAATATTTTGGCTAGACCGAGGTTAAGACCGGCTTGGTGGTTTAGTTCGGCTATTCCCATTATTATACGGTAAGAATTGATGGAAAGCTAGGTTGGGCATATTCTGGTTTGTCTAAGGAATTCACAGATCAAAGGTTGAACGGGGAATCTTAGTCCGGTTTCTATTATTGATAGGAGGGTGAAAGGTACATAGCCTTCTTTTTCCCATGGAACGATATCTTGTTCGGCCAGAATGAGTTGGACGTCGTCAGGGATGTTGTAATCCCTTCGGAATTCGGCCAGGCCACCAGGGGTTTCTACCAAAAACCTATACTTCCCCATTTATTTTATAAATTATGAATAAATTAGTTCGGTCGAAAAATTGTACTCAGTAGCTCGGTTGAGTGCGCGGAGGAGTGCCTGGGCAACCTAAGTCTGCAAAGTGGAAAACAAAGGTGTTAAGCACAGATCGTTGACCGTGCTACAAAATAGAAGCAAGAAAATGAGAAGTCCTACTTCGGCTATGTAGGATGTTACAGGTTCTATCTCAGTTACAACAAGGCACTTGGTAGCTCGGGTTGAACAAGGGGTTTGTTAGATCGGTCCTAGCGGACGATTCGTTATCTCGGTTAAAGGAACTGTTCTGTTAGACCGGTTGAGCTTCTAGGGGCAGCTTTATGAGTTTGGTCTAAAAACTAAGAAAGCTGGTTTAGCCCCAAAGACTTAGCTCGGTCGAAATTACGGTTTTCTAAGTATACTAAGTTCAGACTTAGTTCGGTTTGATATTTCGGCTAAGGTAAACCAAGCGATGGTTTGACTTATTAAAGCTAATTGGGCAACATGAAGTGTTATTTCGGTTGACAGTCTGCCTAAATTTGACATCAACTACAAACAACTTTCTATTCCGGTTGCATCATAATTTTGGATCAAAAACCAGTGTTTCTCAGGTTATTGTGTATGATCAAGTGTTCTTATTGCTAAATTTTTTCCAGAAGTGAACAAAGCAAAAGCGAGTGGAATGAAAGTGTTTTTCAGAAACATAGACCTAAAACCTATGGATAAAAACAAAATACGAAAAACAAGAACAAAGAAACAAGTTTGTGATGCTTACCAGATAAAGAGGAAGGAATTGGAGGTGGGAGCAACAGCAACAGTGAAGAACGTGAACTCAGGGAGCTTCAAAGACTGCAAAGTTGAAGAGCAATGGAGGAATCAGAGAGGAATAGAAGGGTTGAATGTTGAAGGTAGATGATTTGAAAGAAAACAAAAGGGTCTTTTGTTTTGATGAAAAGACCTAATAAGCGGGAACTGTTCAAATTTTGCGAAGTACGAGGGCGGCGTGACAGCTGCAAAGGGCCAATCAGAACCTGCCACGTGTCACTAGGAGGGGAAGCGATTCAGTTTCTGTACCTGAAGGGACGTTTTGACCGGATAAGGATAGCTCGGCTGGAAAGGCTTAAGAATTTTTTAGCTTGGCTGGATAGGCTAAAGGGTTTTTTAGCTCGGTTGGAAAAGTTAAGAACTTTAGCCCGGTTTATAAACAGGTAATCCCTATCATGCTACGCAGATGGAATTAAGGGGCAATTGTGAGGGTAATTTATATGGAAATTGGGCCACAATATGAAGGGCTGAGTAAATGGGCCATAGAGTTAGATCGGTCTAGGAGATCCTTGAGGTTACTCCGGTCCCGAAGAGCTTATGGAAAGATCGGTCGGCGCACAAAGTTATCTCGGTCATAACCCGGTGCGGTTATCTCGGTCACCATGGCAGAATAGGCGCAGTTAGCTCGACCGCACTATTTGGAACCAAAGGACGATGGAGATATAGCAGGCCTCACTCTTAAATTGGCTCGGTCCTAGTTTATTATGGTTAGCTCGGTCTCGGCAGGGAAATCGAGGTACAAACTGCGGAGTAAAGGACCAGGCTAGTTGAAGCTCAGTCATGGTTGCTGGCATAGCATGGTCATGTTATTTCGGTCATATGGTAGTTCGGCCGTGGTAAAACCATCTCACTTGGTTTAAGCAATGAGGGGGGTGTTGGAGGATAAGCATTATCCTTCAGGAGTGTGAATCCTAGGAGGCCTCTGCATGGAGGAGTAAAAGTCCTACTAGGATTGTGCCATACGAAACCTATAAAAGCTCACAAATATCACCTATGGAGAGGTAACGCAACTTTGATTTTCGAATATACAGAGCTTTTGTCTATTTGTCTAGTTGGCTGACTTAGGCATCGAAGAGGTTTCCGACACACACCTGCCAGCTAGCTCACGTTTGTATTTTCAGGTAGTAGAGCGATGTCGTACGGAGGAGTGCAGACTTGGTCAACAGGATTATACGAGAAGGTTTATTTTTTTCTCGTACAATTACGAAGCCTGATCTATGGATTCATTGCATAGTGTCTGGTTGTGACAACATTATGCCTTTTGCTGCATCTTTTGTCTATGCCCTAAAAAAGTATAGGGAGATAAAGTCTATTGGTTGAAATTGAAGATTTGGTGGTTTGAGGGTTTTATTGCTATTGTCCGAAACAAGTATTGCCCTATTGCCCTAAACAAGTGTTATTTGGGGATTTTGTTGCTATGAGGAATCCTCATGAAAGATTTGGTGGACAGGATTCTTGGCCGCCTAAAATGGAAGAGTTTAATGAATATTTGCTTAAATCAGATTTGGAAGATCTTGGGTACTTTGGCCATCAGTTCACTCGGTCAAATAAGCAAGAGGGGTGAGTATATCTCCACAAAAATAGATAGGTTGCTTGTCAATTTGGAGTGGGTCACTAAATTCTGTTATGTGGCTGCTGAATTTGCTGCACAAGAGGGTCAGATCACACTTTTCAGCTATCCTGCATATGAAGTTAGCAGAGCGAAGATCAAAGAAGCCTCTCAAATTTTTAGACTGTTGGGCAGCACGTTATATGTTTATTCCTTTGGTGGAGGTGGTGTGGAACCAAGACACTCAGCCCCGTTTGTTTTGGGCTATAGGGAGGGTATTGGGACTAGTAATACCATGTTTGTTTGAAGAGATAGCCTTGGGACTATTAGTCCCTTGGTATTACTAATACCCTTGAAAGGGGGATTGGTAAGGAGGAGATAGAGATGATATTAGAAAATAGTGAGGGAATTAGAAATTTTTTTATTTTTTATATATTGAGAATTTTTTTTAAATATAATGTTTAATTTTTTATATTTTTTTATTTGTTTTATTATTTTATATAAAAATAATTTAACAATTCCTCACTATCAATTCCCTCACTATTAATCTCCTCACTAACAATCCCCTCACTATCAATTCCCACCATTCTATCTTCCAAAATAAACGGAACCTCAGGAAACTCCTATGTTTCTAGTCTGCCACAAACTTAAGAAGTTGAAGGTAGAACTTAAGATCCTCAATACCAAGGTGTTTAGTGATCTGTCTAGAAGATTGGATGTCTCGAGTGCTAAGTTGATTAGGTGCCAAGGGGATCTTGACGAGACTCCACAGCATGTAACTCTGCAACAACAAGAAAGGGGAATGTTGACAAGAATTTTTTTTTTTTTAAATATAACTTATTTTAATAATATGTTAAATGTCACATCAATTAGTAAGAAAACAAGTATGAAACTTTATTTGTTGGTATAGTAGTAATCATATTTTTATATAAAAATAAAGAAACTAATAAATGAACTAATAGAATAGTTGAGTTCAAGTTTTATGGTTTTGTAATATAATTTATTCTCTATTTTTCTCTATGTATGTATATATATATGACCCAAAATTTGATTGATGATGAAACATATGTTTCATAAATCTAGATGCGTGCACAACTTGCATACCACCGTACCAAGGACTATATGTATACATGCACTGAATAAGGTTATCTTTCTTTTAAAAAATGCCAATTTTCATGTGAAGGTGTCTCTTCACTTTTGGAAAAGGGACTCCAAAATCAGAGGTAGCTCAGCCTAGTCATTTTTAAATTTATCCATTTTGTTTTCTCATTGATTTACACTTGGTTTGTTTTGACAAAAATAAAAAATAAAAATCATGTGTTTGAAATTTATTTTTAATAGAAATTGTATTATGTTTAATTTCAATTTTAAAAATAATTGTCATGATACAATCAGGAGGGATACATACCCTTAAATTTTAAAATTTTAGTTTAGTTTTTTAGTTTCAAAAATATTTTCAATTTTGCCTTTTAAAATTTTATATATGTGCTCCCCTTAATTTTTCTTATTCTTCTTCCAACAAACTTGACACTCCATTAACTAGAACACCGACACAGATTGACTTCATATTTGTTCCACAAATAAATCAAAGAAAGTTTTTCATTTTTTAATTGTGTTGTTTATCGGCATTTTCATTTTCATTTTTATTCCATTTCTTGTTGCTTGAGAGTTGTATAGATTTGAATGCTATGATGTTTTGTATTGATATATATAATATTGGAATAGTTTTGAAATATTCATAATTGATTTTTTTTTTTGGATTAAAATGTCAAATTGAGCCTTGTGTCCCAAACCTACTGATCCAATAATTTATCTTAGTATTTGCTACCCTCAATCAAAATCCTGATTCTATCACTAGTGATCACGACAGTGGAGGAGTGAGGGGTGGTGTGGTATGGAGATGGTGGCGGCGGTAATGGTGATAATAGTCGGTTAACCTCAATGAGTTGGCCTAGTAGGCAAAACTTGGACTCTAGGAGTGTACTCCCTCCGGGCCTCATATTCAATATTCACTAGTAATAATAAACTCTTTAGGGCCATGTCCACGGGGCGTTCACCCTAATTTTAAATGGGGCCCCGCAATTGGGAATAGGATTGGTCTCTCAGTATTAGTCAAGTTGTGCATTAGCTAGTGCGAACACCCGCTTATCAAAAAATAATAATATATTGTTGGTTAATTTTTATTTTTTTATCATATTAGAAGAAAATACAAATGCTTTTAAAAAAAAAAAAAATTTGCCAAAAGAAATAAAGCATAAAATGAAGTTAAATGTCTTTCCCTTGTGATTATGCATCAAGGACCTCTTTATGTTAGATATTGGATGTCTCAAAATGATGTGATGAGCTGTTGAGGTATACTTCATGTTTGAAAGCACAAAATGACTGTTGAAACATTTTTGCTTCTGAAAAAAAATGACAAGCCACACACACACACACATGTTACTTCACTTTACAAAGCTTATGGTATAATCCCTTTCTTATAGTTTGTACACAGCTACAAATATCAATGTATATAATACCCTTTTCATCACATTCAAATAGTGAAAAAGAAAAAATAAATTAAAGAATAGAAAAGAAAAGAAAAGGGGAAAAAATCATATATATCATAGTGTATGATAAACAATGTAGCAAAGGCAACAAAATTGCAGAAAGTTTGAAGATGGTCGGTAGTGATAATGTACAATAATATTCGTATTCTAGGAGATAAAATTCTTTTAGAGGCAAGACAACAAGTGTTAGACAGTAAGAGGAGCCTTGAAGTTAATGGCCCTAGGTAGGAGAATATCTTCATTGTTGCTTACTACTGGGATCTTAGTGGATATGGGTCCCACTTTCTCCAGGTATCTTTTCTTTTGGTTATGGAGATTTGATGGAGTCACATGATTAAAATTTGCCAAACTATGTTTGAATGAGTTGGTGAGGAGCTGTCTATGTTCTGTTGTTGCCTAGAATTGTGCCCAAATTGGTGGTGAGGACCTCTCCTATTTTCAAAGTTTGAATGAGTTGGTGAGGAGCTGTCTATGTTCTTTTGTTGCTTAGAATTGTGCCCAATTTGTTGGTGAGGGCCTCTCCTACTTTTAAAACAATTAGTGTACGTAGAATAAAAATAAAATGAGACAGATATTTTATAAGGAATTTATATATCTGTCTTATTCTATATTTTTAGTAGTGCTATTATAAAAATTATCCAGCACTATTTGTTGTCAATAGGGGATAGGCTAAGCACGTCTGTCAACGGTTTATAAGTTAACCTATCTTAATGCAATCCCTGCTATTGGACTAACCTCTACACGATTTGGATGACGTTCCACTTCTCCTAACATTATTCTACCCTTTATTGGCACAATCCCAGGAATATATAAATACATATGATACAATTATATAATAAACAAATTACGACTTATATGGTCTCATGTGTTACAGTTGGGGTGGAGGCCTAATGGCGGCCGCCCACACACAGATATGCTCCTGTATTTGCTGTTGAATTATGTTTATTTGTTGTTTACAGAATACTACCGGTTGTGTAGCCCATGGCTGAAGATATGAATCTTGAAGAAATTTTAAATAATTATTACAACTTGTAATATAAAATTCTAAAACTTTTAATAAATCTACAAGAATATCAACAAAGGGCATACATCAAAGAAAGAAATACTTACAATCACAATCTTCAAAGCAGATTAATTCTTCAACACATAATTTATATATAGGAGAAATGTTTACAAGAAAAGAGAGAGAGAGAGAGAGTTAGTTTATGCTAAAACTTGAAATTTAAAAACTTATGCTTACAGACACACTCTGCCTCAACAAGGGTGAGGTCCTTTCCTTTTATAATACAGAAAAGAAAATGATAAGATAAGGTGGAGGACATGTGGCTTGTCCTGGATGGTTGGAGTCGATCTTCCTTATCCTCAAGCTGAGTTGATATTATTTTAATTCGGCATCCTTATCTTTAATCTGTTGGTAGCTGACTGGATGGCGAACAAAATATCTGCTTTTCTGAAAGTTGATGTACTGGTTTTTGTTTGTTTATGCCGACGGTTTTGCTGGTGGGGGACAAAGCCTATCAAGCTTTGCCTTTACCTTTTTTTTTTTTTTTTTTATATCTTTTTCTTTGTTTATTTTGTCTGCAATCATACTGGTAAGTGAATCCCAAAAATCACCAAAATTGGATTCGTCATCTTCTGGTACTTGTGATTCTCCGATTAAAATAGTAAATTCATTTTCATCATGGTTAGGATCTTTATGATCTTGGCTGCTGCCAACAAATTTCATGGAGGTATCATCATTGGAAATAGTTTGGAGAAATTGTTCCTTCATAAAATCCATACTTTTAATAATTAATTCTGTTTCTGACAAATTAGTATATTTTTGTCGTAATTCTGTTTGGATTTGTAAGAATGGATTTTGAGTAACTAGTTGGCTGGGAATAGTTTTGGGAATAGCATCCCAACAGGCTTGAAAATGTGCCTTGATTTTCTGGATAGTTTCTGGTAGAGTAGGGCTCATACCTTTATCCCACTATCTCACAAAGAAAACTCTTTTGCAATGTGGGATCTTATTCTGATAATCATATGAATGCCTATAGTATCAATCTTAGTAATAGGCATTAAGAGATATAAAAATGGTGTTCCCAAAATAATAGTTGGAGACATATTTTTGATAACGACAAAAGATGTAGATAAACAAATACCTTGATTACAGATAAGAGCTTCAGGTATTTTATACTTGATATGCATAGAATTACCACTAGCACTAGTAAGTGATTGGGTAGTTTTTTGAAAATTCAGAATTAATCCTTCCTACATACAATTCATGTCAGCACCACTTTCAACAAGGGCAACTGCATCTTTGATAATAAAGTCAGGTTGAATAACAAAAGTGATACGAATATATCATTTCTGAAATGCAACCTAATTAACAAGCATCAAATACTAATTATTTTTTTGTTTAGAAGTTTCTGGAGCAATATTTTTTTGTTTTGCAGTTTTAAGCTGATGTATATCGGCTTGTATAGCTTGGTTAGCAGTTTGAAGATGCCTAATTTCTATTTTAAGACATTAATTTCCGTTTTTAAGTCTTGAATGGTGATTGGTTTTTCCATAACAGGTTAGGACTATATTCTATCCAAAACATCCTTCATGCTGTAAGATTGAAGGGGAATTAAAGGAGGTTCAATACTAGCTTTCTGTTGTTGATAACAAATTTCTAAAAATTTTAGTTTCATTTCTAGATCCTTAATTTGCTTAGCAAGATCTAATATGGATTTCTGATCATCAGTTAAAACATGACTACTAGGACCCCAAGGTCCAAACCATTCAATTCAACAATAGATTTCCAATAATTGATTTCAAAAATCTTGTTCAGATTTGTAGAACAAAAACAATTAGGTTCTGGTATATTTGGCTTATCACTAGAGGTAGATGGAGAGTATAGATTAGCGAGTCCATCTGACTCAGAGCTAGTGTCTGATTCTTCTTCAGATAAAGTCTGTAATAACTATTGAGCGATAGTAGGATCTAAAGACATTTCATTAATTTTCTGTTTTAATTTTGATCTACATCGATTAGCATAATGTCCAGTTGTGCCACACTTATAACATTTAATATCTTTTTTTTTCCTGTGGATTTCCTGATTTGAGGAGAAAACTTTTTCTGGTGAGAGGTTGAAGGAACACTTTTGATTATTTTTTTTTTTTGGTAGTATTTACAATACTATTTGGAAGGCTTTCTGTGATAAGGTTGTCCGGTTTTTGATGGGTACTAGATCTTGGTGTCATAGGCAAACTGATCACAAAATTCACCTAACTCTTTTTTACCGGTAAGATTCTATTATTTCATCTGATACTGAAGTTTAAGGTCATAGTACAAAGAAAGACCTTCTTCTAATATTACACCAATGAGTTGGCCATAAGTGTACTAATCATAAGGAATAGCCATACGATCATGCCGATCCCGGAGTTTTTTCTAGACCTTTTCAGCAAAAAAGGTAAGAAGACCATCAATAAATTTGGCTTTCCAATGTTCACCATTAGCATCAGGGCGCTGCATAACTTTCATTAAGAACACATCTTTATACCAATGAAAATGGGTTAAAGATGGACATTGAAGATTCTGGAGGAGTTCGCGACTACGGTCATTGCTAACAGTGTCTGTTCCAATAAAATAATATATAGTAGTTTGGACTAAGGTATAAACTGCATCCTCGTATTGACTAGCAGTATTAGTAACTGGATTAGTTTCAATTTTGATGGCATTTAAAACTTCATGTTGTTGATCGAAAGTGAGAACATTATCCCACCACCCTTTCAGGATACCTGTAAATCCATTGATAATGAATCTAATGATCTGATGGTTAGAATTATTATTTTGTTTACATATTGTTGCATACATAATGATTTGATGTATTAATTCAAATATCTGGTATCTAGAATAACCACCTAAATTCCATTCATAGACGGTTTTTCCATGATAAGAGTTTTGGGCATGAAAGAAATCTTCTTCATAAAGAATATCTTATGGGATAGGTCTATGATAATAATACCTACTAGATCCTGTTAAGGTTGTTCGCCCTATTTGTTTGGGGAAGACAATTCGATTAACAAATTGCATATCTTGAAAATTATTTTGAATTTCATAAATTAGGGAATGGGCAATTTCCTCATCTTCCTAATTTGGAGTCTGTTGAGTAGACGACATATTTATAGAGCTACCTCCTAGTGCAGATTTCCCTATATTTAAATCATTCATTTTTTTCAAAAGGGTATCCATGAATTCATTATCCTGTTTAGAAGAACATAACTTAAAATTGGTTACTTTTAATGGTGGCTTTATGTTGACTGGTTCAAGCTTAGGATCAGCTATAGGTACCATCCTATGATTTTTAAAAGTATCAATGGTTTCCTCAATTCTGATTAATTGTTTGCCAACTGTTTGAAGACATAAATTAGTATAATTATTCTGTTTTATTAATGGTACAATATCTTTAATCTGTAAAGACTCTTTCTAAGCCATTCTGGAGGGAGTTTCCACATAAGCTATGATGACTAACGGTTGATGAGACGCATCACTAGGAGCTAAATCTAAAGACTGTGGTGGTGGATGAACAAAAACTATTTTTTGACCACCTACTGTTTGCCATGTTCTCTGTATATTTTCCAAGTCATTAATCTGGGATATTGGAATAGATTCCATAACTGTGCTAAATTCATAGTACCATTCTAGAAAAGGTCAAAGAGTTTAATATTTCTCAAGATGATAATGATACTGATTTTTTAACTGTTGAAGTTCATGTTTAGTATGGTTATTAAAATACCATAATCGAAATTCCTAATATTTATCCTGCATAAAATCTTGGTTCAATTGTTTTCTAATTGCACTTCCTGGTGTAAAATCCATTAAAGTTCAAAATTCATATCATTAGCAGTTGGGCTTTCAAGCCTTCTGGTTTCATAAACTCCATGAGGAATTTGGTTTTCTAATATGTGAACACCTTGGATTGGGGTTTCAAGGAGAAGGTCAGGGGAAGGCTGACTAGGAGGCCTAGAAGGCATTCCTTGGTTTACAGATTCTATGGGTTCAGATATAGAATGTCTAGAGGATTTAGGTAAATCTACTCGATAAGGCAGATTAAAGGAGTGAATATATCATTCATAATATGTTGAAATTCTGAAGGAGCTTTTTTTTAATCCAAATGGCATAACATTCCATTCAAAATGCCTAAATAGAACTGTAAAAGCAGTTTTATAGTGGTCTTGTTCAGCAATTTGTACTTGCCAAAATCCTGATTTAAGATCAAACTTAGAGAATATAACAGCATCTTGTAAACCATCTTAAAGATCTTTTTTATTCTGAATTGGATATCTAATCTATTTTAAAGCATCATTAAGAGGTTTGTAATTAATTACCAATCTTGGCACACCTCTTTCTATTTCTGCATTTTTATTAACATAAAATGTTGTACAGCTCCAAAGGAAATGGCTAATTTGGATTAATTTTTTCTGGAGGAGAGAATAAATTTTTGTTTTGCAAAGTTGAAGATAGTCTTTTTTCATTTGACTGGGTCGAGCTTTGGTTGGGATAAGTTTTTCATCAAAATTGGATTCATAGGGAAGAGAAGCAATATGACGTTTTCATTCCCAAAAAGCATTAGGAAGATCACTACAAATCTCTGTTTGAAATTCTTTTTCAAGAAGCTTGATTTTATTCTATAAAGAAAGTTGTTTTAACCGTTGTTCAGTTGTAAGAAGATGAATTTTGGTTTAAAGAAAATTAATTTATTTTTTGTATCATAAAAGGGGAGGACCTCACCCTTGTTGAGGCAGAGTGTATCTGTAAGCATAAGTTTTTAAATTTCAAGTTTTAGCATGAACTCTCTCTCTCATCTTGTAAACATTTCTCCTATATATAAATTAAGTGTTGAAGAATTAATCTGCTTTGAAGATTGTGATTGTAAGTATTTCTTTTCTTTGATGTATGCCCTCTGTTGATATTCTTGTAGATTTATTAAATGTTTTAAAATTTTATATTACAAGTTGTAATAATTATTTAAGTTTTCTTCAAGATCCGTATCTTCAACCGTGGGCTACACAACAGGTAGAATTCTGTAAACAACAAATAAACATAATTCAATAGCAAATACAGGAGCATATCTATGTGTGGGCAGCCGTCATTAGGCCTTCACCCCAACAGTAACACATGAGACCATATATGTCATAATTTGTTTATTATCTACTTGTATTATGTGTATTTATATATTCCTGGGTTTGTGCCAATAAAGGGTAGAATAATGTTAGGAGAAGTGGAACGTCATCCAAGTCGTGTAGAGGTTAGTCCAGCAGTAGGGATTGCATTAGGATAGGTTACCTTATAAACTGTTGACAGACGTGCTTAGCCTAGCCCCTTTTGAGCACTTAGCTGGTATCAAAGCCAAGTTTATACATAAACATAATACATATCTATGGTACTTAAATTATACATATATGGTCACATACAATATATGGTAGAAGAAACAACCATCACAACAGTAGCTAATACAGTAGCTTCTACATCAGAAGCAGCAGAACTAGTAGCTTATCAGGATGTGAGAGAAGCCCTTGATAAATGGACAATCCCAAAAGTGAAACATGAAACTATTTATAAAATAGGAACCTTTGATTTTACTAGTAGAAAAATCATTAAAACTTTTCAACATGAAGTTCCTTTACAGAATGATGATGGAGTGATTCAATTACTACAAATACAGGATTTAGTAACTTTTCTGAAGAAATATAAATATGTCCACATAGGACTTGTCAGATAGCTTTTAAACCCTTAACTCTGTTAGGACAAAATACCAGTCTTACTTGTACACTCAGGGATGGTCAACGGTTTATAAGGTAACCTGTCCTAATGCAATCCCTACTGTTGGACTAATCTCTACGCGACTTAGATGACGTTCCACTTCTCCTAACATTATTCTACCCTTTATTGGCACAAACCCAGGAATATATAAATACACATAATACAAGTATATAATAAACAAATTATGACATATATGGTCTCATGTGTTACTGTTGGGGTGGAGGCCTAACGGCGGCTGCCCACACACAGATATGCTCCTGTATTTGCTGTTGAATTATGTTTATTTGTTGTTTACAGAATTCTACCTATTGTGTAGCCCACGGCTGAAGATAAGAATCTTGAAGAAATTTTAAATAATTATTACAGCTTGTAATATAAAATTCTAAAACATTTAATAAATCTACAAGAATATCAACAGAGGACATACATCAAAGAAAGAAATACTTACAATCACAATCTTCAAAGCAGATTAATTCTTCAACACTTAATTTATATATGGGAGAAATGTTTACAAGATAAGAGAGAGAGACACACAGAGAGAGAGAGAGAGAGAGAGAGAGAGAGAGAGAGAGTTTATGCTAAAACTTGAAATTTAAAAACTTATACTTACAGACACACTCTGCCTTAACAAGGGTGAGGTCCTTCCCTTTTATAATACAGAAAAGAAAACGATAAGATAAGGTGGAGGATAGGTGGCATGTCCTGAATGATTGGAGTCGATCTTCCTTATCCTCAAGCTGAGTTGATCTTATTGTCATTCAGCATCCTTATCTTTAATCTATTGGCAGTTGAGTGGATGTTAGACAAAATATCTACTTTTCTGAAAGTTGAGGTATTGGTTTTTGTTTGTTTATGCCGACGGTTTTGCTGGAGGGGGAAAAAGCCTATCAAGCTTTGCCTTTACCTTTTTTTATCTTCTTCTTTGTCTATTTTGTCTGCAATCATATTGGTAAGTGAATCCCAAAAATTACCAAAATTGGGTTCGTCATCTTCTGGTGCTTGTGATTCTCCGGCTAAAACAGCAAATTCATTTTCATCCTGGTTAGGATCTTCATAATCTTGGCTTTTGGTAACAGATTTCATGGAGGTATCATCATTGGAAATAGTTTGGAGAAATTGTTCCTTCATAAAATCCATACTTTTAATAATTAATTATGTTTCTGACAAATAAGGATATTTTTGTCGTAATTCTGTTTGGATTTGTAAAAACGGATTTTGAGTAACTAGTTGGCTGGGAATAGTTTTGGGAATAGCATCTCAACAGGCTTGAGAATGTGCCTTGATTTTCTAGACAGTTTCTGGTAGAGTAGGATTCATACCCTTATCCCACCATCTCACAAGGAAAACTCTTTTGAGATGTGGGATCTTATTCTAATAATCACACTGAAAGTCCTATTTCCAAATCCATAGAATACAAAAATAGATTGTGAAATGGTCTAAGGATTTTGTGATAGAAATATCCTTATTTACTGGTAAATGGGAATATGCAGCATGCCATTCATTATAGGCTTCCCTGATTGGTACTGGTAGAACTTCTAACTGTAGTCCAAATTTATCCCACCAAACGAGGAACCAAGAAAGGACATTGTTTTTTAGGACATCAGAGCAGTTACGGATAAACCAAGAATGGTTATTAATAGGATTCTGGTAGGAACAAGTTTGAGTAAAAGCATCGATATAGTCCCAATAACTATACCGTGTTTCCTTGTTACGAATATCAAGTTTCCTGGTAGTATGTGGATGGATGCCTCATGTGGTAATGGGCATAATGTTTTTGATAGTGATTTTGCTATACTGAATTGGGCTAGCTGTTTTAGAGGGATCATGTAAAGTATGCTTGATCTCCGTTGCTTCTGTTTCAATGAGTATCTGTTCATAAACATATCTGTATTAGTCAAAATATGGAGAAAATTCTACGTAGTAAGATACCTATGCTTGATTTCCCATGGATCTAACATCCATTGTTCATCTGCTGGTTCAATATAGAGGACTGTTTCCTTAGTAATACTGTTAGCGATATACTATTCTTCAGTCTTAAGAAGAATATCCTTAACTGTTTGACTGGATTCACCTTTACTGATAGAGCCTTGCAGCCTTGGAAATTCTGTTTGGTAGTAGGCCTCAGCGGACCCGGCCTCTGCTAGTGATGAGTTTCCTGGGCCTTGTAAATATTCACGGGTTAGAAAATTGGGTAATGAATTATGATCACCTTTAATATATTCAATATCAAAGTTGAATACTGATAAAATACTTTGCCATGTAGCAAATATCTGTTTAGATGCTAAATTTAAAACATCTCTTTTTAAAATTTGTTTAGCTGCAGAACAATCAACTCGAATAAAGAAATGTTGATTAAGAAGATCATCCTAGAATTTGAGCACACATTTGACAATGGCCAAACATTCCTGTTTAATAGTTGGATAATTTAAAGCTGGTCCTTTCCAACTACCGGAGTGAAAATGTAAAAGTTGTTCTGTTGAAGTGGTAGGGTTAACTTGTTTCAAAATACCACCATAACCCTAGTTAGAAGCATCTGTTTCAACAATTTTCTTCCATGATGGATTAGGAAGATGAAGGCAAGGAAGTTGCTTAACTTTAGCCTTAATTTTCTATACAGCTTGGGCATGTTCCACAGTCCAAGGAGAAGGGTTTTTCTATAACCAATTATATAAGATGGATGCATCCTTAGTTAATTGATGATAATAGTCTCATATACAATTTAGACTTCCTAAAAATCGCTGTAACTAAGTTTTATCTTTAATTTCATCAGGAAATTTAGATGCAAACTCTATGCTTCTGTCAATAGGTATAATACTACCATTATGAATATTATGACTCAAAAATCGTACGATTGTTTGGAAAAGTTTCATTTTTGGTGTAGAAATGACCAGACCATTTATGATAATAACATTCTTAAAAATAGTAAGATGTTTGATATGCTAATCAATGGAAGATGAAAAAAATAAGAAAATCATCTATGTAACATATTGTAAATGTTGTATAAGTGTAGACACTCCATTTTTGATTGCCCATAAGATATGGGTGCTACTGATTGCTTACTTGATGGTGCAGGCTATCTTGTGCAAAGGGTTCGATTTCTTCGGCAAGGAGAGCGTCAAATCCCAAACCTCACACCCCTTTTTGGACCAAAGCCTTTTGACCAAAATTATTTTTAGACCTTAAAACCCTCTCTTTCAAAATATTTTTGAAAAAAAGTTTCTACGATATTCCGAGGCTCGCATTTCGTTAAATGTTGCGCTTTTTAGTAAATCGAGCAAGGACAAAGTGGAAATGAATGAAAGAGAGGTGAACTCTTTGGAACAAATCTTTAAAACACCTTATTTAGGGGTTTGGAGTTGAAGAAAATTGGAGGAGAGGGAAGAAACCTAGTTGGGGGAAGAAGTTGGGCATGGACCGTTAAGAGAGAGTCGAGCAACCCTTACTAAATCAGGCCTATCCATTTGCACACTTAGATTTTAGCTATGAGACCACCACCATTGGAAAGCTTACTTCTAGGGCTTCAGTTTAGACTCAAGAATGACCTGCAAAGGAGTCTAGATGAAAGAGATATGCCCGTTTGACGTCGAGGCCAGAACCAGTTTTTTCTGTTGGCCACTAGTAGAGTGTGCCGGCCACAAATGGAGCTTGCTGGCCATAGGTCAGCCAAGAGTGACCCTTGTCGGCCACAAATGGTGGCTGGTCGGCCACCAATGGTGGCCGGTCGGCCACAAGTGTCCAGAAAGCTCAGAATTTGCAGATCTTTTCCTCTAGCTGTTTCACACTGCTCCAACTATCTCTAATTCAGATATTTTCGACCTGAAGCTCATATATTTCTATATATGGAGGCCATATCTCTCATATTTAAAGGTTAGCAAATTTTGGGAGCCTCTCTCTCTCTAAAAATCCTCTCTCTCTACAATTCTCTCTCTCTCTTGCCCTTTTGTGCATAGAAGTAGAGATACATTTCTCCTTTATCTAGACATCCTTGACCAAAGTTGTTTATCTCTGGGCTGAGATTCCTTGGGACTTTCTTTGAGCTTTGGAAAGTGTTTTCAGCTTGATTTGGTGCCTCATTTGTGCCTAAAATGTGCTTGGCTTCAAGAGGTATAACCCTCACCTTTTAAACTTGTTTTGCATAGCTTGTTTCACCATCTTTTGTACTGTTTTTGGTCTGGTTTTGAACTACAAAAACCTCTGTTTTTTAGTCCTAAAAATGGTTTAAGGCCTTTTTGTGTTGAGGGGTGGTCCACCTTTCTAATTGTCTAATTGTGTGAGCTTTTATGCCATTTTTAGCATACTCAAATCAAACTTTTTGGGCCTTTAAACCACTGAAATTCAGAGTTATTTCAGTGGTGGAAAGCATGTTTTGAAGTCCAAAAATGGAGGGATTAGCCTCCCCTCCTTGTGTCTCTTTTCCATGCCTAGTTAGCATTACATAGTAGCATGATTTTGCGGCTTAACTTAGCTTAATTTCAGCATGTTTTAGGCTCTGTTTTGATATATTTCAACTTTTTTTTTGGTTGGTTGGAGCACTTGTCGCTTGCTTTTGGTGCTTGTAGTGTAATTGAGCTTACTAGTCTAGTATGCTTAATGAGTTAGCCTATTATTCTAGCTTGTTTTAGCTTAACTCCAACATATTTTTGCTACTGTTTTGGCATGCTTTAACTCTATTTTGGGTCGGTTAAGTCTTTCGAGGCTTGTTTTGCATGGCTATAGTGTAATGTCCTTCATTAGTTCATTGTTTTGAGGCTTTGAGCATGAAGTGTTTGAATTGTTTGCATGTTGTAGCCTCATTTTGCATGTATTTTCAGCATCATAACCTCTATCATGTGTTCATGTATTTCACTCTTTCATTACTTTTAAGAGTTGTGCTTTGAGTCTCATTTGCAAACTAACATGCGAGTATGTTTTTCTAGCCTTTTGTGCCTAAATCTCAGCAAGTTTTAGCCACTGTTTTGACATGTTCTAACTCTATTTTGAGCTGGTTTGGTCAATTAAGCTTTGTATTGCATGCCTCTAGTGTAGTGCTCTTCACTAGTTTAGAGTTTTTGGCTTTTGAAGATGTTGTGCATGAGTTGCTTGCATGTTGTAATATCATTTTTCATGCCATTTCAGCAATGAAATATCTGCAACCTCCCTCATTTCTTCACTTTTCATTTACTTTGAGGGTTGGTTAATCTTAAGGTTGCGTTTAAGCTTGATATAGAGCTTGTGCTTAATGGTTTTAACCTTCTTTTGAGGGTTCCTCCTAACCAAAGGCATGATCTCTCTCATGTCTTACACCATCCTTTGGTTGACCCCCCTTTCTAATTAGACGACTTTCACTTTGGGACTTAACCTGTTAAACGACTAATTGGTAATGTAAAATGTGTAAACAAAATGAGCCAAATAAAACTTGAGTAAGATAAGCATGTTATGTTGCATTGCATGTGTTTGGATCTGACGTTAATCCAAACACAAGAAAAATGGGACATTTCATACTCAAAGTGATGAAATGTCCCACTTTTTCTTAGTCACCATCACCCTTGATCATGCATGATAGGGTGGTGGTCCTTTGAGTCTTATTTGTGCATTCATTAAGCTTGTACAAGCTTGACTCTTTGGCCATCATACATTGAAAATGCTTGATTTGTGGCTTGAGAGCCAAGTGCTACACTCATTTGAGCTTGAGAAATGATAAGGAGGGTGGCAGTACACACATTCCTTGAAAAATGCATTGCTTTGCCTCTGTTGCTCTTTGTTGCATCAAAAACAAAAGTCTAGAAAAATGGGTGGCTGACCAGCCACTTGAAGTAGCCGGCCAGCCACTTAAGCTAGCTGACTGGCCACTAGTCAATTTTTGTGCAAATGTGTTCCTGTGTTGGAGAAAAGGCAATCTGGAAGTTGGTACAATGTTCAGCGATCACAACAAGTTCAAACAGAGGCAACCGATGGCAAGGTGATGGATTTTCGGGAGGAAGTCAACCAAGCATGCATGTCTCCCTCGCCTTCGAGGCCATTTACTTGCTTTATTTAAATTTCTTTAATTAGCTTAGCATAGCTAGTTATTCAATTCATTTTGTAATATCTTAATTAGCTTAGCATAGCAAGTTATTCAATTCGTGTTGTAATAATTAGCTAGAATAGTTAATTAGTTGTTTTGTAATAATTAGCTTAGCTTAGTATAGCTTAGCTTATTCATTCAAACCCTCCTTCGAGAGGGCATAATGTTGTAATAAGTGTGCGTGTGTATGTGTATGTCTTCCAACCAACCGTCTTTCTCCCTTTTATTTAACCGCTTACGATGGTTAGTTTAGGGTCATATTTTGATTAGCATACCTTATGCTTGCATGTTTGCATCATTCATTTGTCTTGCATGCACCGGGCTCGGCGCATTATTCAAACTACATTGTAATTCAATGTTTATTTGAATACGTGTCCTAAAGCATGTCATCAAAGTGTTGCAAATACCATGATTAGGTAGCCGAGCCTATTAAATTGCATATTGCATGTGTTGCATTAAGCATCGTTAACATAGTTAGGATCATACATTGTTTTCTAACTAGTATTTGTTTTGGCTTGGAGTACTTGGTAAGTTTTACGCTTCAGCATACTTGCATGAGTGTGAGTGTTGCCATGATAGCATGCTTGCCATGAGGCTATTTGCTTAAATGCTTAACTACGTGAATGCCTATGGATGAATGCTTGATTGCTTGAATTGGAACAATTCGATAAATGTGAGTTTTAAGCCCACTTTGCGAAGTGGCAAGATCATGTTTTAAGCCCATCATGTTTGATGGAAAATCCACGCTTTAGCCCACTTGAGGGTGGCAATTTCAATCCATTTTCGAAATCAAACATGAGTTGTTTTGTTCTAATTCTTGCGATTTAGTCTATACTTACTTGCGCGCGCGTCACATAGTAATGTTGGCTAATAACCGGATAAGAACACATAAGGTTTATAAAACAACATATCATGGTTAATAGAGGCTGATCCTTTGATCGGGCAAGCGGGGGTGCTCATTTCAGGACCTTCCCCTGTCGTACCCAAGTTCTCGAGCCAAGGCAACTTTGGTGATGACAGACACATGGCCTTTGGCACGAGTGTAAATAAAACAATTTTGGCAACTCTGTAAAAATATTTAGGTGACAACTCTGTAATCTGGCAAAACAATCCAATTTTGGCACTTTTTGATTCAAAATCAATTTTCCAAAACGATTTGCCGGATTTGGACTCTTTGGTGTTTATCAGTCTCACATTGCACTTTGTGAGATTAGATTCAGAACCGTGACAGGAGTCCGAATTGTAGGATCAATTTGAGCTCTCCGAAAGGGGGGGGGGCGCGAAGAAAGTCGAGCTACAATAAGCAGTGAATATATCATTCATAATATGCTAAAATTATGAAGGAGCATTTTTTAATCCAAATGGCATAACATTCCATTCAAAATACCCAAACGGTACTGTAAAAGAAGTTTTATAGCGGTCTTGTTCAGCAATTTGTACTTGCCAATATCCTGATTTAAAATCAAACTTAAAGAATTTAACAGCATCCTGTAAACGATCTAAAAGATCTTTTTTATTCATAATTGGATATCTAATCCATTTTAAAGCATCATTAAGAGGTTTGTAATTAATTACCAATCTTGGCACACTTCTTTCTATTTCTGCATTTTTATTAACATAAAATGTTGTACAGCTCCAAGGGGAGTGGCTAATTCAGATTAATTTTTGTTTTGCAAAGTTCAAGATAGTCTTTTTTCATTTGACTGGTCGAGCTTTGGTTGGGATAAGTTTTTCATCAAAATCGGATTCATAGGGAAGAGAAACAATATGACGTTTTCGTTTCCAAAAAAGCATTCGGAAGATCACTACAAATCTCTGTTTGAAATTCTTTTTCAAGAAGCTTGATTTTATTCTGTAAAGAAGGTTGTTTTAACCGTTGTTCACTTGTTAAGAAGATGAATTTCGGTTTGAAGAAAATTAATTTTTTTTTCTTTAAAAGTAACTAGATCACGAATTTGATCTAACTCTTTTGTATAGGGTTCTGTTATAAATTCAAAAATAAGTGGTAAATTACTGATAATCGTATCAATGCCTATAGTATCAATCTTAGTAATAGGCATTAAGAGACCTAAAAATGGTGTTACGAAAATAATAGTTGGAAACATATTTCTGATAAGGACAAAAGATGTAGATAAATAAATGCCTTGATTAGGACAAAATACCAGTCTTATTTAAGACAATGCCCATCCATTTTGCCTCAACCTATTTAAGACAATGCACTCAACAGTTATATGATCACAATTCATATTTGTTAAAGCAAAATTTTAGGCCCATTTTGAAGAAAAAAAAAACCCTTAAATTTAAACCAGAATTAAGAATACAATTATTTATTTTAGGGGGCTTTGGTCAAAATCCCCTTATGACAAAATTTTAATACATTAAAGACAAGTGCAAAAGTTTTCTTAAAAAGTCCAACACATGCCACTATTACCAAAATGTTCTTACTAACTAATTTAATATTTTAAATTTTACAGTGGTATCACTTTTGATTTAGATGTCAATTTTAATAAAATTATAATTTTTAAAATCCTCTCACCAAGATCTACCAAACAAGATTTATATTGACTATAAAATTCCTTTAAAATAAAAATAAAAATTACCATCAAAATTAACGTAAATAATAAAATGTTATTCTAGTTGACAGTAACATTTTACTGTCTATTCTAAACAGGGCATCAACAATAAAAACATAATGCGACCCTCCCTGCATGTGAAATCACACTACTACTAGAAATAATGGAAAGGGAAGACCGCACGAACACGAAGGAATCATTGACAGAGGTGAACGTACATCGGAACTAGACCAACAATGTGAGTCTATTGTTAGAACCAGGGAGAGAAGCAACTCACCTAGTCCCTTTCGTCTGGTGGATCGAACAAATCCGAATGACAATCGACCTAAACTGGCGGCACAACACCAGAAACCACTACACTCGATACAGTTAGCCTCTATGAGGTCAGTCGAGGCAAATCGGCGAAGGATTCACAACATTATTAAAGACCTGGTAACCGACTCATCCCTTTAATACCCATCTATGGATTTATTAAAACTTCTTTTCTGGAATTGCCGTGAAGCCGACAATAACAACTTCAAAAGAAGCCTTGTGGAAATTCTTCGTACTCATAAACCTGAGATCATCATTTTTATAGAGACTAAAGTGCCTTTCAGCAAAATGGGAAATTTCTTCAACTGGCTAGGCTGCATAGCCTCAATCATAGTAGACCCTATTGGTAGAGTATGAGGGATTTGGATTGTCTGGGATACAAATCATGTGAATGTAAAGGCCTCCTCAATCAGTTCATAGGCTATTCATGAAACTATTCACAAAGAAGACTTTGAAGAGTGAGTTCTTGATGCTGTCTATGCAAGCCCAAACCCAGTTATAAAGGAGAGATTATGGGATGAACTAAAAGAAATGGCAAAAAGCATGACTAGACCATGGTTGGTAGCTGGGGACTTCAACAACTACACAAGCCAGGGCGAAAAAAGAAGCTTCACAACAACTCAAAACTCGACCATAACTCAAAAAAATTTAGAAAGGATCAGTAACTGCAATTTAATTCATTTGGGTAGCTCCGGGCCCAAGATGACATGGACTAACAATTGACAAGATTTGGCTAACACAACGGAGAGACTTTATAGAGCTCTGACCAACCCTGAATGGAGAACAATGTTTCTAGAAGTCACTGTGAGAGTCTTTCCTCGCACCTACTCAGATCACTCACCCCTTCTGGTATATACCCAAGATATGCATACTCTTAATTCCTCTCAGAGGTCTTTTTAGATTTGAAGCAGCTTGGATGTCACATCTTGGCCTTATTGATATCATTAACTCTACTTGGACTGATATGCACAACAACCTCCTTGATTCTACTACCAAATTCACTTATAGAGTGATAGGGTGGAACAAAGAAGTTTCTGGAAATATTTTTAAGAGGAAAAGACACATTCTTGCCAGGATCGAGGGCATCCAAAGAGCCTTAGCTACTAACTTTTCTCACAATCTTCATGCCCTTAAACAAGATCTTTTAAAACATTACAATGCTACTTTGTTTCAAGAGGAAATCCTATGGTTCTAGAAATCTAGGTCCAAACATATCACTCTTGATGATAGAAATACCAATTTTTTTCCACATTTCCACTATTACTAAGAGAAGGAAAACCAAAATCAATGCCCTTAAAGACAATGCTGGTACTTTGATCACTGAGACTAATGAGATTAAGGCTGTCATCCTTGACTATTTTCAAAATCTTTTTAATAGTGTAGATATTGTCCATCAGGACCACTGGAAGAACCTAGCTTCAACACATTTTACCCATAATGATAACACTGGGATCCTTAAACCCATCTCCAATGTTGAAATCCTGAGGGCTGTCAAAGACATTGGTTCTTTTAAAGCACCAAGTAAAGATGGTATACAGGCCATATTCTATAAGAATTAGTGGAGTTCCATAGGGCATTTTGTTTGTGAGTTTGTTAATTATTTTTTTCACACCAAAACTATGCCTCCTGAGGTTAATGAAACTCTAATAGTGTTAATTCCCAAAGTTGATAGACCTGAAACCATTAAACAATTCCAACCCATTAGCCTGTGTAATGTTACATATAAGATTATAACCAAGATCATTATGGACAGACTTAGACCTCTGTTGGACACCATAATATCTCCCAATCAAAGCAGTTTTATCCCTAGTAGAAACATTATTGATAATATCATTATTACTCAAGAGATTCTGCATACTTTAAGACATAAGAAAGGCAACTGTGGTGGCATGATTTTTAAGATTGACTTAGAAAAAGTCTATGATAGACTTTCTTGGAATTTCATCAAAGACACCCTTTTGGAGTTCAAACTTAATGATAATTAGGTTGATTTGATTATGAGCTGTGTCACTAATAAGCATTCTTCCATCTTGTGGAATGGAGAAATCATTGATGCGATTTACAATAAGAGAGGTCTTCAACAGGGTGACCTTTTTCCCCCTATCTCTTTGTCTTTTGTATGGAAAGATTGTCCAACATGATCACTTGTAAGGTTAATGACGGCTCTTGGAAAGGTATTAAGGCTTCCAGTATCCCATTTGTTCTTTGCTGCTGATTTCATCCTTTTTACTCAAGCTACTCATCCTAATTGTGAAACCATTATGGATACCCTCTTTGAGTTCTGTGATGTGTCTAATCAAAAGGTTAATTTACTTAAGTCCAAACTCTTTGTTTCCCCTAATGTTCCTAGAAATCTTGCCAAAGCTCTTAGCTTTCAAAGTGGCATTCCCCTTACCCATAACCTTGGCAAATATCTTGGCTCCCCTTACTTCATCAGAGAGTCACCAAAAACTTGTTCACTAAAATCCTCAATACGATGAAAGCTAAACTCTCAGGTTAGAAAGCTAGAAACCTTAGCTTAGCTGGTAAAGCAACCCTCATTCAAGCTGTAACTTCTGCCATACCCACTTAGACCATGCAAACCATGGAACTCCCTAGAAAGATTTATGATGACATTAACAGAATTAATAGAAATTTCTTGTGGGGTGACACTGAAACCCAGAAAAAAGTTCATTTGGTTAACTGGGACAATGTATGCAAGAGTAAAGCTAAGGGTGGTCTTGGTATTCGAAAAACTAGAGATCAAAACACTACCCTTCTAACAAAACTTGGATGGAAAATTTTGTGTGACAAGGAAAAGCTTTGGTGTAAAGTTTTTCACACCAAGTATTTGAAACAACATACTCTTTATACTTGGCCCATGAAAAAGAATTCTTCTCACTGCTAGAGAAGCATTTGCAAAATCAGAAACATCCTCAAAAAGGGTGTCAAATGGATAGTTGGTGTAACAACCCCGACCTATGATTAGCCGATAAACCATAATTACTTATGCTTAATGAGTAATTAAGATGAAATTCTGAATTAATTGCATGTGTATGGCATTAATTATGTTTATATCTGTCTGCTGTAGGAATATCTATTTGTATTTCTATTTTGTTCTACGAATTGAAGGCCTTACTAGTATCCAATCACGAAATTGACTTGATATTTGTGTTATTTGGAATTTTTGGAAAATTATGGTAGGTTTAATTAAAATTCGATTCGGAGAGATTAAATTGAAATAATTAATGCCCATTTGATTAACTTTAATTAATCACCACTAGGTAAGGCCCCTTATGTGCTTCAACTCATTTTTGAGCCTATACACACAACAAACATGAGAGAGAGAGAGAGAGAGAGAGAGAGAGAGAGAGAGAGAGAACAAGAGGGAGATCAAAGTCAAGAAGAAAAAAAAAGAATTGCTAAGGGTGATCAAGAATTGGAAGGAATTGGTGATAGTTGTTGAGCCTAGCTAGAATCTAAAGGGAATTGTGGACTTTAGGTAAGAAATCAACTCACACTCTATGAGTTTAAGTTACCTTATGCATTATTCAAAGAGAATTAGGGCTAGATGGTAGATTGAACATGATTCATGCATGCATGTGCACATCATGAATTTTTAAAGTTGTTTTTGCAAGAATCTTCACATGCATGACCTTCATTTGGCTATGGTTTCACAATTCAACATGGTTTTGTCATAAACATCTCAATAGATCATGGTTTGGTTGGTTGAAGAGCATATCAACACATGCATGTTTTTGTTTGGAAAACTTCAAGTTTGATTTTGAGCAATTAACATGCTCTGGGCCTTGATTTCATGAAACGATCTTTAATTCTCAATGATTTACACGTTTACAAGTGTTTTCTCGAGTTTTCGGCCCAAAAGACCATAATTTGCAGCTTTGAATTTTAGACTTGGAAGAGCAATCTAGAAATTCCAGATTCTGTCTCTCTACTCGAGTGAGAGAACCTCGCTCGAGCAACCACTCGGTGATTTGCACCTCTGCTCGAGCGACCAAAAGTTAACTCGAGCATAAATGGCATGCTCCTAGAAGTTCACATGTTTTGTAGACCGCTCGAGTGACAAATAGTTATGCTTGAGCGAAGACCTCAGTCACACGTTCGAGCAACCGTCAAGCGGAGAAATCACACAACTAGTACTTTTGCAGAGTTTACTAACTGCTTGAGTGAAGGAAGTTGCGCTCGAGCGACCACTCACATTTTTGAACTTCCACTCAAGCGAAGATAGCTATGCTAAAGCAAGGACTCTGTTTTCAGCATGTTTGGCTAAGTGTTGAACAACATGTTTTGGCATCCTCATTTCATCCTAGGCATTCCTAGGCCAAGATTAAGACATAATAAGAAGGATAAGACTTAGAAACACACAAAGAACGAAATGTAATGAGTTAAGGTATATCCAGGTGTGTGTTTCAAGAATGTATCTGTTTTGTTTGTGTAGGTCATGCCGTAAGCTATTTGATTTGCCTGCTTTGTCTGTTAGCTCCGGAGCCATCTGTGAGTAATAACTCTCTAAAGCTATGTTTGATTATAAGTATTTTCTGACTAAATAATATGATCTATTTTCTAAAATGGTATTTTAAGAATCATGAATAAACATCCATCTCACTGAAATGTATTTGTGGCATCCTTAGTTCACGTGGCCCTTGCCTGGGGGTAACAATACCTAGCCAATATGCACGTGGCCCTCACCCAGGGGTAATAATACTATGGCTTATATTCATGTGGCCCTTGCCCGAGGGTAACAATACTGAGGCCTATGTTCACGTGGCCCTCGCCTGGGGATAACAATACCATGGCTAATTGTGCACAAGATGTGGACCTATATGATCATCGATATTGACTATGCAAATTTGATATGATATATAACTAAATGGATGTACCACATATAACTAGTATGATTTCTGGTTAAGTACACGAATATGAATTTGTTTCTGATTTGGAATCTGCTATGGGACATCATTCATTAAATTCTTTACTCCATTATTATTCATTGGGCTTCGCTCACTCTATTATATTATGTATGTAGGTGACCAGGCGTGTGACCAAGCTCAAAGTTGATGACCTGTAGTTTTGGTTTGTCAGCCACCCTTTTGTGCCTCCTTAGAAGGTTCTGGATTAAGTCAAGTCTTATGGTCATATTTTGTGATCGTTTAAGACTTTGTTTTCTTTTGGTACATGAACAAGCTGTGGTTTATCTGTGTAATGGGCTAAGTTCCCTTTTTGCTTTATCTGTAATGAATATGATGTATGACTATTATACATATGACGTCATGGTGCTGTATATAAGTTTTTGAATTTCTGTCTCATATATGTCTACATAGCTCATTAGACTATGTATGTTTCTCTATTTGCTTCCACTAGCCGCTTATATTTTATGATATTCAGGTCAGAGGCCTTTGGTAATCCGAGGATTATTGGCCGGTTACGACGCTAAACCTATAGGGGTGGGTTTGGGTCATGACAGAGTGGTATCAGAGCACGTGTTATACTGCACACACGAGTCCATATAAGTTATAGGATGTCCTAGAAAAAGATTTAGGGACATCTCATCTACATGTATGAGTGTGTGTGTTAATTTCTCTAAATGTGAAAACTGAACCTGACCATGAACACATGAAATTGAAATGAATGAACTGAGATTGAATGATCTGAACATTGTGAAATGGACTATTTTCCTATGTTTATAAGTGCTCTGTTTACCTATAGAAAATGAAAAATATAAGAAGTGACGGTACAACTAAATCCTCAGAGGCTTGCATGAGCCGAATAGAACAAATTCTCGCAGCCCTAACTGAAGCAATGGTACAGTAACAAAGACCATAACCTCTGCCTCCTCCGCCCCTCTGGTCCAAGTTGAGTCGGATAACAATAATATTATAAACCTAACTCAGAAGTTTATGAAGATGAAGCTGCCGACTTTCCTGGGTGGTATTGAACCCTTAAAGGTAGAGACATGGTTACTTAAAATGGAGAAGCTATTTGAAGTATTCCCTTTGTTCCAAGACACAGAAGGTTTTATTGGCCACCTATACTTTGAAGGACGAAGCCTAAAGATGGTGGTTGTTAATTTGAAATAGTAATAGGAGCATGACATGGGCTCAATTCAACGATATCTTTTACTAAGTACTTTCCTCAGTACTTCTGAGACCGAAAGGTTTCTGAATTCCAAGAACTTAACAAGGTAAGATGTCTGTAGCTGAGTATGAAGCTATGTTTACTAAGTTGGCTAGATTTACTCCTCATATGGTTGACACAGATTACAAGAAGGCTCAGAAATTTGAGGGGGATCTATTCTAAACTGTCCCGATTGTGGAAGAAAGCATAAAGGCACATGTTACCGTGCATTAGGTGCTTGTTTTCAGTGTGGCAAGACTGGCCACATGGTTAGAGATTGTCCGCTGAGATTCGATGATGCTAATCGTCCTGCAGCAAGTTCAGCGTGATCTGCTTCTGGATCAAGAACAAATATGAGAACTAATGTAGGGAGAGAACCTTTGAGACAAGGTAGAGTTTTCGCACTTATGCCTGGCGATGTACAGAATACCGAATCAGTGGTGTTAGGTATGATTTCTATCTGTGCTCAAAATGCCTACGTGTTGATAGATTCTAGTTTCACGCATTCCTTTGTATTGTATGCTTTTTTTCGAAAATTAACTAGACCCTTAGAACCTATGAACTGTTTACTATTCGTATCTACACCATCTGGGGGTTCTATGATATGCGCTTATATTTATCCGACATGTGATATAATGATTGGTGATATGACATTATACGTTGATTTGTTGCCTTTGGGTGTTGATCATTTTGATTGCATATTGGGCATGGATTGGTTGACGAAGTACTATGCTACTATTGATTGTGTAAACAAATCTATTGTGTTCTGACCTTTGGGATTACCTGAATTTGTTTTTGTTGGGAATGGGGTAGTTCCACCACTGTATTTAATTTCTTTGATGAAAGACAGTAAACTGTTATGAAAGGGGTGTCGAGGTTATTTATGTTGTGTTTTGACTTTAACCATTGAGCATGCTAATGCCAAGAACATCCATGTAGTTAACAAGTTTCCTGATGTGTTTCCCAATGAATTACCTGGAGATTTGATTGGCAGAGAGATTGAATTTACTATTGATGTTGTCCCTGGAACACAACCAATTTCAAAAACCCCATATCGAATGTTAACCTCTGAACTGAAAGAGTTGAAAAACCAACTTCAAGAATTGTTAGACAAAAAGTTCATCTGACTGAGCACTTCACCATGGAGTGCTCCAGTTTTATTTGTTAAGACGAAAGAAGAGTCCTTGAGATTGTCTATAGATTACTGAGAATTGAATAGAGTAACTATCAAAAATAAATACCAGTTACCCTAAATAGATGATCTGTTTGACCAACTCCAAGGAGCACAAGTGTTCTTGAAGATAAACCTTAGATCAAGGTATCACCAGTTAAAGGTCAAGGCAGAAGATGTAGAGAAAACTGTATTTAGAACTAGATATGAACACTATGAATTTTTGGTAATGCCATTCGGAGTAACTAATGCACTTGCAGCGTTTATGGACTTAATAAATAGGGTGTTTAAATAATTTCTGGATAAATTTATAGTTGTGTTTATTGATGATATTCTAATTTACTCCAAAATCAAGGAAGAGCATGAGAATCATTTGAGAACTGCTTTACAAATTTTGAGAGAAAAGAAATTGTATGCAAAATTGTCCAAATGTGAATTCTGGCTTTATAGTGTAGCATTTTTGGGGCATGAAATCAACAAGGATGGTATCTCTGTTGACCTACAGAAAATTGAAGCTATTGTGGACTAGCCAAGACCAACCAATGTGTTAGAAGTTCGAAGTTTTTTGGGGCTTGCAGGCTATTATCGTAGATTTGTGAAAGACTTCTCCAAACTTGCCATGCCATTGTCACAATTGACACAGAAAAATGTGCCGTTTGATTAGAACGATCAAAGGGAATCTTCCTTCCAAGAGTTAAAGACCAGGTTAGTAACTGCACCAATTTTGACTTTGCCTAATGATACTGATAGGTTTCAAATTTATAGTGACGCTTTCTACAAAGGTTTGGGATGTGTACTAGTGCGAAATGGTAAGGTGATTGCTTATGCCTCTCGTCAACTTCAACCACATGAGAAAAATTATCCGACCCATGGCCTTGAACTCGCAGCTGTGATTTTTGCTTTGAAAATCTGGCATCACTATTTGTATGGCATAACTTGTGAAGTGTATACCGATCACAAAAGTTTAAAATATTTCTTTACTCAAAGGGAACTGAACATGAGACAGAGGAGGTGGCTCGAGTTGATTAAAGACTATGATTTGTAAATTTTGTACCATCCGGGGAAAGCCAATATCGTTGCAGATACCTTGAGCTGAAAATCTATTAGGAATTTGTCATGCTTACTAACTGATCAGAAGGATTTGATATGCGACCTAGAAAGAAATGAAATTAAAATTGTGATGCGGGATCTTAGCCGCCATTTCTACTCAACCTGCAATCATCGAAGAGAAACAACGTGAAGATGAGTTCTTGAATAAATTTTTTTATAAGATTGATTCAAAACCAAATCTAGAATTTGTATTGGAAAACAATGTGTTGACATTTCAGAGTTGACTTTGTGTACTAGATTGTCTGGATTTGAGAAAATGAGCTATAACTGAGGCTCACAGTTCGAAATTTGCTATGCATCCGGGGAATACAAAGATGTACCATGATTTGAAACAAAATTTCTGGTGGCCAGGAATGAAGAAAAGCATTGCTGATTTTATGGCTAGGTGCTTACAATGCTAACAAGTAAAAAAAGAACATCAATGACCCGCTGGGTTACTTCAGTCGCTTCCAATACCGGAATGGAAATGGGAGCATATTATTATGGACTTCATTATGGGATTGACTGGCTCTTCTTGAGATATGGACTCTATTTGGGTAATTGTTGACCATTTGACTAAATTAGTACATTTTTTACCTGTCAAAACTTTTTATAATGCGGATAAGTTGGCTAACATTTATGTGAATGAAATTGTGAGATTACATGGTGGTACCAGTGTCTATTGTGTCTAATAGGGATCTTAAGTTCACCTCAAGATTTTAGCAGAGTCTACAGCAAGCTTTGGGAACTGAGTTAAGACTGAGCAGTGCATATCACCCACAGACAGACGCCAATCAGAAAGAATGAGATAGACTTTGGAAGATATGCTTAGAATGTGTGCCCTATATTTCCAAGGAAATTCAGAGACCTACTTACAATTGGCTGAGTTTGTGTATAACAACAGCTACCATTCGAGTATCGGTATGGCTCCTTATGAAGCCTTGTATGGAAGAAAATGTCATTCTCCGATCTGTTGGGCTGAGGTAGGTGACAGACCTTTGTTAGGACCGAAACTTGTGCGACGAAAAATGTGAAATTGATTCAACAAAGATTGGAAACTACACAAAGCCCCCAAAAATGCTATGCGGATATCCGAAGAAAAGATCGAGAATATGAAGTCGAGAATCATGTGTTTATCAAAGTGACTCCTATGAAAGGGCAAATGCGGTTTAGAGTGAAAAGCAAGTTGGCACCGAGATGTGTTGTGCCATATGAGATTCTTGAGAAAATTAACCCGGTGACGTATCGGGTAGCTTTACCTCCAGTCATGGAACATATGCATAATGTTTTTCATGCTTCGATGCTTCGGGAAGATTTATGATATCCATTCCATGTGATTAAGCCGGCCCATGTGTTTCTGAAGGATGACTATACGTATGAAGGGAGGCCAATTCAGATTGTGAATCGTAAAATCAAACGATTAAGTAACAAAGAAATACCGTTGATAAAAGTTTATTGGAAAAAACACGGAGGGACCTATGCAACCAGGGAGACGAAGGAATATGATGACAAGATATCCTGATTTGTTTTCTTTGGACCTGATGTTCTTTCAAAATAAAGGTAACTCGAGTTTGGAGGACCAAACTCTTTAAAAGGAGAAGACTGTAACAACCCCAACCTATGATTAGCCGATAAACTATGATTACTTATGCTCAATGAGTAATTAAGATAAAATTCTGAATTAATTGCATGTGTATGGCATTAATGTGTTTATATCTGTCTGCTGTAAGAATAAATGTTTGTATTTTTGTTTTGTTTTGTGAATTGAAGGCCTTATCGGCATCCAATCATGAAATTGACCTGATATTTGTGTTATTTGGAATTTTTGGAAAATTATGGTAGGTTTAATTAAATTTCGATACAGAGCGATTGAATTGGAATAATTAATACCCATTTGATTAACTTCAATTAATCACCACTTGGTAAGCCTATATAAGGCCCCTTATGTGCTTCAACTCATTTCTTTTCTTCATTTTTGAGCCTATACACACAACAAACATGAGAGAGAGAGACAGACAGACAGAGAGAGACCAAGAGAGAGATCAAAGTCAAGAAGAAAATGAGAGAATTACTAAAGGTGATCAAGAATTGGAAGGAATTGGTGATAGTTGTTGAGCCTAGCTAGAATCGAAAGGGAATTGTGGACTTTAGGTAAGAAATCAACTCACACTCTATGAGTTTAAGTTACCTTATGCATTATTCAAAGAGAATTGAGGCTAGATGGTAGAATTGAACATGATTCATGCATGCATGTGCATATCATGAAGTTTTGAAGTTGTTTTTCCAAGAATCTTCACATGCATGACCTTCCCTTGGCTATGGTTTCACAATTCAACATGGTTTTGTCATAAACAACTCAATAAATCATGGTTTGGTTGGTTGAAGAGCATATCATCACATGCATGTTATAGTTTGGAAAACTTCAAGCTTGATTTTGAGCAATTAACATGCTTTGGGCCTTGATTTCATGAAACAATCTTTAATTCTCAATGATTTACACATTTACAAGTGTTTTCTCAAGTTTTCGGCCCAAAAAACCATAATTTGCAGCTTTTAATTTGAGTTTGGACTTGGAAGAGCAATATGGAAATTCCAGATTCTCTCTCTCCGCTTAAGTGACAAAACCTGCACTCGAGTGACCACTCTGTGTTTTTCACCTCCGCTTGAGCGACCAAAAGTTGGGTTGAGCGTAAATTGCATGCTCCCAGAAGTTCACATGTTTTGCAGATTGGTCGAGCGACAATAGTTGCGCTCGAGCGAAGACCTCAGTCACACGCTTAAGTGGCCATCAAGCGGAGAAATCGCATAACTAGTACTTTTGTAGAGTTTACTGACCACTTGAGTGAAAGAATTTGTGCTCGAGTGACCACTCACATTTTTGAACCTTCGCTCAAGTGAAGAAAGCTACGCTCGAGCGCTGTTTTCACAATGTTTGGCTAATTGTTGAACAACATGTTTTGGCATCCTCATTTTATCATAGGCATTCCTAGGACATGATTAAGACATAACAAGAAGGATAAGACTTAGAAACACACGAAGAATGAAATTTAATGAGTTAAGGTATATATGGGTGTGTGTTTCAAGAATGTATCTGTTATGTTTGTGTAGGTCACGCCGTAAGCTATTTGATTTGCCTACTTTGTCAGTCAGCTCCGGACCAATCTATGAGTAATAACTCTGTAAATCTATGTTTGATTATAAGTATTTACTGACTAAATAACATGATCTGTTTTCTAAAATGCTTTTTTAAGAATCATGAATGAACATCCATCTCACTGAAATGTATTTGTGGCATCCTTAATTCACGTGGCCTCTCCCAAGGGTAACAATACCATGGCCAATATGCACATCGCCCTCGCCCAGGGGTAACAATACTGTGGCTTATATTCATGTGGGCCTTGCCCGGGGGTAACAATATCGATGCCTATGTTCACGTGGTCTTCATCTGGGGGTAACAATACCATGGCTACTTGTGCACAAAATGTGGACCTATGTGGTCATTGGTACCGACTATGCAAATTTGATATGATATGATAGCTAAATGGATGTACCACATATAACTGCTATGATTTCTGGTTAAGTACGCGAATCTAAATTTGTTTCTGATTTGGAATCTGTTATAGGACATCATTCATTAAATTCTTTACTTCGTTATTATTCACTGGGCTTCGCTCGCGCTAGTATATTATGTATGTAGGTGACCAGGCGAGTGACCAGGCTCAGAGTTGATGACCTAGATTTTTGGTTTGTCAGTCACCCTTTTGTGACTCCCGAGGATTTTCCGAATTAAGTCAAATCTTGTGGCCATGTTTTGTGATCGTTTAAGGCTTTGTTTTCTTTTGATACATGAACAAGCTTTGGTTTATCTTTATAATGGGCCAAGTTCCCTTTTTACTTTATCTGTAATGAATATGACGTAAGACTATTATACGTATGACGTCATGGTGCTGTATATAAGTTTTCAAATTTCTATCCCATATATGTCTACATAGCTCATTGGACTATATATGTTTCTCTATTTGCTTCCGGTAGCCCTTGATATTTTATGATATTCAGGTCAGAGGCCTTTAGTAATTCGAGGATTACTGGCCGGTTACGAAACTAAACCTATAGTGGTGGGTTTCGGTTGTGACAGTTGGGGATGGAAAAAATACATCTCTCCGGAATGATTGGTGGTGTGGTTCACAGCCACTTTCACAACAGAACACTACCTGTCAAATTGATGATTCTGTTAAGGTCAGTTCCATTTTAGATGTAGAAGGAGACTAGGACACTACAGTTTTATCCAATCTGGTTACTCGCCAAGACCTCAATGAGATTCTCAAACTCTATACACCTAGATATGTTACTTTCACTAATGCAGCTGCTTAGATCCCTTATAATTCTATTAACTTTACTTTAACCTCTGCTTTTCATTTCATTACTAACTCTAAGCTAGGTAACAGGGACTGGAAATGGATCTGGAGAATTAAGATCCCTAAAAAATTGAAATTTTTCCTCTAGCTGATCTTAAAGGGTAGGCTGTTGACAAACCAGTTAAGACTAGTAAGATAGTTACCTCCAACTAATGATTGTCCCAGGTGTGGCCAGAACAGTGAAACCATGACACATTTTCTTAGAGACTGTGTTACCTCTAAAGACATTTGGTCAAACATTCAGAACATTAATTAGTAGAAAGAAAGACAGAAACAACCTCTATCTAAATGGGTTATCTTGAATATGAAAAACAAAAATCTTTTCTATATTGTTACACTTTGGCAAATCTGGAAAGACCGTAATAAATTGGTTTTTGATCATTTTTCCAACCCACTTCAGATCAACCTCAAGAACATATACCTTTACGTTCAAGAGATTGAGGAGGCTTTTTTCTCCCCTCTTTGCTTACAACCTACAGGATTAATTAAACGATGTTGCCCAACTGCAGGTAAGCTAAAACTCAATACTAATGGATGCTCCAAAGGGGACCTAGGGAAAGCAAGCTATGGAGGTCTACTGCGAGATGAAGCTGGTACTTGGATATGGGGTTACCATGGCAAGCTAGGCCATTGCTCAAGTCTAAAGGCAGAGATAAGGGCCATCTAACACTGGAAATGAAATGTTAAGGCAAGGGAGAGTGTTTGCATTAGTTCCTGGGGATGTACAGAATACTGAGTCAGTGGTGTCAGGTATAATCTCTATCTATGCTCAGAATGCCTATGTGCTGATTGATTCTGGTTCCACGCATTCATTTGTATCGCATGCTTTTTCTTGGAAATTAACTAGACCCTTAGAATTCATGAATTATTTATTGTTTGTATCTACACCATCTGGGGATTCTATGGTATGTGCGTATGTGTACCTAGCATGTGATGTTGTGATTAGTGATGTGATGTTGTACGTTGATTTATTGCCTTTGGAAATTGATCATTTTGACTGCATATTGGGTATGGACTGGTTAACAAAGCACTGTGCAACTATTGACTATGTGAACAAGTCTGTTATATTTCGTCCACCTGGGTTACCTGAGTTTGTGTTTATTGGGAATGGGGTGGTCCTTTCCCCATACTTAATTTCTACCATGAAAGCTATTAAATTGCTTAGGAAGGGATGTATAGGGTATATGTGTTGTGTTTTGACAATGACTTCTGATAATCCCACTATAGAGTACATCCCTGTAGTAAATGAATTCCCTAATGTATTTCCAACTGAATTGTCAGGAGACTTAATTGATAGGGAAATTGAGTTTACTATTGATGTTGTACCCGAAACATAGCCAATTTCTAAAACTCCCTACAGAATGTCAATTTCTAAACTGAAAGAGTTAAAAGTTCAGCTACAAGAACTCTTAGACAATAAATTAATCCATCTGAGCACGTCACCTTGTGGTGCTCCAGAGTTGTTTGTCAAAAAGAAAGACTGGTCTTTGAGGCTGTGTATTGACTACCGTGAGTTGAACAAGGTAACTGTGAAGAACAAATATCCATTACCCTGAATAGATGATCTATTTGACCAACTTCAGGGAGCACAAGTGTTCTCCAAGATAGATCTTAGATCCAGGTATCACCAGTTAAAAGTTAAGGTAGAAGATGTAAAGAAAACTGCATTTAGAACTAGATACGAACACTATGAATTTTTGGTAATGTCGTTTAGGGTGACTAATGCACCTGCTGCCTTCATGGACCTTATTAATAGGGTGTTTAAATCATATCTGGATGAATTTGTTGTTGTATTTATTGATGATACTTTGATTTACTCCAAACGCAGGGAAGATCATGAGAATCATGTTACAGACTGTGAGAGAAAAAAAGATATATGCAAAATTTTTCAAATGTGAATTTTGGCTTGACAGCGTAGCATTTCTGGGACATGTAATAACCAGAGATGGTATTTCAGTTGACCCACAAAAAATTGAAGCTATTGTTGACTAGCCAAGACCAACCAATATGTCAAAAGTTTGAAGTTTTCTGGGGCTTATAGGCTATTATCGCAGATTTGGGAAAGACTTCTCCAAACTTGCTATGCCATTGACACAATTGACACAGAAAAATGTACTATTTGACTGGAACGATCAACAGGAGTCATCTTTTCAAGAATTGAAAAATAAACTGGTAACTGCATCAATTCTGACCCTGCCTAACGGAACTGATGGATTTCAAATTTACAGTGATGCCTCCTACAAAGGCTTGGGTTGTGTGCTAATGCAAAATGGGAAAGTAATTGCTTATGCCTCTCGGCAACTCCGTCCTCATGAAAAGAACTATCCGACTCATGACCTGGAACTAACAGCTATGGTTTTCCCTTTGAAAATTTGACGCCATTATCTATATGAGTGACTTGTGAGGTGTATACCGATCATAAAAGGTTGAAATATTTCTTCACCCAAAAAGAATTGAATATGAGACAGAAAAGATGGCTGGAGTTGATCAAGGACTATGATTTGCAAATTTTGTATCATCTAGAAAAAGCAAATACCGTTGCATACACATTGAGCCGAAAATCTATTGGGAACTTATCATGCTTGCTCACCAGTCAGAGAGAGTTATTGTGTGACTTGGAGAAGAATGAAATTGAAATTGAAAATGTGTTGCGAGAACAAGGTGGGATCTTGGCCGCCATGTCTACTCAACCTACAATTATCGAAGAGATTAGAGAGAAATAACTATAAGATGAATTCTTAAAGAAGGTTGTGGATGAAATAGACTCAAAACTGAGGCCAGGATTTGTGTTGGCAAACGATGTGTTGAAATTTCATAATAAACTTTGTGTACCAGATCGTTTTGATTTGAGGAAACCTGTTATGACTGAAGCCCACAATTCCAAATTTGCTATGCATTCGGGAAATACCAAGATGTACCATGAATTGAAACAAAACTTCTGGTGGCCGAGAATGAAAAAAAGTATTGTTAACTTTGTGGCAAGATGTTTGCATTGCCAACAAGTTAAAGTTGAACATCAATGACCCGTCAGATTACTTCAGCCGCTTCCAATACCGAAATGCAAATGGGAGTACATTACGATGGACTTTATTATCGATCTGCCTCGTTCTTATCGAGGTATGGATTCTATCTGGGTCATAGTTGATCGTTTGACTAAATCTACCCATTTTCTGCCTGTTAAAACTATTTATAATGCGGACAAGCTAACATTTATATGAATGAGATTGTAAGAATACATGGTGTTCTAGTATCTATTGTATCTTATCGAGATTCGAAGTTTACGTCAAGATTTTCGCAAAGTTTACAACAAGCTTTGGGAACTGAACTGTGATTGAGTAGTGCCTACCACCCACAGACAGACGGCCAATCTGAACAAACCAATCAGACCCTAGATTTTCAAGGAAATTGGGAAGCCTACTTACCATTGGCCAAATTTGTGTATAACAATAGCTACCATTCGAGTATCGACATGGCTCCTTATAAAGCTTTGTATGGTAGAAAGTGTTGTTCTCCGATTTGCTGGGCCGAGACAAGTGACAAACCATTGTTGGGACCAGAACTTGTGCAAGAAACAACTGAAAATGTGAAATTGATTTAACAGAGATTGAAAACTGCACAAAGCTGCCAAAAGAGTTGTACAGATGTCCGAAGATGAGATAGAGAATACAAAGTCGGAGATCACGTGTTTATCAAAGTGACTCCTATGAAAGGGCAAACGCAGTTTGGAGTGACAGGTAAATTGGTGCCGAGATATGTAGGGCCATATGAGATTCTTGAGAAAAACAACTCGGTGACGTATCGGGTAGCCTTACCACCGGTCATAGAACATATGCACAATGTTTTTCATGTCTCTATGCTTCGGGATTATTTGAGAGATCCATTACATGTAATCGAGCAGATCCATGTGCTTCTGAAAGACGATTTTATATACGAAGAAACACCTATTCAGATTGTGAATCGTCGGATCAAAACATTGAGGAACAAAGAGATACTGTTGGTAAAGGTTGATTGGCAAAATCACGGAGGGACTTATGCAATTTGGGAGACAAAAGAAGATATGATGAAGAGATACCCTGATCTATTTTCTTTGGACCCGATGTTTCTCTAGAATGAAGGTAATTTGAGTTTGGTGGACCAAACTCTTTAAGGGGGGAAGACTGTAACAATCCCGACCTCTGATTAGTGTTAACCCATGATTAAATAAGCCTAATAAGTAATTAAGATGACATCTTGAGTTAATTACTTGTGCATTGCATTATTTGTGTTTATATCTATCTAATGCAGAAATATATATATTTGTGTTTCTATTTTGGTTTAAGAATTAAAGGCTTTATTGGCAACCGATCACGAAATTGGCTTGATTTATATGTTATTTAGGATTTTTAGAAAATTATGGTAGGTTTAATTAAAATTCGATTCGGAACGATTAAATTAGAATAATTTAATGCTCATTAGATTAGTGGTAAACTAATTAATTAATTAATTTGATCAAGCCTATATAAGGCCACCTCAATACCTTTTATACACTTTTTGCACTCTCATTTCCTCTTGCTTGAGCTCAAAATGTGTAGAGAGAGAGAGAAAGAGAGAGAGAGAGACTAAGAGAGAAGTGATTTCAAACAAAGGAATTACTTGAGAATTTGGAGATTTGGCTAGGAACTTCAATCAATTAACTCTAGAGAGCATAGTTGAGCATCTAAGGTAAGAAATCCAACCCTTAGTTGTGTAATTGAGTTAATTTTATAAGAATTCAAGTGAAGGAGGTGGAATGACATGAGAATGAACTAGGATTATAGAATTGTAATTTAAATCATGCATGCATGCATATATCATAGCATTTTGAGTTTGATTCCAAAGAATTTCCACTTGCATGTGTCAAGTTTATTTTAGTTTTCAAAATTCATCTTGTTTTCCACCAATTTGCTTCATTTGATCATGTTTTGGAACCTTTGAAGTCAAGATATAGTATGTATGTTATGTTTCTAAAACTTTAGTGTTGATTTACACAATCGATAAGCTTTTGGGCATTGATTTCATGAACTAATCCTTAATTCATCATATTTTACAAGTTTACAAGTGTTTTCTCAAGTTTTGGGGGCCAAGAGTTATGTGTTTAAGGGTTGAATTCGAGTTTTAACTAAGGAGTGCAACAAAAAGTTGGCTCGAGCGTAAAATTCATGCTCCTAGAAGTTTACATGTTTTTCAGACCGCTCGAGTGACAAGAGTTACGCTCGAGCAAAGTCATGAGTCTCACGCTCGAGCGACCGTCGAGCGGCCATCGAGCGGAAATTTCACACAACCAGAACTTTTGCAGAGTTTACAAACCACTCGAGTGAGAGAAGTTGTGCTCGAGCGACCACTCACATTTTGCATGCCGCTTGAGTGAGGAAAGTTGCGCTCGAGTGAGACCCCTGTTTTTAGCAAATTTGACTAAGTGTTCTGAATTACATTTTGACATCCTCATTACATCCTAGGCATTTCTAAGCCCTAATTAAGCCAGAATAATGAGGAATAGAAGTAGAACACACCAAAATAAGAGAGAACTAAATTATTGATTCCGGGTATGTAATTCTATAAGTATTCGTTCTGTATCTGTGTAGGTCACTCACCACAAGTTACCTAATCTGTCCACTCTGTCTGTTTACTTGGAGCCATTCGTGAGTAATAACTTAGTAAAGTTATGTTCAACTTTATTTATTTTATGTATGGTGAAATAAGATCTGTTCTCTAAATGCTATGCTCTGTATCAATGAATGATTGTCCAAGTTTCTGAAATATATTTGTGGCATCCTATGTTCACGTGGCCCTCGCTCGGGGGTAACAATAATGTGGCTTATGTTCATGTGGCCCTTGCCCGGGGGTAACAATACCGAGGCCTATGTTCATGTGGCCCTCACCCGAGGTAATAATACTATGGCTACTTGTGCACAAGATGTAGATCTTTGTGGTCGTCGGTACTGACTATGCTTATGGGTCTCAAGACCAATTTGATATGATAGCTAATGGATGTACTACATATACCTGCTTGTGATTTTTTTTGGATAAGTATGTGAATTTGAATTTGATTCTAATTTCAAATCTGATATGAGACATCATTCATCAAACTCTTTACTTTGTTATTATTCACTGGGCTTTTGTCCATCGTTTATATTTGTGTATGTAGGTGACCAGGCTCAAAGTTGATGACCTGGCATCTCCGTTTTGTCAGCTAACTATTGTGTCTCCGAGGAGGTTCCCTTTTGTGAGTGGGTCAAGTCTAAATGGCATGTGTTAAGACTTTGTTTTCTTTTGGGTTTATGAACAAGTACTATTTATCTGTAAACTGGGTTAAGTCCCACTTTTGTCTTATCTGCATCTGTGAGTGGCGTATGACTATGTTAAATATAACGTCACAAGTTTATATAAAGTTTTAAAAAAAAAAAAAAAATTATGCCCCATATACGTCTCCACAGCTCATTGGACTATGTATGTTTCTTTATTTGCTTCCACAGCCCTTAATTATAATTATTCTGTTCAGAGGCCTTTCGTAATCCAATGATTACTGGCCGGTTACGACACTAAACTTATAGGGGCGGGTTTGGGTCGTGACAAGATTTCATTATAGATGACATGACTGGAGTTAGCTGTGTGACGGACTAGCCCTCTCTTGTGTTGTATCTGCAACTCCTGAACTCTTGTTCTTTTAATTTTCATATGAATGCCAAAAAAAAAAAAAAAACCCATACTCGTAGAACAATCAATCGCAACGAAAATAGATTGACTTGTTTCTCGTCAAAAGAGTTCAGATTGTTCCGATTATTCATAGTTGATTCTTCTTCACTCTCCCAACAATTTTGCTGAAAAACCTTCCGTAGAGAGTGTAAGTTTTAGAGAGAGAGCAAGGCACTCTCCATAATCCTACACTTCACTATCTTTGCTTGTCTATAACTCACATATGTTATATTTTTAACTTTTCAAACTCTCTCTCTTTCTGCAATTGTGTAAACCCTATCTATCTCATGCATTTTTTCTTTGTAAAACAAAGAAAAATAAATACAAAAAGAATAGAATGCTCGGTGTGGTATTCCAAATCAAAGCTTCTCAATGGACATCTAAAGTTTTGCCCAAATCAACACAACTCACTAGCTGCTCGACATGAACACCTTTGTCATCAATAACTTCCTCTCTCTCTCTCTCTCTCTCTCTCTCTCTCACACACACACACACACACGCACGCACACACACACGCACGCATATATGGAATGGTAAGATTGTCCAAAAAGAAATAGAAAAATATTTATGTGTCCTCCATCAAGTATAGGACTCCAAATGAGGGGATTTATGAAGAAAAAATTTATGAATTGTTTTTTTCACCAAAGAAGTGTCCTATGAAGAAGTTTTTGCCAAATTTCTCTCTATTTTATTTCAAAAGGTCCATCATTAAAAAGGCTCCCCCCTCCCAAAAAAAAAAAAAAAAAAGCTCTCACGTAATACATAAGAAAAGACCTCCACCAATTTGGTATATTTGTAAAAGATACCCACTATTTTTTTAGAAGGTCCATATTGAAAAAAAATGTTTCACATATTTTGGAAAGGTGCTTTTTCAAAAAGGCTCACTTGGAAAAATGCCTCTAATTTAGAATAAGTTCTACATGTTTGTTCTTGCCCTTTTTTTTTTTTTTTTAGCATTTCTTTTTAGGGATCAACTTTTCTCTAAATTGTTAACTGCAGCGAAGCTTTTTTTCTTACTTTAAATTTATAAGTTCTACTTACTGGAAAGCTTATAACACCTCTCACTTCTTTTTACTTCAGGACTCTTGTAAAGATTTTTAATAACTACCAAAAAAAAATATGGAAGTTGAAGAGAAATTTCCCAACACCGGTCACAGTCATGTTCATAAAGAATTACGACTACTTGATTGCCTCCTCTTGAATAAGGATTAATTATTTTGGATGATGAAAGCGAATCAACTGCTATAATCTAGATGTTTAATTGTTCAACTTTTAAGTTTAGGAGCAAATGATATTCACCAATAATTGAGAAAGTAAAGTATAATTAACTTTAAGGGTTATATTATGAATTCCAAATAATTTATTAAATTTTCTATTCAACCTCTCATATGGATGTGAGACTCACACACATGTGAATTTGTGTGAATCTCACATCCATGTGAGAGGTTTAGTAAAAAATTTAATAAATTATTTGGGATCCATAACTTTAAACTTTTTCAAATAAAATATTCTAAAAACTGAAAAAAAAAAAAAAAAGGGGGGGGGGGGGGGGGGAATTACAACAACCACAAAAAACTAAAATTTGACCCTTATAACAATCTTTTGATTTATTTTTAATATAAATTATTAGTCTATTTCCATTAATTACTAAAATATTATTTTCTTGTCAGTTTTACATAATGAATGGGCAATAAGTTTGAATTGAGAATAAATTAAAAATTATGATTTAAATTAGTAAATTTAAAATTTATTTTGTTATGAAGATTAAAAAAATTTATTTTATTTTTTTTAGTATTTTTCTCAAAAAAAAAAACAAAAATTGACTTAAATAGGAAAAGAAGGCATTTATGAATCTTAGAAGTGGTGGTACGTGGAAGCATCTCCATATGAATGAAGAAAGAATGGAAAATTTTTATTTTCAGACACTCAATTATCTCAAGTCTATATCTTTCCTCAATGCACATATTTATTAATTTGATTATTAATTAATTTTCTTAATTCACACACTAAAAGTTACAATTATGCCCGTCACTTATAGTCATTGTACACACACTATTCAACCATCCTTTCCACACATTTGTTGATTGACCTTGCTTCCAAATTTGTACACCCATTGTAGACCTACGTGAAAACCATTTAAGACCACAATGTGAAGTGAAGTAAAGTAAAGATAAAGTCCTCCATTGAAGACCTTATTGAACCTCCATAAATAAATAAAAAAGCACCATTGAAAACCCTCCAAAATATTATTGAAGATGAGACATCTTTTCAATTTATTATTACATTTATCATTTCCAAATCTCTGTGCATTTCATTGCCATAAAACTCTCATTTTTATTTTTTTTTTATGTTTTTCAGTTTGGGGATTTTTGGCACTGGTTTTTCGAAATTATGCATGTAATTTCGAAACTTAACTTTCGAATAAAAGTGATTAGTTTGACAAATTTGTTCTGAAAAAAATATAAAAAAAATAATAAAATCGGCAGTTGATATCCAAATATAATGAAATAATTTAGCACTGGTTGTCCGACTGAAAACTGCGAAAAAAAAATGCACGAGAAAACTAATATTTTCATCACTAATAGAGTATAAATCTGGAGATTAAAATAATATGAGAGTTGGTATAAGAGTATTGATTTGCAAACAATAGAGAAGTATAGAGTATGTAGCAAGCAAAGTGATAACAATGGGAAAACTGTGATTTATATAACGATTATGGTTTAGACCCGACTCATTTATTGTTTTGGATTCGAGCTTCCTATTCTTGAATGGGTGTTCATATCTTTATTCATCTTATTTCTCGTTAAATTGGATTGTTTGAGTATTGCGGTTGCGTTTGAAACAGGTTGGGAGTTCATTTTTCAAAGGAGTCTTTACCCAGGTTTTAGTCAGTTTGCTCGAGCGGTCCTTCTTGCGCTCAAGTGATTTTTGAGAACTCTCAGTACTTTTGCAGGCCTGCCAAAGTACTAGGAGAGTGTTTTTCTTGCTCGAGCAGTATTTCTTGCGCTCAAGCAGTCTTTGGGAACTCTCAATACTTTTGCAGGCCTGCAAAATTACTAGGAGGATTTTTTTCGAGCTCGAATGGTTCTTCTTGTGTTCAAGCAGTTAGCCTTTGTTTGCAAAAATTTTGAGAGTATGTCATTGTGCACTCGAGCGGTACTTTGTTCGCTCAAGCGGTCTCACTTATTGTGTCTGGTCGCTCGAGCGGTCTGCGCGTATATCAGTCCGTAAAAGTCACTTTTTGGATCACTTTTTCATTTATCGCTCTCTCTCTCTCTCTCTAAACATTTCAAAGACCTAGATCTACTCTCCCTCTCTCTAAAACCCACCTTTAAACCTCAAATACTCTCTCACCCTTTGATCTCTATACATTTGTCCTTTGGAGAAAAGATAGAGTTCGTCAAAGGTTTCATTCTAATTTGAAAAGTTCGTGTTTTGATCGACATTGGATTTTGAGGATTTCGGATTTTCTCCTCCTCTGGAGTGAGGTAGGGATTTTCTTAACAGTGTGCATGTTGTTTAGCTTCATTATATGTTATTTTTTGTTAGTTATGGGTTTTAGAAAGGAAAAAAAATGATTTGAATATATATTTATTAATACACAAATTTGGGGATAATACTTGTTTTCCGTTATGGTTTGGGATCGGTAACCTAGTGGTTGTTGTGTCATGTATTTTTGAAGAAATCATTTGGTTTTAATGGTTTTTCAAAGGTTAACCAAAAACTAAGGTTTTGTATGCTTTTATGGAAAAAGAATGGAATTAGAATGGTTGTGCAATTTTGGTTAAAATGAGGTTTGGTTGAGAAATGTTTTGAATAATTGGAAAAATGCTGAGTATTATTTACTCTTTTGAAATGATGATTTTGTTGGAAAACCATGTGAGTGGTTTTGGGAAAATTGTATGTTTTCGGTTGAGATTTACAAGACTCGCGAGAAGTGTGAATGTTGTTTGGAAATTAAGAGATTTTGTATAAATCATTGCGATTTCGATTTGGTTATGCTTTTGGGATTGTTGTTATCGTTTGATTAGATATAATTGTTTTTGGCAACCGGTGGAAGGTTGCATTAATTATGGAAGAAACTGCATGTGGACTAGGGAATGGAAATGTTTACAAATCATATATCGCATTGTGCATATCATGGATTTGTAATTGGGGATTTCAATGTTTCGGAAAAAGTATTTCTGTTTTGAGATGTATGTATTGTATTATTAAAAGGTAAATAAAATGGCAAAGCTATGAAGGGGTGTTAAAGCAAAATTAAGTTGGCCTGCATGTCTTTGGTATAAGACCTAAAACCCGTGCGGTAGATGCTGAGCCTTCCGGTTAATACCAGTAAAAATGACATAGTGACTTATATAGTTACTATTATGAACACTAGCCCTAGAGATTTATTCATTATATTTACCACTTGATTACTTTGAACAAATATTGTTGATTTGGAAAAATGTTTTGGAAATCTCGCATCACATTGTTTCAAAGAAAGAAAATAGAAGTTTTATCATATCATTTCGCGTGCATTCATCTTATTGCATTGTTAAGCTTCATACATATCATTAAGTTTATTTCTACTGGCTTTTATGCTCACCCTACGACGGAAACCACTTTTAGGTGAACTGGTGTGCCTCCGCCAAGGTGATGACTTGGGAGGATCTTGGAGCTAGAGGCTTATATGTATTGTTTTCTTTAGTTATTTGTTTGTAATTTAAGCCATCGGTTTCTTTGTATTGAGTTCTGACTCGTTTGTTGTAACCAGGTAAGGCCTTGGAAGTTTGTAGCATTTAAAGCATTAACCTGTAATAGTTTAATTTTATTCATTCTAATAAGAATTCATATATGTACGAGCACAGAATAATCTTCTCGTATTATCCTGTTGATCAAGTTCGCACTCCTCCTAACATCGTCGCTGTGCTATTTGAAACTATAAACGTGAGCTAGCCGGTGGGTATGTGCCAGGAACCCCTCCGATACCTAAGTCAGCAAAGAGACAATAGACACAAAAACTCTGTGTATTTGAGAGTAAGAATTGCAATACCTGTGCATAGGTCCTATCATAAGCCTTTATAGATTCTGCTTACCACAATCCTAGTAAGATTCTAACTCCTCTTAGCAGAATCCTCCTGGGAATCACTTATCTAAGGATAATGCTTATCCTTAGGATAATGCTTATCCTTAGAACACCCTCTTACTACGAGCCAAGTGAGATGGCCTAATACTCTGCTCGGCTGACTGCACCAACCGAGCTACCTCGGCTCCATACTCAACATGACCGAACCATGATCACCCTAGCTGGAGAATGGCAACCTGTCGAGCTACGCCTAGCTCAGCCCATTGCACTGATAATCACCTCAGTCTGATAAAGACTTATCTCCAAATAGATAGGTTCAAGCCCCATCAACACACCCTCGACCATCATAACACCTTCTCGGCCCAAGACTGAGCTACCCAAAAGTTTCTCCTTGGCCCATTGTGCGGCCCAACGTCCAAAGAAGATTTCACTTAGCTCCGGCCAATTTGCACACAAATTACCCTCTCAATTGCCCCTTAATTCCATCTGCGAAGCATGATTAGGATTACTTCTTTAACCAAGCTAAGGGATGCCTAAGCTAACCGAACTGAAACACTAGCTCGGTCTCCCAGGCTGCTCAGTCCTCAACAGTCTTCTCAACTACACAACACGCCTGATACCACCCATGCCTGAGACACGTGGCACACCCCTTTGGTTCTGTATCTCTGTCATAGCCACTAAGCACGGATTCCAAAAATTTGAATCACCCCACCCGTTGCCTCTATTACATACATAATAATCAAATGCACTGGAAGAGACGCTTCCACTGTTCATCTTCTCTATTGCAACTTCTCACATAGAACTCCCAACGTTTCACCTCCTGAGCACGAGCGCCCATCCAAGCATGCTCGTTATTGTTGCTGATGCTCCATCGACAGGTTTGGATCCTGAATTTGTGCTCAAATCAGTAAGTCCTTCCACTTTTCGAACTTTTTCCATGATTTTGGTGTTTCTCATGCCTCTATTACTTCTACGCTATTATACTCTCGTTTGTGTCTAAAAATGGCATCTTAACTCCACAAATGCAAGACAAACTAAAACAGCACCTCTAAAACCCTCGAAACTTTCCTTTCAAATGTAAACACATAATGATTGAAACTCAAACCAGTCAAGAACAGTGTTTTTTTTTTTTTTTTTTTTTTTGATCTAAAACTATATTACAACCAAAATAAAAACTTGTTTGCCACTCTAGGCTAGCTTTTGACCGGACTAGAAATCCCTTGCCCAACAATCATGCTATAATGCTGGCCCTTCTCCTAAACCGGACTGAAATGACCTTGGTTTAGGACTGGTCTAAAAACCAGCCAAAAAGTCCTAACCATTCCTTGGCTAAACTAAACATGGCACATGTCCCCCTACTGCTGAGCTAGGCTTGGTTAGTTTTGACTATTACATAGGCCGGTTTATCACTTGGGCATAACACCTTTTTTATTTCCACTTTGCAGACTTGACTAAGTTGGCCAGGCACACCTTCCCCACACCACCTAGCGATACTACTCAATTAAGCTATCGGCCTTGCTAGTTCAACCAAACTACGCCCTTTAAGTTATTTCTGATAAACTAAATCTCATGGGCAAGTACCACTTCCTGGTGAGTTTGCCCGACTCCATAGCCAAGTTCCAAAAGGACTACAACACCCCTGACGACGTATAATTCGAGCTAGTCGAGTTGGACACCACGTCCTGGGGCAAACCGGGCTTTGTCCCATTTACACTGCTATCTATTGTAGAGGGTGGACTCTGGTTCTCAGTCTAGTCCCTTATTTGCGAATTTCTTAAGCAGAGCAGACTATGCCCCACCCAATTATCCACTAACACATACCGAATCATAAACGGCATTGCAGAACTCAATCGCTGCCTTGGCTTTAACCTCAATCTGGCCGAGCTATTCCATCAATATTCACTGGGCCAGAATGATGACAGCTAGGTTTATTACCTTAGAATCAAAAAAGGCCGAGAGAAAATTGTTAAGAAAACATCGAACAAAGACCTAAATGATGACGACTTTCTCTAGGTATCTGGAAATTTTGAAGACCAAGAAGCCCAGATACCGAGCTATAACATCAACTGGAATAAAGGAACAACTGGTAAGGATAGTCCGGTTTCCCCTTCTCTGCTACTTCAACTCCTGCCACACTAACCCTTGTATTTCTCCTTCTTGGGCAGATTTGAACTGACTTAAATCAAATTACGCCTACGCCGATCAAAATGCCCTTCGAGCCGCACTCCGCTACCGCAACCACGATTGGACCGAGCTCCTCAATTTTGAGCTAACCTACCGTTATGGTGGTAAGAGGAAGACCAAGGTCACAGACTTCCTCCTTGAGTCATCGCCAGAGCCAGATCCAAATCTTCCCTAGATCAACCTCATTTCACTTACTGAAGAGCAAGAAATGGCCAAAAGGCAAGCCATTCATGCCCTGATCACCGAGCAGACCTCAACCTCCAACGATGAGGTCCAGGCCGAGGTACCACTGACCAGCCAATCTCGCAACGCGATAGTGGCACTTCTAACTACCCGTGTTACTGCATCCCGCCCAAGCAAATGGCCCCACACCAATTCTGCCGCACCACAACGCCTGATGGATGAAGAAGACACCGAGCCACTAGAAACTGAGCAGCCAAAGGTCAATCATCCCTAAAGCAGCCAGTGCCCTGGCCCTTCCAATCCACCATCCCTTCTGGAGTAAACACCAATTGTGTCCTTCAAGGGTCGTGTTGTGACTACACAGGACTCCGTTAGTGCTGAGAAGGATCACCTTCTGGCCTTCAATTTAGCAAAAAGTGTTTTCCTGCTAGTCGACATAGAGCGGCACGACAATCTAACCAAGTTGAAGGCAATTCGCTCCACGACCAAGTCCCTAATATTGGTAAAGTTTGAAATCCCTTCCACTTAATACCTTTCATCGATTTTTATATGCGGTTTTTCAGCTAACCGTTCTGAATGTTGCACAGGCTGTGCAGAAAAACCAAGTGGCTCACAAATGTGTTCTTGAGCTATGAAAAACAGCTCGGGTGGCCATTGCGGAAACAAGTGCCAAAGAAGCTGAGCTAAAGGCCCTCAAGACAACTCTGGCCGAGCTAATTGCCAAAAAAGAAAGGCTGGCTGAGTTGGTCAACGCGGCCGAGTCAAACAAACAAAAATCCCTGGCCGAGAAAAAAGACTGTGACTTGCGCGAACTCGCAAAGATAGAAAAGAAAAAAGACGCTGAGATCCAAGAGTTAAAAAGAAAATAGAGCACGCATAGGATGGGGGTTTCAAGGAGAGCGAAGAAACCTACATCCAACAGTGTGAAGCGAAAAAAGAAATCTTCTTCTCATTGTTCTATTTTTTGCTTTTATCTATTTTCCTTTTGTAATCAGGCTATAAGCCCCACCTTTTTGTAAGCAGCTTCTAATTAATGAAAATTTTCGATCTTTTTGCACGACTATGGAATATTCTATACATATTTGAATGCATGCTTGCCCGAACTAACCACCTCGGCTATACCTTATCCGGCCAACCTTCTTTGGTCGAGATACCTACCTTGGCAAAAGATTGTCAAAAGATGTGTTTGGTCAAACCTACCAACCTTCTCTAGCCGAGATACTCATCTCGGCTAAAGAGGTCAAAACCAACCAATCTTCATTAGCCTAGATCCTTATCTCAGCTAAAGAGTGTAAAAAGTTGTGTTGGTTAATCCTACCAACCTTCTTTAGCCTAGATCCTTATCTCGACTAAAAAGTGCAAAAAGTTGTGTTGGTCAAACCTGCCAACCTTCTTAAGCCTAGATCCTCATCTCGGTTGAAGAGTGTAAAAAATGTTGGTCAAACCTATTAACCTTCTTTAGCTTGGATCCTTATCTCGGCTAAAGAGTGCAAAAAATATTGGTCAAACCTGCCAACCTTCTTAAGCCTAGATCTTTACCTTGGTTAAAGAGTGCAAAAAATGTTGGTCAAACCTACCAATCTTCTTAAGCCTGGATCTTTATCTTGGTTAAAGAGTGCAAAAAATGTTGGTCAAACCTACCAACCCTCTTTATCCTGGATCCTTATCTCAGCTAAAGAGTGAAAAAAGTGTTGGTCAAACCTGTCAACCTTCTTAAGCCTAGATCCTTGTGGTGGCCAAATAAAATTAATTAAGAAAGGCCAAGGACTGTCCGAAAATCAGGCCAAAGACAATTTGGCCCTGTCCAGAGGTTCTTGAAGCCGAATATACGAATCGACAATATAAGGAGCCGAGTAGGAGCCAACACACAACTAGAAGGCCGAGTAGGCAACCATCTGCAAGATTAAGAGTAGGCCTGACCCTTGGGCCCAGAGGTAGTATAAAAAGAGGAACATCAACCAAAAAGAGGTATGTGAGAAAAACAAAATAACTTGAGATAGAAGTAAACTTGAGAGAATACTGATTTGTCTGTCGGAGTGCTAATTCTGACACCACTGATCGGAGTATTCATCCCTTTTTCAGGTAGCAATTAGAGGATCAAGGGTATCTGACTAGATCCGTGGGTATTTCCAAACCACTTCTCCACAATTAGCGCCATATGTGGGAATACTCAGGCACATCCATGGTAGGCGTAACAGATGATCCTTCAGTAGTTGCTGACGACGTTACGTCAAGAAATGACGTCACTCCAAGAAGCATGCTTGGACCAGAGAATATCACCGCACGACAGGCCTTGAACTTCGACCCAGTAGCTCAGACCTCACCCTCAACTTGGGTGCAAGAGACTATGCAAACAATCATGGATCAAGTAAAGCGAAATGAACAGCGTCTAGAAGACATGATGGTTGAAAACGAGCAGCTGCGCCAGGAACTGGCCCTGGAGTTAGCCAAATCCCAACAGGTCACATGCCATGATAAGGGTCAATCCCCAAGAAAGAAGGATAATCGACAACGTCGACTTTGGAAACATGATAATGGCAGTGATTCCGATTCACCAGCCCAAGAACCCAAAAAAAAGGGACGAGTTGATGTATCGAGCTCATTCGAAGGAAGTCCATGCGTATGGCACAAGCGAGGGAAAAGAAGTGATGATTTAGATGAAGAAGACAGGCATGACCCTTTCGTGGGCGCATTGTAAGAACTGTGCTACCCAAGAAGTTCAAAGCACCACCGTTCACCCTATATGACAAAAAATCAGATCCCACTAACCATATTCATCATTATAAACAAGCGATGACGTTGCATGTTGATGATAAAGCCCTTATGTGTCAAATGTTCCTAAGTAGCCTGGGACGATTAGTCGTCAGATGGTACTATAAACTGGAGCTGGCGTCAATAAGAAGCTTTCATCAACTCCAAAAATCCTTCAGGGCAAGATTTATCACCAACGAAGTTCAACCAAAGCAGGCTAACTCTCTTTGGGCCATGCAAATTAAACTAGAAGAGACTCTTCGTGAGTATTTGGCACGCTATTGGGAATGTTTCAACTTGGTAGATGATGCTTGCAATGATTCCATGGCTATTACCGCTTTCAAGATGGGGCTACATCCTGATAGTTCTCTCCACAGTTCATTGACCAAACGGCCCCCCAAAACAGTTTGGACGCTAATGAAGAAAGTTGAAGAATATTGTAAGGTGGAAGACGACACCCTGCAGGTCAATGCCGAACAGAAAGTTGCTAAATCGGCCCCATCTGGCCCAGTTCAGTCGATAAGCGTTACGCCATCAAGGAGCCCCAAACCTCGAACTCGGGCTAAACGAAACAAAAGGCATGATTCGCGCCATTCAAGCGATCAGTGTTCGCACCAATCAAACGAACAATATCAAGTGGATAGCAGGCACACAAGACATTCAGATAAGAAGTATACAGAATTGGCAAAACTGATTGGTAAGATCTTATCCAAGGTCCAACATCATATGTTCTTTAAATGGCCGTCCAAAATAATGGGGCCTCCTGATACAAGGAGAAAGGATAAGCGGTGCGAATATCACAAGGACCACGGCCACGATACCGATAGTTGTTATGCACTGAAGGATCACCTGGAAGAGTTGGTACAAGACGGCCGGCTGGCGCAATACGTTCGAAAGAACAATCCATCAAACACAGTAGCCCTACAGCTAGATTTACCGCCACTCGGCATAATCCACATGATATATAGCCTACCGTTGTCGGTCGAGCTACATACAGTTCAGTTGCAACATAGCCCACCCAAACCGATCACACCAGCCAAACGGCCCCACGAAACTGGGAGGATTAGCTTTGATGACACTGACTTAGCTGGAATAACTCTCCCTCATGCCAATCCCCTCGTCATCGAACTATGCGTAAACAAATTCACAGTTAAGCGCATCCTTATTGATCAGGGAAGCACCTTGGAAATAATATATTACAAGACGTTTGTTAAACTCAACTTCACTGATTCGGATTTGTTGCCGGCCGATTACCTACTGTTCGGCTTCAACACCAACCCTGAGTATCCCTTGGGTAAGATCACACTACTAGTACGGGCGGGTACCAAATCGGTAGATGTACAATTTTTGGTCATCAAACTCCCGTCACCATACAATCTCATCATGGGAATAACTTGGTTGCATACCATGTAGACCATGCTGAGCACCTACCATCAACTACTCCTTTTTCCAACTGAGTATGGCATCGAGCAAATTCAAAGTTCTCTAAAATTGGCACAGGCATGCTATCTTATTGCTGCTGCAAAGAGGCCAAAGGAACTGGAAGTAAACTCGGTTGAAGTCTCGGATCAAGAGAGCCTCGAAGATATTAGGAAAATTCCCAGTGAAAAGGCCACTGAAGACCTTGATCGGATCGAAATCAATGGGAATCCAGACAAATTCTTCATGATCGGCACCTTTTTTAGTGAACTTGATAGATGCGAGCTGGTATCCTTCTTACTCGGCTACCTTGACGTGTTTGCATGGACACCATATGAAATGCTAGGGGTTAATCCAGTCGTGGCCCAACATTGTTTAAACGTTGATCCAAAAGTCAAACCAATCATTTAAAAAAGTCGACAGTCGGCCGCAGAGCATGCATCAGCCGTTGTTGATGAAGTTGACAGCTTGCTTGATGCCGAGGTAATTCGTGAAGTCACCTATCCGACATGGCTGTCCAATACCGTGGTTGTGAAGAAGAAAATGGATGATTTCACGGATTGAATAAGGCCTGTCCAAAGGATTGTTTTCCTCTACCCAAAATCGACCAACTTGTGGATGCAACGGCACATCATCAGTGCATAAGCTTCTTGGATGCCTATAGGGGTTATCACCAAATTGCCATGCACCCAGAAGATCAAGAAAAGACTGCATTCTTCATCCCAAGGGAAACCTATTGCTACAAGGTCATGCTCTTCGAACTGAAGAATGCAAGGGCAACTTACCAGAGATTGGTTACCACTATGTTCAAGGAACAACTCGGCCGCACCATGGAAGTAGACATCAATGACATGGTAGTGAAGTCCAAGGAAAAGCACACCCATGTAACCGATTTATCAGAAACCTTTAGCATTCTCTGAAAGTACAAGATGAAACTGAATGCCTCGAAATCGACATCGGATTCGACAAATTTCTCGACTATATTGTCAACCATCGCAGAATAGAGGCCAACCCGAGGCAGATCACAGTAATTCTAGAACTTGGCTCCCCTAGATCGGCCAAAGAAGTTCAGAAGTAGATGGGGATGGCCACCGCCCTAAATAGGTTTATCAGCCATTCCTTATATCACTGCCGGTAATTTTTTCATACACTTCGGAAGGGCAAAGCGTTTGAATGGACTCCCAAATGCCAAGCCGCGCTAGACGGCTTGAAAGCTTATCTCTGATCAGTACCACTCTTGGCAACTCCATCGGCAGGCGATCCGTTCATCTTGTATCTGGCAGTATCTGACCGCGCGATCAGCATCGTGCTCTTAAAAGAAGAACTTGGGGAACAGCGACCAATTTATTATCTAAGCAAGGCCATGGTCAACGCCGAAACACAATATTTACCACTAGAAAAGCTCATCCTTGCTCTCGTGGTGGCTGCAAGAAAATTGATGCACTATTTTCAAGCTCACACCATAGGGGTATTGACGGACTATCCCCTCCGGATAGTGCTGCGCAGTGCGGAAACATCAGAGCACGTGTTGAAGTGGGCTTTGGAACTCGACCAATATGATATCTAGTTTTTGCCTAGAACTGCCATCAAAGGGCAAGTGCTCGTCGACTTTGTAGCCGAGTTCACAAGATGCCAGGCCGACCTTAAGTTCGATCAGGTGCAACCTAAATTCGATTGGTGAATGTATATCAAAGACATTTGGCAACTGTACTGTGACGGATCATCCAACCAACGTGGCAGTGGGGCAGGAGTAGTAATCATGACCCTCAAAGGGACAATAATCGAGCAGGCGGTCAAACTAGGCTTTGATGCATCAAATAATGAGGCCGAATATGAAGCATTGTTAACCGGCCTTCGTAACACACTTCACCTTAGTGCACGGTGGTTGCTTGTTTTCTGTGACTCAAAATTAGTCATGAACCAGCTGAAAGGGGAGTATGCAGCTAAAAATGACTGCATGGCAGCCTACATGAAAATGGCAAACTCTTTGCTCACGAAATTTGACCACCACGAATTGAATCAAATAACACAGGATCAAAACACACATGCAGATGCCCTTGCTTGCCTAGCCTCCGCCATTAACTCAGAAATCAAACGAACAATCGAAGTGGGATTCATCCTAGAGCTAAGCATCACCTCTTCTGAACTAGTTCAGGTTGACATCATTGAACCAGGACCTAGTTGGATGGACCCTATCGTTGTATTCCTTTCATCAGAACAGCTCCCAATGCATAAGAAAGCAATTCCTGATTGTTGCGATAGATTATTTCACAAAGTGGGTCGAAGCAAAGGCACTAACACATATTCAAGATATTGATGTTAAGCGTTTTGTATGGAAAAATATCATAACATGATTTGGCATACCAAGAGCACTTATCTCCAACAACGGCACCCAATTCGATTGTGGCATCTATCAGGAATTATGCAACACATATGGTATTTGGCCCTACTTTTCCTTGCCGGCATACCCACAAAGCAACATTCAGGCGGAGGCTTCCAATAAAGTGATCCTGGATGGCATCAAGAAATGGCTTGAAAAAGCCAAAGGCAAGTGGGTTGAAGAATTGCCTAGTGTGTTGTGGACTCATCGTACTACTCCAAGACAATGTAATGGGGAAACGCCGTTCACTTTATGCTTTGGAACACATGCAATTATCCCCCTTGAGATCGGCTTACCCACGTTGAAATTCAATGTTTTTTACATGGGCCGTAATGATATGATGTTGGCCCTAAATCTGACTCTGATTAAAGAACGCCGAGATCGCACTCTTGCATGCATGGCGCGATATCAGGAACAGCTCGCCAAGTCGTATAACCAGTGAGTGCAGCTGCAATGTTATACACCTGGAGAACTGGTCCTTAAGAAAGTGCTTCTTGCTACTAAGAACCCAGCGGATAGAAAATTAAGCCCCAACTGGAATGGCCCTTATCAAATTGACTCAATTGCCGAAACAGGGGCATACAGGCTTACGGACATGGCTGGCAGAAGCTTACCACGACCCTGGAATTCCACACACTTACGTAAATTCTATCATTAAGCCAACATCTACGGCGTGCTAGTTTGTTTCTAATTTTTGTTGATATGTTAACATGTACTCGTCTACAAATTCTGCAATGCATTTCCCTTTTCTATGAACGTCTCGTTAATAATGGTAGAATGATGAAAAAGCCTCCGAACTCGGAGCGCCCATTGTGGATATCACGTTTGGGTCGAATAAGCCTCCGAATTCGGAGCGTCCTTCGTGGATATCACGATTGAGCCAAATAAGCCTCCGAATTCAAAGCACCCTTCGTGGATATCATGTTTGGGCCAAATAAGCATCCAAATTCAGAGCACCCTTCGTGGATGTCATGATTGGCCTACATAGACTTCGAACTCAGAGCGCCCATCGTGATATCGCCCTTCGTGGATGTCACGATTGGCCAACATAGACTCTGAACTCGGAGCGCCCTTCGTGGATATCACGTTTGGGCAGAATAAGCCTCCGAATTCGGAGCGCCCTTCGTGGATATCACGTTTGGCCGAATAAGCCTTCGAATTCAGAGCACCCTTCATGGATATCACGATTGGCCAACACAAAGACTCCAAATGGGAGCGCCATTCATGGATATCATGTTTGGGCCAAATAAGCCTCTGAATTTGGAGCGCCCTTCGTGGATATCACGTTTGGACCGAATAAGCCTCTAAATTCGAAGCGCCCTTCATGGATATCACGTTTGGCCGAATAAGCCTCCGAATTTAGAGCGCCCTTCATGAATATCACGTTTGGGCTGAATAAGCCTCTAATTCAAAGCGTCCTTTGTGGATATCACAATTGGCCAACAGAAAGACTCCAAACTCGGAGCGCCCTTCGTGGATATCACGTTAGAGCCAAATAAGCCTCCAAATTCGGAGCGACCTTATTACATGACCGTGAACAGCTGAGTATTTAGCAATACAGCCACATAGGGCCCACAAATATGCAATTGTCATACGAATTGATACAAATATTAAACAATGCAATGTAACAAATGTTTATTTTTTTTCACCAAAGAAGTACAAATACATAGCGTTGAACAAATTCAAAAGTACAAATAATGTGTTTCTTAATATCTAAGTCTTCTCCAGCTCAGCATCCTCATCGTCGTTAGTTTTTTCAGCGTCGTAAGCTTGTAGACACCCCATGTTTGACCAACCTTAAGATTCAGACGTCATCGATTGAGCGCTCGGTGATTGCGTATGTTGTGCTCGTTCTGAGGTTTCAGAGTCTCGGCTAAGAGCCTTGCCTCCGGACTTCAGGACTCTTTTGTGCTTTGCCTCGGTCTACGAACCAGGTTCTATTTTCTCTTCCTGAAGGGAGGGAGAGGTCTCGTAAACCATCTCTCAGTGGCCTTAGGCTACTTTTTGTGGTCGTAGACCACTGTTCCCGTTTGGAGACCAGTTTCTGGTTTTCGGAGCCGTCGGCCGTACGCCTCGGTTCGGGACCGCTTAACTTTCTCCATTTGCTCTGGTTTTTGGCACACACCTTGTTTCCTCTCTCTAGAGGGACACTATGGCTCGGGAGACCACCTTTGTGGTTGCACGCCACTTTTGTTGCTTAACAGTCAGTTTTCAGGGCACTTGGCTGCGCGTTTTGGCCCCCGAACCCTCGTTTTGCATCCGTCTTGGTTCATTTTTGGCATGGACCTTGTTTTCATTGTTTGGAAGGTGGTACAAGGGTGGGAGACCACCTTTTCTCCTTGGAGACCACCTTTCTCCCCGCCCGCCGATTTCTTTGTCAGGAAGTTGGTCTCCTTGGTTTTTGAGCCACATTTGCTGGTCTCCCACCACACCACTAGCTTGCATTTCATGTGGAGACCACCCTGGGAGGTTGCCGACCACTTGAACCTTTTGACCCTGGTCGGCCGACCAGGGCAAGTGGTCTCCACCAGTCTTGTCTCAGTGAGTTGATTCCAGCTGTGCCAGCCGGGAGGCACAGACTGGATCCTCCATACACATGTATGAAGGATCTTCCACCTTGGTTTGAAGCTTTAGTCCCTTTGTCTCTAAAGGAAGGCCTCCTCTTCCTTTGCAAGGGTTCTGAATTTGGCTGAGGCATATACATCTATCTCCCTCTATATCTCTCCCTTTAGGCTTAGAAAGTGTGAAGTTCTTGCCCCTTTACACACTACCTCTTAGCCTAACACCTCCAACACCAACCTAAGCTTCTTGGAGGGTCTTGAGAGGTCCTAAGGAGCTGCATTTTTTGTCCATAAGCTGCTGGAGTTGCTGAGCTACAAGGGTAACACCCTATTCCCTCTTTTGAGTTTTATTTTGCTCCATCTTTTAGCCATACTTGAAAGCATTTTTGAGCTTTAGTGTAAACTGAAAAAAGTCTTATGTTGAGGTCCTTAACATGTTTGTTTAAGATCATTTTTCTGTTGGGGGTCATCTACCCCCTTGCATGCTTCATTTCACCTTGTTTTGAGCCATGCCTTAGAGCATTTGTGTTGGCCTTTGTTTGGCCTTTTAGCCACTGAAATCCAGTGGAATTTTAGTGGCTAGAATGGTATTTTGAGTGCCAAAATCAGAGAGAGGTGACCCTCTCTCTCCTTGTTTTGCTTTCTAGCATTTTTGGCCTTACAAAGGAGCCCTTATTTGCATGTTTCCAAGCCATGTTTCAGGCCATTTTTGATGAGTTTTAAGACCTGCATAGGCTCTGTCCAGAGCTTGTTTTGCCATATTGGATGTCCATCTTGCATGTGTAGAATAACCCTCTTCATAGCATATCAAAGGAGCATCTCATTCTTGAATGCATTAACCATGTTTCAGTGGGTTTTTGGACTTTATTTGGCGTGACATACCTCTGAATTTTTCTGGTTTAGTGGCCTCTTGATTGCCTCACATGCTTGTAGTGAAAATCCTCTTTACTAGCTTACATTGCATGCTATTTTGGCTTTTGATTATAGCACTTTTTGGCCATGCCTTAAACTGATTTTGTGCATGTTTTGGACTTCCTTAGCTCTATTTTTGGGCCTCATGGTCGAATGATGTTTGCTATGCATGGTTGTAGTTTAATACCCTTGCCTAGCTTTGAGTTTTGAAGCCTATTGCATGCATATTTTGAGGTGTTTCCATGTTTTGGCATCATTGTGAATCATATTTCAGAGCTTATATATATGCCATATTCCCATGTTTTCCACTCTTTGAATGTGTTTGAGAGTTATGCATGAATACCTCATTTTTTGGACCATTGCATGAGCTTCATTTCCATGCTTTGCGAGCCATCATTTTAGTCCATATTTGCTACTGTTTTGGCCTGCATAGGGACTTTTTGGGGCTGGTTTGGCCATTTGAGTATGGCTTTGCATGCCTATATTGTAATCCACTTCACTAGTTTCGATATTTGGGCCATCTAGCATGCATTGTGGGAGGTGTTTGCATGATTCGGGACCATCTTGCATGTCATTTCAGAGCTAGAAAATATGTGATTGTACGCCATATTTCATGCTTACCATGCTTTGGTGGAGTTGCACTTTGTGCCTTAGGTTTGGTCTCTTGCATTTGTACATGTTTGCATGCGTGTTGTTGCTTCATTTTCATCATGTATGGCCACTGATTTGAATGTGGCTGAGGCCTATTCATTTTAGTTTAAGTCCATCTTGCATTATGTATGCCATATCCATGTTGTCGCATGCTTGATCGTCGTATTGTGTATGCTTTGTTCATGTCTTTGTGCATGTCCATCTTCGTATGTGCATTGCGTATGCCATATAGTTCATGTGCATTGAATGCCATTCTTAGTTCATAGCATCGTGTATGCTAGTTGCATGTTTGCATATCATTTCTCACATGCTAGCATGGTTAGGTTGCATTGCGTTTAGGGTTGCATGCTAGTCGTATTGTGTATGCCATGTATATTGCATTGTGTTTGGAATAGGGTTTAGTCCAAACACGGGAAACGAGGGACGTTTTGTACTCCAAGTGATAAAACGTGCCTCGATTCTCGGTCGCCGACACTTTAGATTACCCATGATGGAGTTTAGGCCTTGTTGTGTTTATATGTGCATTCATTGTACATCGAGTCGTGCAATCTGACTCCTCGGCCATCATGCATCGAGATGCATGATTGGTGGCACGAGGATCGAGGACTACACTCCCTGGAGCTTGTGCAATGATGGGGAGAGTGGTCATGCACACATGTTGAAAATTTTTTATCATGCCCCTTTCTCGCTCTCTGTTGCAGCAAACCGGAAACCAGCAGCAAAAACTGGTCAGCAGCCTTCTGGAGCTTTGTACAGTGTTTTGAGACCAGTTGCAAACAGAGGCAAATCGGGGCATCACGATGGATTTCCCGACAAGGCGACTTGAGCATGCATGCATCCCTATCATTCGGAACAGAGCCGAGGTAGTCCATTTTGTTTAATTTGCATACTAGTTTCCTTAGTTACTTAGTTAATTCGTTAATTAATTAATGTTGTATAATAATTAGTTTAATTAGCTTAGATTAGCTAGTTTATTCTGTACTATTCATTCGGACCCTCCGAGGAGGGAGATGTTGTAATAAGTGTGCGTGTGTGTGTGATGCATGCCTTCCAACCCCACGTCTTTCTCCCTTTTATTTACTAGCTTATGATGGTTAGTTTAGGGCACATTTCAATTAGCATCCTTATGCTCGCATGTTTGCATCCATTCATCTGTCTTGCATGCACCGGGCTCGGCGCATCATACTAACTGCATCGTATTTCAATTCCAAGTTGAATACATGTTACGTGTAGCATCTCATATGCCATCGTAGAATAGCCGAGCCTATCTTAGTTGCATTCTTGCATGTGTTGCATTAGGCATCTCAGCATAGTTAGGATTCATGCATGTTTTCTAATTAGCTTCTTTCTTTGGCTCGGAGTACTCGATAAGTGTTTATGCTTTAGCATCCTTGCATTTGTGTAAGTGACTGCCATGATAGCATGCTTACCATGAGGCTATGTGCTTATGTGATATAACTGCCTAAATGCCTGTGGGTGAAGGTTGGGTTACTTGAGTTGGAATAATTCGTCGAAACTCGTATTTTAGCCTACTTGCGAGTAGTAAACTGCTTTCAAAAACAAACATGAGATGTTTTGTTCCAACTTAGGCAATCCAGTCTATACTTGTATGCTGTGTGCATCACATAGTAACCCTAGGCTAACAAACTGGAATAAGAACGCATGTGTTTTCAAAAAACTCGATATCATGCTTAGTAGTGGCCAATCTTTGATCGGGCGAGCGAGGGTGCTCATTGCATGACTTTCCCTAATCGTACCCAAGTTCCCGAGCCGAGGCAACTTTGGTGATGACGAACACGTGGCCTTAGGCAACGAGTCGGGGTTTCCTAAATTCCCCCAAAATGAAATATTTAGGTGGCGACTCTGTATCTGGCAACGCAGTCCATGTTTGGCACTTCTTTCTAAAAATTAGCTTTTCAAAACGATTTGTCGGACTTGGACTCTTTGGTGATTTATCAATCTCGTATTGCACTTTGCGAGATCAGATTAAGAACCGTGACATTGAGTCCGAACTGTAGTGAGCCCCAATGAACAAAACGGGATTCCCTCCCGGGACGTTCGGGAATGTCTACAAAGCTTTAAAAAGAAACTTGTAATTCTGAAATAGTGGTGACGCTGAATCGACGCCTGCGGCTCATATGGCCCGAACCCAACCATGATTGGAGCTGTGATTCTGGCATCGATAGACGTTTTCTGCCAATTTTTCCTTAGTCTTTCAATTTCGATTTTTCAGCCGTCAAAAAAGCCCCCTTCATAAGCCCAAGTCCTTATAGCCTCTTTGGCAAACGTGTTTACCATTTCTCTATCAGCCACAGCATGATCCAGCAAGTGCTGGTTGACTCTGTCCATGATAACCAGGTTTGCGACACACGACGACTTCATCTCAACTGCCTTAGCCTTTCTCAGCTCATTCTCGGCTTTTTCCGCTCGGCGCTCCAAATCTCGAATGCGCCCCTCCTTTTGCTCGAGCTGTCTTTTCGCCTCGTGTTGGCGCATGCCGATTTCATACGCGTTGTAAAGTCCTTGGATCGACCCATGTCTTCCCTGAAAATTTCGTAATCACCACGGTTGACGAGCGACTACTTCACCTCTGGCAAAAATATTTGCCGCGCGAAATCCACTGCTACGTTAGGGTCACGGACTATTGAGTCCGCTTCGGTCATTGGTTTGTTCCTGATAAAGACCGACAAGCTCAACGGGCATGGTGATCTGCTCGGCTCATTTCACGCAATGCTATGACCAACAATATGACTCTTTAATCCCCCTCGTTGTTGCACCCCATCCCTAGGGGACTTTGCTACTTCACCTCTTCTGGGGGACCAGCTCCGACGTTTGGGCAACCGACGTCTATCTCTCCCCTCCGTTGTCACATTTCCCGTTTTTTGAGCTTCGCCTCTAACAACATGATGCATTTCAGCATCCAGCTCAGCCAAACTTATTCCTTCTCCTTTATTATTGAAGAATAATCTCTGAGACATCTATGGCCCAACTCAAGTTTTTGTTCTTTCTCAAATTATCGTGGCCCTTTTTTCGTCGTCTGTGCCAGATCTGTTCCACAACGCCTGGGACCTCTTAAATACTAGATACCTCGTTCATTAATTACGGATGTAGCATTTTCGATGCGCCCCGCAGCTAACCCCACGTCTGTAAGAGGGTTTGAAACATGTCCAAATTGGCGTAAACCATATGTTTTATTTAGCTTTAGAACGACATGCCAAAGTGGGGCAAGGGCAAATATACTCGGCATCTGATGTGATAGCCGAATTACAATACATTACCCCACTTGGGCAAGCGAGTTTGGCGTTGAGTCGAATATTTGATTTAGCAGATAAGGTTACGCTTGCAAGCCATATGTTATTCGGCTCTAGAACGACACACCCAAATAGGGCAAGGGCAAATATACTCAGTATCTAATGTGATAGCCGAATTACAATACATTACCCCACTTAGGCAAACGATTTTGGCATTGAGCCAAATATTTGATTCAGCAAATAAGGTTACACTTTCAAGCCATATGTTATTCGGCTCTAGAACGACATGCCTAAATGGGGCAAGGGCAAATATACTCGGCATCTGATGTGATAGCCGAATTACAATACATGACCACATGGCCACACGAGTTTGGCATTAAGGCGAATATCTGATTCAGCAGATAAGTTTACACGTTGCAAGCCAGATGTTATTTGGCTCTAGAACGACGTACAAATTGGCGTAAGCCATATGTTATTTGGATTTGGAACGACTTATCCAACCGGAGCAAATATGTCTTGCATTAATTTAAATTATTTGTCACCGAATGGAGTTGCACTGTCTTACTAAGCTATTAATTAGCACATACAAAAGAGAGACAAAAAGGTGACCTTCATTAATAAATTGAATACAAACAATCGTCATTTTACTCATGAAAACTGCCCTATAAATGACTTCTAAACAAAATAAGCAAAAATCTACACACAAAAAAACGACATACAAAAAATACCAAACATAAAGCAAAATTACATCAACACTACTTATTCTTCACGGTCAGACTCCAACGACTCAACCTCTAGCTGCTCGTATGGAATTGGCCGCTCCAATATCACATTAGTGGCCGCCAGGGCTTTAAGCCAACCATGTTTGAATCCCTGATTTTCAAACTTGGGTACTTCCTCCGCATACTTTTCCAAGGCCGCGTTCTCTCCAACGTCGAACGCCTTGGAAATCTCGAAGTTGGCTATTTCTTTCGCCTTCTTCGAATCTTCCAAATTGTCCTCTAGCTTCCCAATCGCCTCCTTGGCCAACTTGAGCGCTTCATCACTCAAGTTTTCCCTATCCTCGGCGACTATCTTGAGTAGATCGGAGCATTTAGCCTTTTTTTCCTCAGTATTGGCCCTCACTCGCTCTTCCTCCACTTTTCTTGCTTCAGAATCAGCCCTAAGAAACACCACCGCCAATTCGGCCAACGCCTCTTTAGCCTTTCCCTTTTCGGTTTTGATCTCGGCTTTAAGTAAGCCGATTTGCTCAACGGCATCATAGTGATGGCGACTAATTTCCGTGATTCTGCCTGCCGCCTGAAACAAAACATGGATGTCAATTACGTACCAATATCGCCGACTGAGCGGCTAGTGCTATTGACACCATGTCTGGTTCTGCACGGAATGCAGCCCTGTCTATCGGCAAGCAAAGTGACGAGGCCACGCTTAGGGCCACAACGGGGTCCTTCAAAGTCGACGCATCAGCGAAAACTGGTGCATTTTTTATTCTAGGTTGGATGATAACTGGTGCCACCAAATCTTGCTATTCTTCTATGCGTTGCCATTTATATGTTAAGTCTTCGAGAGAGTCAGCCTCGATCTTGGCAAAGCGTTTCTCCCCTTTGTTCAGCCACCAAGTCGTCCGATTGTTCAATAACCGACTCGGCCACAACAACTTGCTCCATTTCCTCAATAGGAACAGGTGGAGAAGATTCAGCCTCAACAGGAACAGGGGGTGAGGGCTCAGATCTGGCGGCTTCGGCCCTTCTTTGGGCTACTATCTTCTCAGCCTTTTTTTTTTGGCCATCTGTACAAGCAATTCCCCGACCATGTTTTCAGGATCTGTGCCGGGAAGGTCTCCTAGGTTGGTAAAAATATCTTCTTCTAATGATGTGTCAACTCGGCCTGAAGTGGATGGGAGGTTGATGCTGACTTCCTTAAAAACCAAATTAAAAGTCGTGTTGACTTCCTTCCCTAAACGATTCTTAGAACTATCCAAGTTGGCCTGATTCGGCTGCTCAGTGGCCTGATCGCTAACTTCACCAGCTAGCTCTGAATCCAAACCTTTAAGACCAATGTGTCTAAGGCTCTTGAAGCTTGGGAAAATAAGTGTCATAAGATGTTGTTCGCCCTTTGGAATCATAATGGCCTCGTTTGGTGTAGCTGTTAAAACAGCTTATAGATTATAGCTTAACAGATTATAGATTATGACTTTAATCAGAAGTTGTTAATCTGTTTGGTGTAACTGTTGGATTATAGATTTAAGTTGCTGAGTAGTGTTTGTTAAATAAGCTGTGAAATAGCTTTTTCAATTAATTTTTATTTTTTGTTTGTCTACATTTCTCATAAAAATAATAATAATAATCTATAGTCCATTTGAGTCTTTTTCTATTTTTAAAAAAATAAAAAATAAAAAAATTTAAGAGTATAACCATAAATTAACATGTCCACAGCAGAAGCTGATAATCAAAAGTAAGGGGTGAGCAACTTCTCAGAATCAACTTTTTTGAGTTAAAATAAGCTGTTAGAATCAGAAGCTGTTTGAAATAAGTTTAACCAAACAATCCAAAATAACTTTTTCAAAGCTAAAAGCCATAAGTTGGCTTTGAAAAGCTGAAACAAACACCCCCAATGTGACCAACAGCCAAAAAAATAACGTACGTTGGTTCGTATCGCAACAGCACGTGGGCAGCTCGCCCTTGCTTTTGGAGGTTTGGACGGCCAAAGAATTGGAGCGCGGTTTTGACTTGCTGAAGCACAGCCTCGTCGGCCGAAACAAGTACTTTCTTCAAATTGTTACCTACACAAATAAAATCATAAGTACATGGAATCTAAGCTGAATAAACGTATAGGAAGTGCACAAAGAAATGGGACTGTACGCCACCTGGTTCGCCTTTTTGTCTAGGCACAGGATCTAGGCGATCTTCGCCTTTGCCGAATTCTCAGTTGCCTCAGACAACGACCATGACATCGTCAACACGCTTACCAGGCTAGCAAGCATAGTCACCAAATGATGATTGATGTCCTTGGCCCTGAAAAAGTAGCATCCTTGCCGACCGAAAGATTTCACCAAGGCATAACAATGCCGAATAGCGGGGATTCCTAGATTAATCCTAAGTCGGTGGTTTAATTCTTTTATTCCCATTATGATTCAGTAAAAGTTTACGTTTGGTTGTGAAGGGAGTAAACCCCAGTAATGAAGAACGGCCCTCAAAAATAGGTAAAGGGGGAAACGGACTCCGCCCTCAGTGATTGACAAGAGGGGAAAGATGATCGTACTCGCATCAGTTCTCTCCATGTCAACTACAATATCTACCACAAGTGACAGATGGACGTCGTCTAGAATTGAAAAATGATGTCGAAAGGTAGAAACACAGTCCTCAGAAAGAAGACCTTTCAAATGTTTCTCCATCTAAATCAGAACTAAAAACAAACAAGAAAGTGGAAGTTGGAATGAGGAAAAAATGAAAAGAAGAGAGAAGAACTTACAGGTTAGAGAGAGAAGGGTAGTAGGGAGCAGAGGGAAATTACAGAGGTCGTAAAGTGAATGAGAGACGCAGTGAGATAACCAAAGAGCCTTGCATATTCAAAAAATATTCGAAGGGACAGTGTGGTTTCATATCGCATTAAATGAGCAACGCGCACGAAGAGGCGGGAAATTATAATGACTTCTAAACCATTGTCATTCTGACACTTCGTTATTGGGAGTAGTGCAAGCGCCGTATTTTTGACTTCTCATACATAAAACCGAACATGCTGATTAATTAAAGTTAGTTAGATGTTCGAGGAGCAATTGTGGTGGCCAAATAAAATGTTCAAAAATCAAGCCAAAGACAATTTGGCCCTGTCTAGAGGCTCTTGAAGCCGAATATACGAATCAGCAATGTAAGGAGCCGAGTAGGAGCCAACACACAACTGGAAGGCCGAATAGGCAACCATGTGCGAGATTAAGAGTGGGCCCGACCCTTGGGCCTAAAGGTAGTATAAAAAAAGGAACGTCAACCAAAAAGAGGTATGTGAGAAAAACAAAATAACTTGATATAGAAGTAAACTTGAGAGAATGCTGATTTGTCCGTCAGAGTGCTAATTCCGGCACCACCAACTGGAGTGTTCATCTCTTTTTGAGGTAGCAATCAGAGGATCAAAGGCATCTGATTGGATCCGTGGGTATTTCCAAACCACTTCTCTGCAATCCTTATCTCGGTTAAAGAGTGCAAAAAATGTTGGTCAGACTTACCAACCTTCTTTAGCTAAGATTCTTACCTCAACTAAAGAGTGCAAAAAGAAAAAAAATTGTTGGTCAAACCTACCAACCTTCTTTAGCCTAGATCCTTATCTCGGCTAAAGAGTGTAAAAAATGTTGGTCAAAGCTACCAACCTACATTGCCCCTTAGTCGGGCAATGAGTACAAACTAGTTTACAAACAGAGGAATACAAGTACTAAAAGAAATTATACTAGAAAAAATGTATACTTGTTTTATTTAATGTCAAAAAGAAAAATTACAAGTGCCTGAAGAGCTAAAGATAAAATACTTTAAGATTTGCAGTGTTCCAAGGCCTTGGGATAGCTCAGTCATCCACATCTTCGAGGTGGTATGCTTTTTTTCCTGTCAAACCAATCACTCTGTGCGGTCCTTCCCAGTTGGGTCCTAATTTACCATCTCCAAGCACCGGAGTGTTTCCAATTACTTTGCGCAGCACCCAATCTCCAATCTTGAATTGCCTTGGATGCACCGCCTTGTTGTATTTTCTAGACAATTCTTATTGTTACGAGGCGATGTGGACCAATGCCCTTTCTCTTCGTTCGTCAGCCAGATTTAGCTCCAAGGAAATGGCCTCTCCATTTATATCAGGATCAAAATTTTCGCTTTTAATAGTGGGGAGGCCAATTTCTAGAGGGATCACTGCCTCCATACCATAAGCCAAGGAAAAAGACGTTTCGCCAGTCAATCGCCTAGGTGTAATTCGGTATGTCCATAGGATGTGAGGAAGTTTTTCATCCCATTTCCCTTTCGCTAGTCTTTTCTTTAAACCATCTAAGACTACTTTGTTGGAGGATTCAGTCTGGTCGTTAGCTTGGGGGTAGGCCGCCATAGAGTTGTAGAATTCTCTTTTATGCTCTTCACAAAAACTTCTAAAGATTTTCTCATCAAATTGAATGTCATTGTTAGATATCAACGCCTTGGGAATTCCAAACCGGGTTATAATGTTCTGTCAGACAAACTTTTTTACGTCATTTTCTTTAATGGATGTGAGCACCTTAGCATCCACCCATTTTGTAAAGTAGTTTGTTGCCGCAATAAAAAAACTTTTTGTTGCCCGGCGCGGTTGGGAGCGGTTCCACTTTGTCTAAGCCCCACATTGCAAAAGGCCAAGGGTTAGACAAAGTCAAGAGCTCTCTAGCTGGTTGATGGATTTGATACGTGAACTTCTGACATTTCTTGCATTTCTTGACATACTTCTTTGCGTCTGTTTGCGTGTATAGCCACCAATACCCCTGTAAAATAGCTCGATAGGCCAGAGATCTCCCTCATTTGGTGACTTCCACAAATACCCTCGTGGATTTCAAACAAAAATGTTTCAACCTTGCTAGGATGGACACACTTCAAGTATGGTCTTGTGAAGGACTTTTTGTACAATGCTAGCGATGGGGACAAACAAAATCGCTGTGACTTCGCCCTAATTTTTTTGGCTTTCTTTTTTCCTTTGGCAAAATACCATCTTTTAAAAATACCACAATGGGGTCCATCTATGAGGGACCTAGCTCGACACAACATACTTCGGCCGCTTCAGGTTCTTCAATACTTGGTCTTGGCAAGTAACCTATTAGTAACGGGTGTGGGACAAATGTGTCTGCCATCGATGCAAAATCGGCTAGTTCATCTACCTTGCTATTTTCTTCTCGGCCGATTTGCTCTATCCTCATCACTTCAAACTTCATGATTTCCCTTCTTACCAACTCTTAGTACTTGGTCATTCTATCATCCTTTACTTTATAGTCGCCTAATATTTGGTTGACTACTAGTTAGGAGTCACTGTATACCATCAGCTCAGTGGCCTCTATTTGACAGGCTAACTTCAAATCAACTAACAGGGCTTTGTACTTCATCTCATTATTAGATGCTGGAAGACCAAGGTTGATCGCTTGCTCAATGGTCAAGCCTTCTGGTGAAATGAGGACTATCCCAAGCCCTGCACCATGCCTGTTGGATGCTTTATCCACGAAGAGCTTTCATATCTCGCCTACGAACAACTTCTAGCAAGTGGAGGGATCTAACGACGCCTTAGGATAAGAGGCATTGACAAGGTTTTCTTCTAAGTTGTTGTCTGTCATTAGGATCTGATCCTTACTGTCTGACTGTCTTAGGACTTCTCTTTCAAGTGAGTCCTTGTTTGTAGTAATGCAATCTACTCCTTCTTCACTTTCTGCAAAGCTGAATGGTTTGCTGCGTGGTTGATCGACTTGTTGCGGGGGTTGCACTATCCTTGTGACATTTTCCCCCCTTAACTCGGTTTCCTTAGTCAAGTTGACTAGGCAAACATAATGGCTTCCTGGAGCAAACTCGGCCACGAAGTCTGGTAACACTTGGGCGTTTATTGTAGTTCTTGGTTGAAACTTATTGTCGAATTGTCTTAACTCTACGGCCCACTTCAAAATTCGCCTAGAAAAGTCCGCCCTTTCAAATAAGGGGAAGGCTGTTAAGACGATCACAATGTGGGCATGGAAGTAATGCGACAATTTTCTTGAAGCCATCATCAAAGCTAAGGCCAACTTCTCCAATAGCAAATACCTCATTTCGGCGCCCAGCAACGTCTTGCTAACATAAAAAATAGGCAAGTGTTGTATTCCCTCAACTCATACCAACACTGCACTAACTGTATGTTGGGAAACTGCTAAGTATAGAAAAAGTTCCTCTCTTGGTAATGGGCTTACAAACAATGGCAAAGAGATCATGTATTCTTTCAAGCTTTCCAGAGTGTGGTCACACTCGCCATCCCACTTTAACTTGGCCTTCAGTGCCTGGAAGAACGGTCGACATCTGTCTAATGACTAACTTGTGAATCAGTTTAGCGTAGCCGCTAGGCCCATGAGATGCTGTACTTCCTCGATAGTGTTGGGCCTCTCAAGATCTTGAATGGCTTTGCTCTGAGAAGGATCGGCTTCAACACTTCGGTTGGTCACTAGAAAGCCAAGAAATTTACCTACCCTACGCCAAATGTGCATTTGAATATGTTCAATCACAGATTGTGTGCCTTCAAAATGTAAAACATCTCAGCTAGGTCATTGAGATGGTCTCCTTCGTTCTTGCTCTTGACCACCATGTCATTTATGTATGCTTCCATTGTTCTGCCCACCAATGGCTCGAACATTTTAGTGATCATTCGGTGGAACGTCGCCCCTACATTTTTTAGACCAAAGGGCATGACCTTATAACAATACAGTCCCTTAAGAGTTGTAAAGGATGTAACATCCTGGTCCGATTCATACATAGAGATCTGATAGTGTCACGACCCGAACCCGCCCCTATAGGTTTAGCATCGTAAACGACCAGTAATCCTCAGAATACCAAAGGCCTTTGACCTAAATATTGTAAAATGTAAGGGGCTACGGACGCAAATATAGAAAATATATAGTCCACTGAGCTGTGTTGACATACATAAGAAAATAAATCCAAAAACTTTATATACATAGGAGTGACGCCATACATGCAGTAGTCCATGCCACATTCATTACAGATATACAAATAAACATAAAACCTGTTTAACTTCCAAAAGGAAACAAAGTCTTAACACGTGTGAGCTACAAAAGGGAACCTCCTCAAGAGGCACAACAGCTGGCTAACACAACTGAGAATCTAGGTCCTCAACTCTGAGCCTGATCATGCACCTGGTCACCTACATACATATATAATACAGTGAGCTGGAGCCTAGTGAATAATAACAGAGTAAAGGGGTTTAATGAATGATGTCTGTCACAGATATAACTTTCAAATCTCTTATTGAACTGAAGCATAAGCATATTCGTATCAGAAACAGAGTCATGAACATATTCATATCATGCGTGGTGTATCCATTAGCATTAAACATATCTCTTGGTCAAGCATATTAAGTTCCATATTGGAACCTCCGGTACCAAGTTACATATCTCATACGTGGGTCACGGTATTTGTAGACCGCCCGAGAACTCCCGGCTCTATGCGCGAGAGCGCGAATTCGTTTGTTCTTAGCTACTACAAGTTCGGACTCGTGTCACGGTTCTGAATCTAATGTCACAAAGTGCAATGTCAGACTGATAAATCACCAAAGAGTCCAAATCCAGCAAATTATTTTGGAAAACTGATTTTAATAAAGAAGTGTCAAACATGGACTGCTTTGCCAGATATAGAGTCGCCACCAAAATGTTTTATTTTGGGGAAATTTAGAAAATCCTGACTCGTGCCTAAGGCCACGTGTCCGTCATCACCAAAGTTACCTCGGCACAGGAACATGGGTACAAGAGGGGAAGGTCATGCAATGAGCACCCCCACTTGCCCTATCAAAGATCGGCATTTACTAACATGATATTCTATTTTTGAAAACACATGTGTTCTTATTCCGGTTATTAACCTAGAATTGCTATGTGATGCACACAGCATACAAGTATAGACTAGATCATCTAAGTTGGAACAAAACATTTCATGTTCATTTGTTTGAAAATGGTTTGCAGTTTGCTACTCGCAAGTAGGCTAAGTCGTAGATTTTGCCACCTCAAGTGGGCTTAAAACTCGCATTTCAATGAATTGTTCCAATTCAAGCAATCCAATCTTTACTCACAGGCATTCAAGCAGTTAATCACTTAAGCAGTTAGCCTCATGGCAAGCATGCTTACATGGCAACATACACATCTCATGCAGTATGCTAAAGCGTAAACACTCACAGTGTACTCCAAGCCAAAATAGAGAACTAGTTAGAAATCATGCATGATCCTAGTTCATGTTAAGATGACTAATGCAACACATACGAGAATGCAACTAAGATAGGCTCGGCTATTCTAAGATGTCATATGAAATGCAACTTGATAACATGTTGTTGAACACGTATTCAAGTAAGTGTATTGAAATACAATGCAGTTAGTACGATGCGCCGAGCCCGGTGCATGCAAAACAGATGAATGAATGCATGCATACAAGGCATAAGGATGCTAATTGAAATATGCCCTAAAACTAACCATCGTAAGTGGTTAAGTAAAAGAGAGAAAGAAATGGGGATTGGAAGACATGCATCACACACACGCACGCTTATTACAACAGTTGGCCCTCTCGACGGAGGGTCCGAATAATAAGCTAACTAGTTAATCTAAGCTAATTAAACTAATTATTACAAAATAAATTCATTAGCTAACTACACTAGCTAATTAAACATAAACAAATAGCTAAATGCATTAACTATTTAAATGCAGAACCAAAGCATAAACTAGCTAAGGAAAGCAGTAAAAAGAGGTCCTCGAGATAAGGAGTGCATGCATGCTCGGTCGCCTCGTTCAGAAATCCGTCGCGATGCCCTAACTTGCCTCTGTTTTCATTTGACCTCAGAACATTGCACCAAACTCCACAAAGCTTCAACTCCACCATGGGAACCTATAGGAACATGGCCGACCATTTTCTGGAGTTGCCAACCACCTGCTGACCACTTTTCTTTGTTGCAGACCAGAAAAAGTGGTCGGCCACCTAGTTTTTCTGGTCAACCGACCACTTGTTGCTACACTTCTCCAATTTGCTGCAACAGAGAGCAAGAAAGGGCATGGCAATGTATTTGCAAGATATGTGTGCACAACCACCCTCCCTATCATTTCATAAGCTCAAGGGAGTGTGGTTCTCGACCCTCGGGCCACCAATCACGCATCTTGATGCATGATGGCCGAGAAGCCAAATTGTACAATTCAATGTAAAATGAATGCACAAATAAACACATAAAGCCTTGACCTCTATCATGCTTGATCAAGTGGGTTGGCGATCGAGAATTGAGGCACATTTCATCACTCCAAGTATGAAATGTCCCTCGCTTCTCGTGTTTGGACTAACACCTAATCTAAACACAATGCAAGCAACTCAAGCATGCAAAACACAATGCAACTACATGGCATACACAATACAAAGAATAACATGGCATACACAATGCAAACAACAACATGGCATACTCCATGCAATGTGACATGATCAACTTAACAAAGCTAATGACATGCAAACAATGCTAATGCATGCATACACAAAGCAAGGCAACATAAGCATGCAACAACATGATGCAATGTAAGCATGCAAATAACATGAAAGCAAACATGCTCAATGGACTTAAACCAAAAAAGGACAGACCTCAATCATGCCCAAATCAGTGGCCATTAATGCTAAGAAATGAAAACACAAAAGCATATACAAGCATGCACATGCATTGGCCTATCGACTAGGCATAAGAGCACAACTCTCAAGAGTGCTCAAGGAGTGATAAACATAGGAGTGTAACAACACTATAAGCTCTGAAATAAGGTATGAAATGATGCCAAATCATTCAATCAAAACAAGTATAGCATACTAGAGTCCATAAGGCATAAGGCTAGCAAAGAGAACTACAAGGGGGGGCATCCAATACATGGCACAAATGCATGAACTAGCCACAAACAGAGCTGAAGTAGGTCTAAACAAAGACCAAAACATGCTGAGATGGGAGCTCAAGGACCTAGGCAAGATGGCATACATGCTAGGCCACAAACAAGGCAACAATGCGTAACACTGAAAGGCACTCAAAGCATGAAAGAAGTGGGAACATAGCAATGCTATAAGCTCTAAAATATCATGTGAAATGATGCCAAATCATATACATGATGCAAAAGAAGCATGCTATGGTGCTCAAAACAAAAAAGCTAGCATAGGCATTTGCACTATAGCTATACAAAACATGAAGCATATGGTCGAGGCAACCCAAAATAGTCCTAGAACATGTTAAAATGAGTCTAAAACATGCATGTAAGGAAGCTAAAACAAGCTAGAATGAAGGGTATGAAGCATGGAATATGCAAGGCCAAAAGCGTGGATTACACTACACCTATCAAGACCAAGCATGAGATGACTTAACCAACAAAAATCAGAGTTATATCATGGCAAAATAACCCCAAAAAACACACTGAAATGATAGCTTGCAAGCTTAGGCATGAAGGCATACGCAATGACTCATGTTTAGGCATAAAGTACAAACTCTCCAAAGCATTGAAAGAGTGACAAATGTGTGTGTATGACCGTGAAACATGAACTGAAATCATATAAAAAATGATGACAAATCATGAAGATAGTCCACGTAATGCATGCTAGTGGATTCAATACACAAAGCTAACAAGCTGGAATGAACCATGACTATACAAAGCATGGCATGCATGACCAAAACAACACAAATGAAAGCTAGAGCATGCTAAAACATGGACAAAAGCTTCTTAGAGTTAAGCCAAAATCATGCTAGAATGGCAGTCTAAAGCATGATACACATTAGGCTAATGAATGGACATGCACTACAAATGCATGGAACATGCATGGGGCTATCAAACCAAACCTTAACAGAGGTATATCATGGAAAAACAACACCAAGAACATGCTGAGATGGACTCAAAACAAGCTAGAAAGACATGCTACTTCATGAAGCACAAAAAGCTGGTTTGCAAGATTTACACTACAAGTGTATAAGGCATGCATGAGGTGACAAAACCAAGTCAAAACAGTGGTATGCCATGCTAAAATAAGGCCTAAAATAGGTTGAGATGTGGCCAACATAAGCTTAACAAACATGCTCAAACATGAGGCAAATGAAGCAAGCATCCAAGAACACAAGAAGAGGGAATGACCCTCTCCTATTTGGGACCTCAAAACACTATTTCCACCACTGAAATTCCTTTGAGTTTCAGTGGTGAGAATGCCAAACCAAAGTGGTCCCAATAGCTAAAAATGATGGTTCAAAACAAGGCCTAACAAGGCACAAGAGGGGGTAGACTACCCCCAACACAAAAGAGACCTTAAACAAACATGTTAAGCATGCAAAATCAGAACTTTTTGTAGTTTAAATTCAAGCTAAACTAAGCATGCAAATAGGTCCAAAAGCTTAAACCAAAACAAGGGTTTTAAGGGTTAGTTTCTCACCCTTGTAGAACAACTCTAGAGCAACAACCCCACCAACTTTTTCTGACCAAAACCAATCCAAAAATTTCAAAAACAACTTCAAGGGACCTCAGCTCCAAGAGTATGGTGTTTGAGTGTGTGTTTGTGTGCAATAGTATGATAAAAATGCACTTTTGAACACAAAAATGAAGAGAAGATGCAAGATAGATACAAAGATGTATGTATAACTCTCAAGCACCCAAATCTAAACCTGGAAGAGGAGGGGGAGGTTCTCTTTTATAGAGAACAAGCAAGAAGCTTGTTGGACAAGCTTTTGGCCTAAAGCCATTCCTCCATACATGTGTATGGATGATGGCTTTTGTGCCTTCCAGCTGTAACAGCTGGCCTAAAAATATCTCCAAAAAGGTGATGGAAAGCTGCCGACCACTTGAAGTGGTCAGCCAGCTACTTCTACTGGTCGGCCGACCAGTGGAAGTGGTCGGCCATGGTGGGAAATGGTCTGCAACATGAAAACAAGGCAGTGGTGTGGTGGCCGACCAGAAAAGGTGGTCCAAAGACTAAGAAAACGAGTTGGCCAACTAGAAAACTGGCTGACGGAAAGAAAAGTGGTCTCCAAGGGGAAGAACTGGTCTCCCACCCCTGGACCACCTTCCAAACAAGGAAAACAAGGTTTGTACCAAAAACAAACCAAAAAGGATGCAAGACGAAAGTCTGGGAGTCAAGGCGCGCGATCGGCAGCCTTGAAAACTAGTCTACGGGCATCAAAAGTGATCTACGACCACAAAAAGTAGTCTCCCGGACCACAGTGTCCCTCTAGGCAGAGGCAACAAGACATGGTTCAAAAACCAAGCCAAACGGAGAACGTTAAGCGGTCCCAAGACAAAGCACGCAGCCGAAGGCTCCGAAAATCGAAAACTAGCCTCCAAGCGGGAAAAGTGGTCTACAGACCTCCCTCTCCCTCCAGGGAAGAGAAAACAGGCTTGGTCCACAAACCGAGCCAAATCACAAAGAGTTCAGAGGCCCGGAGGTAAGGCACTCAGCCGAAAACTCCGAAAACTCGAACGAGCACAACATGCACTATCACCGAGCGCTCAATCGATGACGTCTGAGTCTTAAGGTCGATCAAAAATGGGGTGTCTACAGTTGCCCCTCTTTGATAGAACTCGGAAGTCAAGAAGTGACATGAGTGAATGTCAAAACCCAGAGACAACCCATTTTTGACAAGGCTAAAGACTTAGACAAACAGGCAAGATAACAAAGAGATATGCCCACAGGCAGGGGCAAAATGCAAATGACATGCACAACGCCGAACATAACTTATGATTATGCAAAGAAAGCTGTAACGAAGCAATTATACACAATAAATGCAACAGTTTAAGCAAGCGAATACGAACCAAACTACATCATGTAGAAAGGATGTAAGAGAATTATGCAATTCTTATTGCGTCGCGCGCGGAGTACATGCAATATTGTTCGGTTTCACCAACTTCAAATGAACCGTACATACAATATCGTGCCTGCAAAAGAGAGAGATTGAACAGGTACAATATAGCAGAAGCATATGTTCAACGTTATATCAAGATACAATTCTAATATGAGATAAACGCGTACACATATGATGCTGATGAAAACATGCATAGCAATTCAAGTGAAAAATACATAAGAATGCAAGCGAAAAGTGCATAACAATGCAAGTGAAAAGTGCATAATAATGCAATGCACTACAAGTGCAGGTAGGATGTGCAAGAAAGCGCGAACAATGCAATGCACTAACAAGTGCAGGTAAGATGCACGAGAAAGCGCGAACAATGCAATACACTAACAAGTGCAGATAAAGTGCGCAAGATAGCGCGAATGTAATGCAATGCACTAACAAGTGCAGGTGAGGTGCGCAAGATAGCGCGAATGTAAACTGCACGAAACAGTGCGATGCACAAAATAGCGCGATAAAATGCATGCTCAATGCAAGTAAAGTGCACAAAAAAAGTGTGATGCGCAAAATAGCGCAATAAAATGCATGCTCAATGCAAGTAAGGTGCACAAAATAGTGCGATGCGCAAAATAGCGCGATAAAATGCATGCTCAATGCAAGTAAAGTACACAAAATAGTGCAATGAAACAGAATAGCAGAATAGATACAAATGGTGACATATTCCAACCATGCTGGAATCATGAGAGGAAGAAAAACAAATCCCAAACATGCCGAAAATCGTGTGAGAAAGAGGACCCTCAAACCACGCCGAAATCATGAGAGGAGGTCCAAAACAAACAATCAGGAGCGTGTTCGACGCAACCTGAGATAAATTCCAAACACGCTGAAATCGTGTGAGGAAAGGGACACTCAAACCACGCTGAAATTGTGAGAGGAGGTCCAAAACAACCGATCAGGACGTGCTCAACGCAACCTGAGACAAATTCCAAACATGCTGAAATCGTGTGAGGAAAGAGACACTCAAACTACACCGAAATCATGAGAAGAGGAAAGACAAATTCCAAACATGCTGAAATCGTGTGAGGAAGGAACAAACTCTAACCACACTGAAATCGTGAGAAGAGGAAAACAAATTCCAAACATGCTGAAATCGTGTGAAGAAGGAACAAACTCTAACCACGCTGAAATCGTGAGAAGAGGTAAACAAATTCCAAACACGCTGAAATAGTGTGAGAAAAAAACAAACTCTAACCACGCTGGAATCGTGAGAAGAGGAAAGACAAATTCCAAACACGTTGAAATCATGTGAGGAAGGAACAAACTCTAACCACGATGAAATCGTGAGAAAAGGTAAACAAATTCCAAACACGCTAAAATCGTGTGAGGAATGAACAAACTCAAACCACGCTGAAATCGTGAGAAGAGGTAAACAAATTCCAAACATGTTGAAATCGTGTGAGAAAGGAAAAACTCTAACCACGCTAGAATCGTGAGAAGAGGAAAGGCAAATTCCAAACACACTAAAAATTGTGTGAGGAAGGAACAAACTCTAACCACGCTGAAATCGTGAGAAAATGAAAGACAAATTCCAAACACGCTGAAATCGTGTGAGGAAGGAACAAACTCTAACCACGTTGAAATCATGAGAAGAGGCAAACAAATTCCAAACACACTAAAATCGTGCGAGGAAAGAACAAACTCTAACCACGCTGAAATCGTGAGAAGAGGTAAACAAATTCCAAACACGCTGAAATCGTGTGAGGAAGGAACAAACTCTAACCACGCTGAAGTCGTGAGAAAAGGAAAGAAAAATTCCAAACACGTTGAAAACCGTGTGAGGAATGAACAAACTCTAACCACGCTGAAATCGTGAGAAGAGGAAAGACAAATTCCAAACACGCTAAAATCGTGTGAGGAAGGAACAAACTCTAACCACGCTGAAATCGTGAAAAGAGGCAAACAAATTCCAAACATGCTGAAATCGTGTGAGGAAGGAACAAACTCTAACCACGCTGAAATCGTGAAAAGAGGTAAACAAATTCCAAACTCGCTGAAATCGTGTGAGAAAGGAACAAACTCTAACCAGGCTAAAATCGTGAGAAGAGGTAAACAAATTCCAAACACGCTGAAATCATGTGAGAAAGGAACAAACTCTAACCACGCTGAAATCATGAGAAGAGGTAAGAGAACAACCCGCACAGGTGCGTGCATGACGCAACCTGAGATAGCCTCGGAGGACAACAATCCTAAACACTGCTCAGCATAAAAGGATAAATGATTTGAAAGAACACAAGATGCAAATAAATGCAATAAGTGCGATGATATGATACATGTTACAAGCAATGTAGAGCATGACGCTTAAGGAATGCAATAAACCAACAAAGCGGCACTTTAAAAAGCACCTCACGAGGTGAGTGGCGGTGAACCGCTCTACTCTGACGGGGATCTCCCCATGTGTTCTTCGAACTCTTTCCTTCAACTCACAGTACAAAAGTCTTGAAATGCTGACAAGGGGTAACTTCTGCATGTAAAAACCACAAATGCCGTTTTCCTTCCTGATCATCTTCACAACTTTCCCTATTCTCCAACGGGATGACAGACTAGGTTGGTTCAGTGCCCAGAATCGAGGCACATAGCCGCTACCTTAACCTATGGGGCTTCCATACAGATTTCAAGCCGAGGATACACCCCTGGGTATTTAGTCTCGGAAATCCCGAACCTTTGTGTTCTAGGCATCAGCCATTCGAACTCTAGTTTCCACCGTCGCAGTTGATCTCCTAGGAACTCATTGCAAACATAGCCAAGATGCCCCTGGCAGGAAATGAAACTCAGGGAGAGCACTTCTGATCACCATTCTGGCTTTGAAGTAGGCTTGAACTTGAGGTAAAGGCACACTCATACTTCAGAGCATTGACAAGACCTGAAAAGGTACATCCAGAATGCCATCTCGGAAATTGCTAAAGTCGAAACAAACTCAAATGCCCGACATTTTCCCTCTTTTCTTTTGCTTTGCAGTCTGGAACCTATATAGTTTCAGACAGGTCCTAGTTTTACTATTCCCACATGACCTAGGTTAAACACTGCAGTTTTATAAAAGAACAAATCCTGTTTCGCACAAATGTGGAGAATGGCACGGCACTCTGAGCACAAAACGATTTATTTTTGAAATTGAGAAATGAGTTCTCGATCGGGTATTGAGTCTACGACTGACCACAGCAAAAATGACTCAACAAAGGAAAACAAAAGGTAAATAACCTAAACACATCTATTGACATTTGAAACGACTCAAAGCAAGAATCGAGACAAACAAAACAACAAACGCAACACTCGAATATGTACCAAAGACGAGAGACCTCTCGATTGACAGGAAGCCTAGTTTCTTCAGGTATTGTTTCCCACCCTTTCTTATTTGTGATTCTCACATCACTCTGGCACTCAATCTCTTGTTTTCTAAAAAAAGACATTTTCTTACTTTTTCTCTCAGCGCATATCTCTCTATTCTTCAATCTCTTATTTTTTTATCCCTTCCCTAAGTAGCTGATGGATAAACAAGAAGTTGCGGGCTCTTGCCCCTAACATTCTTCTAGATTCTCATTCTTCTGCTCAGAACAGTGAGCTTCTCCCTTAGAGGGGTTGTGGTGCGACTGGATGCAGCAGATCAGCAACTGACATCGGTTGACAATGCGCTTGGCCAACTCGGATGTGATCAGACCTGTCCAGATGAGGGAGTGGAATATCTTGATCCATTCCAGTCCGTGCTTCGCACTTAGCTTGATACCTTGCTGCTTGGAGGATGAGAGAGCTTTCGGCCCTTTGCTGTTAGCTTCAGTTGAGCCTTTTTCTGGCAAGTAGAGTGCCCTTCCTGGCAAGTATGTTGACAATGGGGAAAAGACAGAACACCTGACTCAACTGTGCCCCTAGTTCATCATTTTGACCATTTTTTGTTTTGGCTTTCTACTAAAACAAATTTTGACCAATATGAGAGTTTGATTAACATGTTTGTTCGATTTTCTGATTTGAAATCATACAAGTCGGGTTATGAGCATTGAAACTCTTCCTTTTTTGGGTCCAAGAAATGATCCAGTTTTGGAAAAATGGAATAATTTTCGAGAGAATTAATCAACCTCAGTAAAAATTCTCAAAAACTGTTTTTGCAAATGGCCACTGCTCGACCAACACAAAATTTACTCTTGAGATACACAACCTCAGATCCAAAACAATGGAAAATTGCCCATTGTCTAAATGACATTGCACGGCAACAGAAAGTTGCCTCTTGTTTGAATAGCACCGCAGCACACTGTATGGCAACAAAAAGTTGCCCTTTGTTTGAATAGCACCGCAGCAAACCGTAATCAGTCCTCAAAATGACGATCACAACCGAATTCTCGGATACAGAGAAGACAAAGATGATCAAAACCATTACATGGACACAATCAATTTGGAAGTGTTCATGACTGGACTTCATAATGAAGTTGCCTACGTATCCCAAACATGGGAATCAAGCCTAACGTAGTTCCGGGTTAAGGTACACTCAAGTATTAACCTCTCCTTTTGCGCTCTAACTTTTGCCAAGGCCGTCCTTTCGGGTTTTCAACCTTGCTAGCTTTGTTTTTCTTTTCTTTCTAATTCTTTTCATTCTTTTCATCTTCCTTTCTTTTCTTTTCTTTTCTTTTCATTCTTTTTTTGCATTTTTTCATTTTCTTTTGTTCTTTTCTTTGCATTTTTTCTTTTTTTGCTTTTTCTTGCTCTAACTTTTGCCTGGTCGCCCTTTCGGGTTTTCGGCCCAGCGAGCCTCTCAAGGGTAAAAGTGTAGCTTTGTCCATGTCAAATGGTTTTAGGATCTCAAAGCCATCTGAATCAAGGAGAATGGCTGCTGTTTGCTGATGATGTAGGAGTCCATCCAACCAGGTCTGAATTGCCCCCAGTGTTGTGGATAGGAACTCAATTGTCCTTCAGCAATACTTTGTTCTTTCTTCCCTTCTGGGATCTGGCATTCTTGCTGATCTTCACTAGCTTGAGAAATGCCGCAATTTTTTACTCTTCGAGCACATCTGACATTTTTTGCCACCCCTAGTTCGAGGGGTGCTCCTAATCTAGCTTCGCAAGCTTCTTTTGATCAATCTAACCTTCTTGCCCTTAGTTCGAGGGCTACTTCAAATCTGGCCACACAGGCCTTACATTATGGTTGACCGTTGAACATTCTGAATCCAAGTTCAAGGTTTGAAAGCAAAGGGGGTCGAGTTTTAAGGCTGAAAGCGATCCTATGCTACACAATCTCAAGAGCGATTCCACATAGGTCTTCGCAAGACCACGCAAAACATTTTTTAAATCTTTTAAGAAAGCGACTAGTCACTCACATTAAAGACAGTGTAGAACCAATCTGGATCAAGCCAGGATCCTTCTCAGTACTCACATTAACAAACATGATTTCATTCATTAAGGGCTTAGCATGCCTCTCTTCCTCTCAATTGATCAAATTTTTGCAAGTCCTGAGAAATTTCTTCCTCTTTGTTTTCAACACAGTGTTCAAAAAGTTTTGAAAAACTTAGGTCAATGCAATGACTTTAAGGCACGGAAAAGACACAGTTTTCAGTCAAATAATGCCATCTTAATCAGAACTTCTGGCACAATTGGCACAAGGCGGAAGCAAACACAAGAGTGTGAAAATCACTACTGTTTCATTCAAATCTGTTGGCACAACTGGCTCCAAGGCAGAAATAGACTCAAAGGAAAGCGAAAAGACAAACACAAAACAAGCAAGTGATATCCAAGGTAACACCCCTGAAATCACCCGACTCTAACAAAACAGGACTGACTCAGTACAAAAAGACTGACTCGACTAACTCAGTACAAAAAGACTGACTCTATACAACACAACAATATTGACCCAATACCCAAGTCAGAAAGTACAAAAACTAGGATTCGCAAATGCTCAAAATAGTGCGTGTCATACGCCATATCTGGAGTAAACTGAGCACCGCCCGCAGGTGGTTCATCTCCCGATCACATACTCGTATTATCCCCCAAGTTCACTGATCCAGTAATGATAGACTTTGCTGAGCTTGGTGCAATGATGACTTCGTTGTCAATCAAATCCTATACTTCGTGGCGAAGACGAAAGTAATTGTCAGTGCTATGGCCGGTTTGTTGATGGTAGGCACAGTACTGGGTAGTATCATGACCGGGTGGAAGACGACCAGGGAGAGGTCGAGGCTCGAGGGGTTTGACATGGCACTTTTCAGCAAGGATTTGAAAAGCCTTGGATAAAGGCATATAGAGGGCATGAAAGACCCTCCGACCTCGGGGTAGGTACTTCGAGGTTTGTGGATTTTTGCTGGATGTACTAGCAAAGGGGTCGGTAGGTGCTGACTTGGTTGGCTGATCTCTTCCAAGTGTAGGATTAGGGCTGGAAGGAACGTTTCTGGTACAATGGCCCTTCTCCCTGTTTGCCTCTTGATTCAAACTGCTCTCATTCTGAGTGGCAAAAGTGCCATCCACAATCTGTGCAACAACTGCAAGTACTTGCTGTTTGTTCAGTCCTTTGGCTTTCAAAGCCTCAACAGCCCACAGAAGATGTTCATAGGGATCAATGTCTACCCCTACCTTGTTCTTTCCACTCGCCTCAGCTTGGTCAAAGGTTTGGATCGCTACATCAGTGCAAAGCCCGATTGTTGCTGACATGTCATTGCCCAAACTTGGGGTGGCTTCAGGTTGGCCAATTTCAATTACAATTCACCCCAGAAGTGGGAAATCTTCTGGTGTGAAATTTTCGACATGCGATGTAGTCGATGGCAGAGCTGATATTCCAAAGGCTAGATCAACCACAGTTCTCTGAAGATTTTCAATCATTCTCATCAGCTCAAAAGTAGTGGGCTCACAGGTTTGAGATGATTGGGGTTCTAAGACTGGATGTGTGGTAGGTGCCCCAGATGGGTATTGCATTTCAGCACTGGTTTCATCCTGTATAGCTGTTCCCTGATATAATGCTGCTACCGCGGCCACAACCTCTTTCGAACTCTGCACCATCGCAATCTAATAAGTTTGAACAAAGGTGATGTGACTGGTGACTGTCGGATCAGATGAACCGGTGAGCCCTGACTGACTTTTCTCTGTTTTGCCTCAGCGAAGGAACACTGGTTGCCCTTGAATTGAATCTCTGACCTAACAAAGTATATCAACACAAGTCCAGTGTACTAGGGGGATATTGGAGCTTTCTGAAGCTACGGTTCCAAGACCACCTAGCAAAAGAGAAAACAGGCAGCATCTCAGCCCAATTTTACCAGAACAGATACAAGCATAACTGAATAACTGGATTCTGCCCCCAAATTCTACCTATAAACTAATACCCTCAGGTAAAACTGATTTCCCAAAATACTGATGCCCTCAGGCCTGTTACTCAGACTTGCTACTGATACATATAACCTGTAGAGACACACCCTAACAACACATAACATGCAAGTAAGAGCCAAAACAACCCTATGGTGGGGTAGGGTTTCCCTGTCCTATTTTGTCAGGAGCTAGGGTTTCACTACGCACACAGCGGTTTCAAACAACCTATAATCGGGTAAGCAACCTGTCTTACTTTGGAATGGTCACTATGGAGTCCGAAATGCACTAGGTCGAATGGTCAAAAAGGGTGCCCTGATAACAACCGGGGTTTGTGTTCTCATCATGGCAGAGCCCATAACCAGTCAACCTTATGGCACGCGGCCTCCAGCAAACTGTTCAGGAATAGCAGACAGCGAACACGGTGTCTTAGGCGCACTGATGCAAATGCAATACAAAGAAACACATAAGTGTAAACAAAACAAGATATCATAAGTTCGAGTCAAGTTCTCTAAGTCCCCAACAGAGTCGCCAGAAACTATAGACCGCCCGAGAACTACTGGCTCCGCGAGCGAGGGTGTGAATTCGTTTGTTCTTAGTTATTACAAGTTCGGACTCATGCCACGGTTCTAAATCTAATGTCACAAAGTGCAATGTGAGACCGGTAAATCACCAAAGAGTCCAAATCCGACAAATCATTCTAGAAAACTGATTTTAATAAAGAAGTGCCAAACATGGACTGCTTTGCCAGATACAGAGTCGCCACCAAAATGTTTTATTTTGGGGAAATTTAGGAAACCCTGACTCGTGCCTAAGGCCACGTGTTCGTCATCACCAAAGTTACCTCAGCTCGGGAACTTGGGTACAAGACGGGAAGGTCATGCAATGAGCACTGCCACTCGGCCGATCAAAGATCGGCCTTTACTAACATGATATTCTATTTTTGAAAACACATGTGTTCTTATTCCGGTTATTAACCTAGAATTGCTATGTGATGCACACAGCATACAAGTATAGACTAGATCACCTAAGTTGAAACAAAACATTTCATGTTCATTTGTTTGAAAATGGTTTGAAGTTTGCTACTCGCAAGTAAGCTAAGTCGTAGATTTTGCCACCCTTAAGTGGGCTTAAAACTCGCATTTCAATGAATTGTTCCAATTCAAGCAATCTAACCTTCACTCACAGGCATTCAAGCAGTTAATCACTTAAGCAGTTAGCCTCATGGCAAGCATGCTTACATGGCAACATACACATCTCATGCAGTATGCTAAAGCGTAAACACTCACAGTGTACTCCAAGCCAAAACAGAGAACTAGTTAGAAATCATGCATGATCCTAGTTTATGTTAAGATGACTAATGCAACACATACGAGAATACAACTAAGATAGGCTCGGCTATTCTAAGATGTCATATGAAATGCAACTTGATAACATGTTGTTGAACACGTATTCAAGTAAGTGTATTGAAATACAATGCAGTTAGTATGATGCGCTGAGCCCGGTGCATGCAAAACAGATGAATGAATACACGCATGCAAGGCATAAGGATGCTAATTGAAATATGCCCTAAAACTAACCATCGTAAGCAGTTAAGTAAAAGGGAGAAAGAAATAGGGGTTGGAAGACATTCATCACACACACGCACGCTTATTACAACAGTTCGCCCTCTCGACGGAGGATCCGAATAACAAACTAACTAGCTAATCTAAGCTAATTAAACTAATTATTACAAAACAAATTCATTAGCTAACTACACTAGCTAATCAAACATAAACAAATAGCTAAATGCATTAACTATTTAAATGCAGAACCAAAGCATAAACTAGCTAAGGAAAGCAGTAAAAAAAGGTCCTCAGGATAAGGAGTGTATGCATGCTCGGTCGCCTCATTTGGAAATTCATCACGATGCCCCAACTTGCCTCTGTTTTCATTTGACCTCAGAACATTGCACCAAGCTCCACAAAGCTTCAACTCCACCATGAGAACCTGTAGGAACATGGCCGACCACTTTCTGGAGTTGCCAACCACTTGTTGACCACTTTTCTTTGTTGCAGACCAGAAAAAATGGTCGGCCACCTAGTTTTTCTGGTCGGCCGACCACTTGTTGCTACACTTCTCCAATTTGCTGCAACAGAGAGCAAGAAAGGGCATGGCAATGTATTTGCAAGATATGTGTGCACAACCACCCTCCCTATCATTTCATAAGCTCAAGGGAGTGTGGTTCTCGACCCTTGAGCCACCAATCACGCATCTCGATGCATAATGGCCGAGAAGCCAAATTGCACAATTCAATGTAAAATGAATGCACAAATAAACACATAAAACCTTGACCTCTATCATGCTTGATCAAGAGGGTCGGCGACTGAGAATTGTGGCACATTTCATCACTTCAAGTATGAAATGTCCCTTGCTTCTCGTGTTTGGACTAACACCTAATCCAAACACAATGCAAGCAACTCAAGCATGCAAAACACAATGCAACTACATGGCATACATAATGCAAAGAATAACATGGCATACACAATGCAAACAACAACATGGCATACTCAATGCAATGTGACATGATTAACTTAACAAAGCTAATGACATGCAAACAATGCTAATGCATGCATACACAAAGCAAGGCAACATAAGCATGCAACAACATGATGCAATGTAAGCATGCAAATAACATGAAAGCAAACATGCTCAATGGACTTAAACCAAAAAAGGACAGACCTCAATCATGCCCAAATCAGTGGCCATTAATGCTAAGAAATGAAGACACAAAAGCATATATAAGCATGCACATGCATTGGCCTATCGACTAGGCATAAGAGCACAACTCTCAAGAGTGCTCAAGGAGTGATAAACATGGGAGTGTAACAATACTATAAGCTCTAAAATAAGGTATGAAATGATGCCAAATCATTTAATCAAAACAAGTATAGCATACTAGAGTCCTTAAGGCATAAGGCTAGCAAAGAGGACTACAAAGGGGGGGGCATGCAATACATGGCACAAATGCATGAACAAGCCACAAACAGAGCTCAAGTAGGTCTAAACAAAGACCAAAACATGCTGAGAAAGGAGCTCAAGGACCTAGGCAAGATGGCATACATGCTAGGCCATAAACAAGGCAATAATGCGTAACACTCAAAGGTACTCAAAGCATGAAAGAAGTGGGAACATAGCAATGCTATAAGCTCTAAAATATCATGTGAAATGATGCCAAATCATATACATGATGCAAAAGAAGCATGCTATGGTGCTCAAAACTCAAAGCTAACATAGGCATTTGCACTATAGCTATACAAAACATGAAGCATATGGTTGAGGCAACCCAAAACAGTCCTAGAATATGTAAAAATGAGTCTAAAACATGCATGTAAGGAACCAAAACAAGCTAGCATGAAAGGTATGAAGCATGGAATATGCAAGGCCAAAAGGGAGGATTATACTACACCTATCAAGACCAAGCAAGAGATGACTTAACCAATAAAAATCAGAGTTATATCATGGCAAAATAACACCAAAAAATACACTGAAATGATAGCTCGCAAGCTTAGGCATGAAGGCATACGCAATAACTCATGTTTAGGCATAAAGTACAACAAATGTGTGTGTATGACCATGAAACATGAACTAAAATTATATAACAAATGATGCCAAATCATGAAGATAGTCCACGTAATGCATGCTAGTGGATTCAATACACAAAGCTAACAAGCTGGAATGAACCATGACTATACAAAGCATGGCATGCATGACCAAAACAACACAAATGAAAGCTAGAGCATCCTAAAACATGGACAAAAGCTTCTTAGAGTTAAGCCAAAATCATGCTAGAATGGCAGTCTAAAGCATGATACACATTAGGCTAATGAATGGACATGCACTACAAATGCATGGAACATGCATGGGGCTATCAAACCAAACCTTAACAGAGGTATATCATGGAAAAACAACACCAAGAACATGCTGAGATGGACTCAAAACAAGCTAGAAAGACATGCTACTTCATGAAGCACAAAAAGCTGGTTTGCAAGATTTACACTACAAGTGTATAAGGCATGCATGAGGTGACAAAACCAAGTCAAAACAGTGGTATGCCATGCTAAAATAAGGCCTAAAATAGGTTGAGATGTGGCCAACACAAGCTTAACAAACATGCTCAAACATGAGGCAAATGAAGCAAGCATCCAAGAACACAAGGAGAAGGAATGACCCTCTCCTATTTGGGACCTCAAAACACTATTTTCACCACTGAAATTCCTTTGAGTTTCAGTGGTGAGAAGGCCAAAACAAGGTGGTCCCAATAGCTAAAAATGATGGTTCAAAACAAGGCCTAACAAGGCACAAGAGGGGGTAGACTACCCCCAACACAAAAGAGACCTTAAACAAACATGTTAAGCATGCAAAATCAGAACTTTTTGTAGTTTAAATTCAAGCTAAAATAAGCATGCAAATAGGTCCAAAAGCTTAAACCAAAACAAGGGTTTTAAGGGTTAGTTTCTCACCCTTGTAGAACAACTCTAGAGCAACAACCCCACCAACTTTTTCTGACCAAAACCAATCCAAAAACTTCAAAAACAACTTCAAGGGACCTCAGCTCCAAGAGTATGGTGTTTGAGTGTGTGTTTGTGTGCAATAGTATGATGAAAATGCACTTTTGAACACAAAAATGAAGAGAAGATGCAAGATAGATACAAAGATGTATGTATAACTCTCAAGCACCAAAATCTAAACCTGGAGGAGGAGAGGGGAGGTTCTCTTTTATAGAGAGCAAGCAACAAGCTTGTTGGACAAGCTTTTGGCCTAAAGCCATCCCTCCATACACGTGTATGGAGGATGGCTTTTGTGCCTTCCAGCTGTAACAGCTGGCCTAAAAATATCTCCAAAAAAGTGATGGAAAGCTGCCGACCACTTGAAGTGGTCAGCCAGCTACTTCTACTGGTCGGCCGACCAGTGGAAGTGGTCGGCCATGGTGGAAGATGGTCTGCAACATGAAAACAAGGCAGTGGTGTGGTGGCCGACCAGAAAAGGTGGTCCAAAGACTAAGAAAACCAGTTGGCCAACTAGAAAACTGGCTGGCGGGAAGAAAAGTGGTCTCCAAGGGGAAGAACTGGTCTCCCATCCCTGGAGCACCTTCCAAACAAGGAAAACAATGTTTGTACCAAAAACAAACCAAAAAGGATGCAAGACGAAAGTCTGGGAGTCAAAGCGCGTGGCCAGGAGCCTCAAAAACTAGTCTACAGGCATCAAAAGTGGTCTCCTGGACCACACTGTCCCTCTAGGCAGAGGCAACAAGGCATGGTTTAAAAACCAAGCGATCCCGAGACAAGGCGCGTAACCGAAGGCTCTGAAAATTAGAAACTAGCCTCCAAGCGGGAAAAGTGGTCTACAGACCTCCCTCTCCCTCCAAGGAAGAGAAAACAAGGCTTGGTCCACAAACCAAGCCAAAGCACAAAGAGTTTAGAGGCCCGAAGGCAAGGCACTCAGCCGAAAACTCCGGAAACTCGAACGAGTACAACTTGCACTATCACCGAGCGCTCAATCGATAACGTCTGAGTCTTAAGGTCAGTCAAAAAGGGCTGTCTACAGTATTGTTTCCCCCAAGCGAGGGCCTGTGCCACGGTATTGTCTCTCCCGAGAAAGGGCCTTGTAACCATAAACCACAGTATTATTTTCCCTAGGCGAAGGCCTCTGCTGTAGATACCACATAAACATTTCAAAGAAGTGGATCATCATTCATGTAATCAAAACACATTCTTTTCTATCATTCAAAAACAGTTCATATCATATCATAATGTTCCAAAAGTATTTCATATCGAGCATAGCTTTACTAAGTTATTACTCACAGATAGCTTGATAGCAAACCAATGGATCAACAGCTCATGGCTCGTGACCTACACAAACATAACAGATACATATACCGAAACACACGCTTGGATCATACATAACTCATTTCATTTCTTCTTAGTGTGTTTCTAGCCTTTATCCTCATTACTATGTCTTAATTTTGGCCTAGAAATGCCTAAGATGCAATGAGGATGCCAAAACATGTTGTTCAATACTTACTCAAATTGCTGAAAACAGGGGCCTCGCTCAAGCGCAACTTCCTTCGCTCAAGTGGAGGCTCAAAAATGTGAGTGGTCGCTCGAGCGCAACTTCGGTCACTCGAGCGGTCTGCAAACTTGGCAAAAGTACTGGTTGCTTGATTTTTCTGCTCGACACACCCCCGACAGTCACTCGAGCATGAGACTGAGGTCTTCACTCAAGCACAACTTTTGTTGCTCGAGCGGTCTCCAAAAATTGTAAAATTCAGGGAGCATGCAATTTACGCTCGAGCCAACTTTTGGTGCTCGAGAGGAGGTGCAAAAATAAAGGTGGTCGGTCGAACAGTGAGGTCAAATTCTGGAATTTCTAGATTTACTGTCATGACCCGAAACCGCCCATAAAAGTTTGGGCATGACTACCTCAGACACAGACATTAAAAGCGACATAAGTAACATATGGGGCCTGAACGGAAGTACCTGATAACAAAACAAACTCTATTCCACTGAGCTACCACTAATATGCCAGGACTGCAAACATCATGGTAGGCAAATGATATACATAAAACATACACCCAAGCGTTATATATAAACATGCACACACTTAAAACTAGCCCCCTAATCGGGAGCATAACAAAAACATGAATGAGAAGCGCTTATATACAGTCAACCATAGACAGACAACTAAAGTATAAACTGAAAACTTAACAAACTTTACAAAATGCACGGCTTCATCCTAACTGCCTGGGCACACTGAGGTTGATAGAAGGGAGACAAGCCTTAAAGGTTAGACTGGCTTCCCGATTGTTTACCTACAGAAACAGACAAAATACAGAGTGAGTAAAACTCAGTGAATAATAGCACATACATAAAGTAATAGTTAACTTAAATAACATAGCATATAACTGTAGAGGCACATGATTAATTACATTCTGTAATTATTTCCAGAACAGCCATGGGTCCAGTAATGTACAGAACGACCATAGACCCAGAAATATCAGAACGGCCAACGGCCTAGAAATAACAGAATGGCCATCGACCCAGAAATATCAGAACAGCCATCGGCCCAGAAATAACAGAACAGCCATCGGCACAGAAATATCAGAACGGCCATCGACCCAGAAATAACAGAACGGCCATTGAACCAGAAATATCAGAACGGCCATCGGCCCAGAAATATCAGAACGGCCATCGGCGCAGAAATATCATAATGGCTTTAAGCCCAGTTCTTATATGTATGGACTTAAGAGGTGGCTCGCACGGATTCTAGAGGTGGCTCCCACCAAAGTGTAGCACTTAGTTCTGTACAACACTTTGTTCCATACCAGAAATCAATAGGTCTCATCATGTCATATCATAAACGAAACGAATTAACAAAACAGAATACATAACAGAACGAATAAACATAACAGAATAACTTCCAAATTCATGAGAATATCGTCACATAATAGTGTACATAAATCATCTCATAGTTTATTACAAATGGGCATAATCATCTTACGTATGTCAGAACATTAACAACACTCCTTGATAGACGTCACAAGTGGCATTACAGTACGATCAATAAGAATGGAATAATTTACCTCATAACAGTCTTGATTCATCATTGACAAAACAGAATGATTCGGAATACAGCAGCATCATTATTTCGTTTGTTCACTATAAATCAATACAGGTAATGTACAGATAACAGAACGTTAATAATGCCTTTCACCAGTAAGCAATCCAAATTATGTTCATCTATTATAGGCAAACACTGATGTTGTAAGACATGTATTACCCAACAGACTATAGGAATCCCTAATAGGGTACTCGGGATATCATGTTCCCATTCAGCATATCATGTTCCTGACAAGCGGAGTGTACTCCCACGAACTCTTTTTGTTAACTAATTCCATTATATGAATAGTTGGTATGAAATTCTTATGCGGAATTATGGATCATTCATAGGGTGTAGCACATTACCGATAATCATTATCCATAATCAGAATACAGAATAATCTCTGAATCACAGGGATGTATGCCAAATCTTTCAATGACCACACAAGTTCACACTAATTCCCAATCAACATATCATTGCTCACGGGAAAAAAAATGTGAATAATAAGAAGTATTAACAGTACATAATGTACATTTGTAATACTATTACTCACAGTGTTGTTGCGGAGCGATGGTTCCTCCCGTAGTGTGGCCTACACACATAACACACATTAGTTCCTTTTTCCTTATTGAACCACTTCTTGAGTCATTACACTTCAATTGCATTTATAACCATCAAAAAGACATCAAACATAAATTCCAAAAATAGCTGAGGGTTAAGCACGTAAAATGGAGCGAACAAGTTTTCTGACCTGGGCCGCACGTGCGGCCATCCCCTCCGCTCGTGCGGACATGTACTGCACGTGCGGTCCCCCTCCACCGCTCGAGCGGCCAAAAATAGTATGCTTCCCCATTTATTTCCCTCTTCTCCGCACGTGCGGCCACGACCTCCGCACGTACGGCCTGGCCCCTGTTTGGCAACTCAACTTTCATACAAAATCCCATCTTTGAAAACACAAAACAAGGTCTCAAAGTAGATAGATTTAACATCAAAATAAGGTTCTAAATCACATAATAAATTAATCATAACAATTCTTAAACCCTCAATCACTTGAATTCATACTCATAATCAACCATAAACCTTTCCAAAGGTCTCATTATTTTGGGTTTATTTATACACATACATATAGAGCCATCTAGGCTTATAATTCAAACACATAGTTGAGTATTCTCATGAGATAGCAAGGAAGCAAGATATAGATTTCGCTCCTATAACTCAATTTGGTTCTTAAAACATATAATCATCACATAGAACCTACAACATCTACCTTAACTTTTCCAACGAAAGGAGAATTCTCACCCAAGATCAAAAGAGAGTTTATATAAAGTAATTTTTCATACCTTAAGTTCAAATTAGACAATCTTCACAAAATTTTCCCAATCTTTCACTTGCAGGACTTTCTCTCCAACTCTCTCTAACTTTCTTCTTCTAGGTTGCACACAGGAGATATTTTGAGAGTGAGCTTCCAAGTCAAAATTTAAAGAGCATGGCACATAGATATATAGATTTATATAATAAGTAAATAAGACAAAATTCAATCGTTTAATCGTCCCCAAATTAAAATTTCACAAAAATGCTTATTATAGCTTAAAAATCATGCAGATTTCAAATGTCAAATCAATTTCAGAAAATTAAGTCTCTAAGGCTTCCAATTCCGGATTCAAATAGTTTAAGTGCGACAGATAATTTTCTTATTCAACAGGTAGGAATTCACATTTCCAAGTTTCACTTAATTCAACGTAATTTCACATAGAATTTCACAATAAGCATTCCAAAACACAGAATAGAGAACTCAAAAGATACCAGAATCCTGTACGAGGGTCGGGTTATTACACTCTTCCCCCCTTAAATAAGTTTGGTCCCCCAAACTTGTTCTACCATGAAACTGATTAGGAGTTCTCTGTCTCCCCTCACTATTCAATTCTGTAGTAGATGTTCACTTAGTTTCTCAGTTCGAACAATTCACAGGTTAATCCGATATTCCTCACAGTTATTCCAAAATTCTCAACATAATGAGTAGCTCGTAGTTTTATTCAACTGATCATTCTAATATCTATTTTTAGGTATGAAGAATAAAAGAGAACAACTTTAGATATTCATTTCATAGTACAAGAGTTCATCGCAGGATATGAAGACATTAAACCCTCATTAGACAGAGTTTCTAATCACAATAGTTTCTTGCTCATAAGTTCCATAATGTCAATTCTCAAATACAGAACATACAATTCTTAAATACAGAAATATAGTAGATTCCACTTCTTTCAGCATATAATTCATATATTCCATAACATACATTAATTCCAATCACAATATATTGTTTACTAGGTTCATATCTAGATCGACCCAGTATTAATAGTTCAGATGCAATCTCATTATTTGGTAAATCACATATTATAAAGCATCAGAGCCCATATAACAAGGCATGTATCATCCTATCAATCGCGAGGTATACATCATTCTATCAATCACAAGTAAATCACTTTAGTACGTAGCCACTAGCTTCACGAATTATTCTTAGCATTCCTCTACTTCTAAAAGCATTTCCAGGGCATCCGATTATCTTGGTTCAGAATTATATGCATAGTTCTTAACAAGAGCAGTATAACATATACACATCGTTGATTCCTCATGGCATTACTTTTAAGTACAGTACTACAAAAGAAGCACACTCCGAATTCAACAGTTATGATAATATCAAAACGAGCATCATACAGTTTTTTATTTTTTTTTTACCTTAGGGTTCTATAATATCTAAAAATTCAACAGTATAACAGTAAAGTGCTTTAGCCTACTCATACCAGATTTAAAATTCTTGGTAAAATCAATTCGGTAGTGCGTATTATACAAATTCGTATAAACATGCAAGAAGAGGTAGATACTCGTTAACCCATCATCAATATAGAACACCCCCATAATCAATTATTTCCATTAACATTCACAATATCACGCAGAACAGTTCACATTATAACTTCCACATAAGCAATGGAGGACTAATTTGCAATATTCAACATTGGCATTTTTTTTTTTTTTACACGGAAATATATCACAGCAATGATTTCTTAGTCTTAAGTCATGGATGTACATAAACGAGATTTTAATTCTTGCAGTAAATTATCAGATTACTGATCATTTAATTTGGTCTCGAAGTGGTTGATAACTACCTATCCTTTTATAGGGGTCATACAAGCAAACACGTAATGTTCTTCAGCTAATACTTATAAGAAATCCTGATTATGGATTACAAATTAAATAAATTACAGATTATAGATTTTAGAGTTCACACTACAGATTTCAGATTACAGAGGGCAGAGTACAGAGTACAGATTACAAATTCTTAACTATGAACAGACACAATTATGATTACAGAAATTCCAGTTACACACAAACAATACTCATTAGATCTCATCAGTAATTCCCTATCAGAAGTCGTTGGTAATTTCCTTAGATCACGAAATCATATTATTTCCATACTATTTCAAGATCTATACCCAATTCCTTAGTATAGCATATTTATTTAAACCATCAGCAAGAAATAAACTCACAATTATTTGATTCTTTTCTCAACTTTAGGGGGTCACTGTATGTATAATTTTTTTTTTTCACAGCCGATCTCAATTATTATGCAAAACACATCTTATTAAAAATTAGAGTATCACATATATGTCATTTCCTTTGATCGTAAAACATATTCCATACCTAGAGTGTAACCAATTCACTTAAGCAGATACTGAAACCCAATCATATTATCATTATAACCATAGATAACTATCAACTGATAACACACATTTCATCTAATAATTTGTAGATAACTTGTCTTACCGACTAGCTCGAATTCTCACCACGTTTCCACGGCGCAACTTTATTGATTTAATCTCATCTGCAGGTCTTACCATGTTCTGCATGGCAATCAACACAATATACACAAGAAATGTACAACCAACATAAATAATAACCATTACAGTAGGTGATAGTACATGCACCATTATCGTTGCTATCAAGTTCTTCATATGCACAAGAATGTCATGCATGATGCCTAAGTCTTTTCTAGACATCCTAAAGCTCAATGGATTCGTGTGTGAGATAGCAACTCGTGCTCTGATACCACTTGTCATGACCCGAAACCACCCCTAAAAGTTTGGGCATGACTACCTCAGACACAGACATCAAAAGCGACATAAGTAACATATAGGGCCTAAACGGAAGCACCTGATAAACGAAACAAACTCTATTCCATTGAGCTACCACTAATATGCCAGGACCGCAAACATCATAGTAGACAAATGATATACAGAAAACATACACCCAAGCATTATATACAAACATGCACACACTTAAAACTAGCCCCTAATCGGGATCATAACAAAAACATGAATAAGAAGGGCTTATATACAGTCAACCATAAACAGACAACTAAAGTATAAACTGAAAACTTAACAAACTTTACAAAATGCACGGCTTCATCCTAACTGCCTGGGCACACTGAGGTTGATAGAAGGGAGACAAGCCTTAAAGGTTAGACTGGCTTCCTAATTGTTTACCTACAGAAACAGACAAAATACAGAGTGAGTAAAACTTAGTGAATAATAGCACATACATAAAGTAATAGTTAACTAAAATAACAAAGCATATAATTGTAGAGGTACATGATTAATTACATTCTGTAATTATTTCCAGAACAGCCATGGGTCCAGTAATGTACAGAACGGCCATAGGGCCAGAAATATCAGAACGGCCATCGGCCTAGAAATAACAGAACGGCCATTGCCCAGAAATATCAAAACGGCCATCGGCCCAGAAATAACAGAACGGCCATCGGCCCAAAAATATCAGAACGGCTTTAAGCCCAGTTCTTATATGTATGGACTCAAGAGGTGGCTCGCACGGATTCTAGAGGTGGCTCCTACCAAAGTGTAGCACTTAGTTCTGTACAACACTTTGTTCCATACCAGAAATCAATAGGTCTCATCATGTCATATCATAAACGAAACGAATTAACAAAACAGAATACATAACAGAACGAATAAACAGAACAGAATAACTTCCAAATTCATGAGAATATCGTCACATAATAGTGTACATAAATCATCTCATAGTTTATTACAAATGGGCATAATCATCTTACGTATGTCAGAACATTAACAACACTCCTTGATAGACGTCACAAGTGTCATTACAGTACGATCAATAAGAATGGAATAATTTACCTCATAACAGTCTTGATTCATCATTGACAAAACAGAATGATTCGGAATACAGGAGCATCATTGTTTCGTTTGTTCACTATAAATCAATACAGGTAATGTACAGATAACAGAACGTTAATAATGCCTTTCACCAGTAAGCAATCCAAATTATGTTCATCTATTATAGGCGAACACTGATGTTGTAAGACATGTATTACCCAACAGACTATAGGAATCCCTAATAGGGTACTCGGGATATCATGTTCCCATTCAGCATATCATGTTCCTGACAAGCGGAGTGTACTCCCACGAACTCTTTTTGTTAACTAATTCCATTATATGAATAGTTGGTATGAAATTCTTATGCGGAATTATGGATCATTCATAGGGTGTAGCACATTACCGATAATCATTATCCATAATCAGAATACAGAATAATCTCTGAATCACAGGGATGTATGCCAAATCTTTCAATGACCACACAAGTTCACACTAATTCCCAATCCACATATCATTGCTCACGGAAAAAAAAAATGTTAATAATAAGAAGTATTAACGGTAAATAATGTACATTTGTAGTAATATTACTCACAGTGTTGTTGCGAAGCGATGGTTCCTCCCGTAGTGTGGCCTACACACATAACACACATTAGTTCCTTTTTCCTTATTGAACCACTTCTTGAGTCATTACACTTCAATTGCATTTACAACCATCAAAAAGACATCAAACATAAATTCCAAAAATAGCTGAGGGTTAAGCACGTAAAACGGAGCGAACAAGTTTTCTGACCTGGGCCGCACGTGCGGCCATCCCCTTCGCTCGTGCGGACATGTACTGCACGTGCGGTCCCCCTCCACCGCTCGAGCGGCCAAAAACAGTATGCTTCCCCATTTATTTCCCTCTTCTCCGCACGTGCGGCCACGACCTCCGCACGTGCGGCCACGACCTCCGCACGTGCGGCCTAGCCCCTGTTTGGCAGCTCAACTTTCATACAAAACCCCATCTTTGGAAACACAAAACAAGGTCTCAAGGTAGATAGATTTAACATCGAAATAAGGTTCTAAATCACATAATTAATTAATCACAATAATTATTAAACCCTCAATCACTTGAATTCATACTCATAATCAACCATAAACCTTTCCAAAGGTCTCATTATTTTGGGTTTATTTATACACATACATATAGTGCCATCTAGGCTTATAATTCAAACACATAGTTGAGTATTCTCATGAGATAGCAAGGAAGAAAGATGTAGATTTCCCTCCTATAACTCAATTTGGTTCTTAAAACATATAATCATCGCATAGAACCTACAACATCTACCTTAACTTTTCCAACGAAAGGAGAATTCTCACCCAAGATCAAGAGAGAGTTTATATAAAGTAATTTTTCATACCTTAAGTTCAAATTAGACAATCTTCACAAAATTTTCCCAATCTTTCACTTGAAGGACTTTCTCTCCAACTCTCTCTAACTTTCCTCTTCTAGGTTGCACACAGGAGATATTTTGAGAGTGAGCTTCCAAGTCAAAATTTAAAGAGCATGGCACATAGATATATAGATTTATATAATAGGTGAATAAGACAAAATTCAATCGTTTAATCGTCCCCAAATTGAAATTTCACAAAAATGCTTATTATAGCTTAAAAATCATGCAAATTTCAAATGTCAAATCAATTTCAGAAAATTAAGTCTCTAAGGCTTCCAATTCCGGATTCAAACAGTTTAAATGCGACAAATAATTTTCTTATTCAACAGGTAGGAATTCATATTTCCAAGTTTCACTTAATTCAACGTAATTTCACATAGAATTTCACAATAAGCATTCCAAAACACAGAATAGAGAACTGAAAAGACACCAGAATCCTGTACGAAGGTCGGGTTATTACATTTACCTCCAAGCTTCAAAACCCATTTTTAACCTTTCAAAACATATCTTTTTGAACCAAAAGCTTAAGAAAAGATGCATAAACTTATAAAACATGGTGAATTCAAGTTCATTTCGCAAAATCAAAGCCTAAAAGCATGCCAATTGTGCACACTTAAACTTGAAATGTTGAAAACATAACATGCATGTAATTTCTTGACTTCAAAACTTTCAAAACAAGATCAAATAAGGTGTTTAACTCAAAAACATGTTGAATTCTTAGAATAAGACCAAAGTAAGGACATGCAAGAGGGAAATTCCTTGAAAACAAACTCAAATTTAATGGAATGAACATGCATTCATAATTTGCTTCTCAATTTTGCTTTCTTAGTTACAATTATGGATCAACTCTTATATTCTCTTGAATGTTCATGGAAACTTGCTTGAGCTCATAAAGTATGACTTGAATCCTTACCTAAAATCTACAAATATTTGAATCCTAGTGAGCTCTTGAGTAACTCCCCCAATTTTCCTTAAATTCTCTAGCAATCTTTTTTCTCCCTTGTTGATCTCACTTTTCTTCCTCTCCTCTCTTCTCGCGTTTTGTTTCTTGTGGCCTCAAAGATATGTTGAGTAAAAGAGATAGGTTTAGGCATATAAGAGCCTTATATAGGCTTGATTAGGGAGTTTAATTATAGCTAATCAAACGGACATTAATTATTCTAATTTAATTCATTCCGAATCGAATTTCAATTCAACCTACCATAAAATTCTAAAAATTCCAAATAGCACATAAACCAAGTCAATTTCATGATCGAACACCGATAAGGCTGTCAATTCGCAAAACAAAATAGAAACATGAACAGATATTTCTACGATAAACAGATAGAAACACAAATAATGCAACACATATGCAATTAATGTAGAATTTCCTCATAGTTACTTATTAGGCATCCTTAATCATGGTTTAACAGTTAATCATAAGTCGAGGTTGTTACAGATGGTATCCACGATATGCATTAAGAAAGCTAAATCAGTTATGACCTGCAGTTAGGTCCACTAGTTAGTCTATCCGTGGTAAGGGAAAACTGCCTTTTGGGCATGCTTTGTTGATCGTCTTGTAATCCACACAAATGCGCCACTTGCCGTTCTTCTTTGGCACTACTACGGTATTGGAGATTAACTTGGAATAGTGGACCTCTCTGATCGCCCCTACTTCCAGCAGGTTTTCCACTTTCTAAGCCACTGTCTTGACATGATGGAGTGTCGATCGGCGTTTTCACTATATAATTGGCCTGGCGGTTGGGTGGACATTAAGTTGGTGGCAGGTGAAAGTTGGATCAATGCTTAGCATATCATACGGTGTCCAGGCAAACACATCGATGTTAGAGATCAAGAACTCCATGATTTCTATTCTCTTAGTGCTGGACAGAGATAAGCCAAGTAGAAAGAATTTCTCTAGGTTTTTCTCGTCTATCTTCACCTCCACCAGATCTTCTACTGTCTTCTGTTCGGCTGCTTTGCCAACATCTACGAACAACTCATTGTTTTCTGGTTCCTCTACCATTTGTACTAACCCTTTGGCAACTCGACTACCATCTACTATCATGAAGCATTTCTTGGACATGATTTGGTCTCCTAAAATCTCTTCAATTATTCCGACTTCGTTGGGAAACTACATCACTTGGTGGTAGGTTGATTCCACTACTCGCATGGCATGTAACCATGCTCTTCCCAAGATTATGTTGTATGTAAAAGGGACTTTCAACACCCAGAATTCCACTTGTTTTGCCATTGTTCCAGCTTTGACAGGTAAAATTATCTTGTCAACCGGCCATTTTGGCATTGAGTTAAAGCCGACCAAGGGAGATGTCGCGGGTGCTAAATCTTTGTCCTCCAACTTGAGTTGCTTGAAACCCTTATAGTACATTATCTCGCATGAGCTCCCTTAGTCTATCAAGATCCGCTTGATGTCAAAGTTCTTCAAGCGCAGAGTAATCACTAGTGCGCCATTGTGAGGGCTCTGCAACCTTGCTAGGTCCCTGTCAGAGAACATAATGATGTTAGTCGCTTCCATCTTCTCTCTTTTTACGGTGAGCTGTACATTCAATATTTTCTTCAGGTGTTTCGCCTTCTTTATCATCTCTCTGAACTCGCAGACCCGCTCTCACTCAACGATTCCATGTATTACGTTGATTACGCCTTGAGGTGGACTTTTAGCTGGCATCCCATCGGGCTTATTGCGGTCTTGGGGGATTAGTCGAGCTCCCCCTTCAATGTACTGATCCAAGTGGCCCACAACCACTAACTCTTCCAAGTGCTGCCTTAACGGTGTGTAATTTTCAGTTTGGTGCCCTATCTCATTGTGAAAGGTACACCGATATCTATTATCATAGCCCCTCTGCGCTTCTCCCAACTTGGCTGGCCGCTGAACGAATGGTTCATCACGTGTCTCGCTAAGAATCCGGTAAATAGATTTATTGAACACCATGGTAATGGCAATGAGGACCCTCAACCTTCTTGTTTGGAAGTCCTCACCGTTAGGTCGTCTACCTTAACCATTTTTGTTTGGTTGTTCCTCCCAGCCAACTATGTTAACTTTCGCCATGGGCTTTTTGTTCGAGATCACTGCTGTGCCAGACTTTGCCTTACCCTAAGCGCTATCTTCGTCTACCCTGATGTGCTGATGCACTCTTTCCATTAGGGCTTCCATTATGAAGGGTGGGGTCATTATCATTGAATCCCTCAATTTATTGCCTACGGGCAAACCCCATTTATATTGTGCGATAGTTAGGTTTGTGGGGCAATCTCTAATTTGATTAAAAGTCTCCCAATACCGGTTGTTGTAAGACTTTAGTGTTTCCTTCTCACCCATGTCGATGAAGAGTAGCTGGTCTATCTCCACTGGCGTTTTAGTATTTGTTCTAAACCTGATGACAAACGCCTCTGCCAGTTGTGCCTATGAAACTATAATGTCTTCTGGCAACCTGTCAAACCAAGTTAGGCCTAATTCACCTAAGCTTGAGGGAAACAAAATACACATTAGATCCTCGTTCCGTTGATATACGGCCATAACCTGGCGAAAGTGGCTTAAGTACATTCAGGGGGTTTGACTTTCCCTCGTAGGTTATGAACTTAGGCTGGTGTAAGCCCAAGGTTAACGGTGCGTTCTCTATTGCCGGAATGAACGGTGAGCTTTGTAACCTTGCTAACGCTTTGTCTGTTGGTCCGTAAGCAAGACATGGTACTGGCATTCCAACCTCGACACATCCATGTGTCCGAGGAGCCAGTCGCTCCAAAGCAGAGACCCTTTGGGAGTCGCGTGCCTAGGTATCTTCTCTCCTTCGAGCCCTCTCTTCTAACACTATTCGCAAGTCCGCCGACCTAGGCAACTCTGTGTGCCTTGATGTCGTTTGGTGCATATGCGAGGCCCGATAACTACTTCCCTCCATACAAGACCTTTCGGTCCTCGTTCTCTCAGACTTAGAGTAACGAGTCCTAAAAGTCCTTGTATGTGTGTCGTTTGTCCTGAGGTTTCTACTTTCAGTCTATGATGGTATGACTTGCCTGTCACAATCTCTTGAATAGCGAGAGTGTGTTCTGCCTTTGCCAATCTCTTCTTTTACCATCCCTTCGCCTTTTATCTGGTGCTTTATCGTCTCCATATTAGCTGCCATTCTCCTTATCACTTCGTCTTGCTCCCTTACGCGATCTTCTAGAACCTGAGGATCCGTCATCTGCCTCTGTCTATCAGGGCTTTGAAACCGACGAGGACTTGAGCCCCGTCTTTCTCTTGTGTCTCTTTGTGGGTTCCGTTTCTAGGGATCCAATTCTGCCATGGGTGGGACAAAAGGCAAACCTTCACGCCTGCCGTCCCTTTCCGAGGTTTGCCCATCAATAGCAAAATGCGGCAAGTCTTTGTTATGCGCCATTTGAAATCAATCAAAGAAAAACTCAATCAAAAGGTTTGTTCTCTGTAAACTTCCCACAGACAGTGCCAATTGTATGAGCACAGAATAATCTTCTCGTATAATCCTGTTGATCAAGTTTGCACTCCTCCTAACATCGTCGCTGTGCTACCTGAAACTATAAACGTGAGCTAACCAACGGGTGTGTGCCAGGAACCCATCGGATGCCTAAGTCAGCAAAGAGACAATAGACACAAAAGCTCTGTGTATTTGAGAGTAAGAATTGCAATACCTATGCATATGTCCCGTTATGAGCTTTTATAGATTCCGCTTGGCACAATCCTAGTAAGACTCTAACTTCCCTTAGCAGAATCCTCCTGGGAATCACTTATCTAAGGATAATGCTTATCCTTAGAACACCCTCTTACTACGAGCCAAGTGAGATGGCCTAATACTCTACTCAGCTGACTGCACCCAACAGAGCTACCTTGGCTCCGTACTCAACATGATCGAACCATGATCACCCTAGCTGGAGAATGGCAACCTGCCGAGCTACGCCTAGCTCGGCCCACTGCACTGATAATCACCTCGGTCTGATAAAGACTTGTCTCCAAATAGCTAGGTTCAAGCCCCAACACACATCCTCAATCGTCATAACACCTTCTCGGCCCAAGACCGAGCTACCCAGAAGTTTCTCCTTGGCCCATTGCGCGGCCCAATGTCCAAAGAAGATTTCACCTAACTCGGCCCAATTTGCACACAAATTACCCTCTCAATATTGTAGGTCTAAAAAAATGTACTGAGGCACGTGTTGGAAATGATATTGTATAACTATATTGATCTTGTGTTCTACATATTATACAGCATTATGATGCCTATTTATTCTAGGGTGTTACAATTTAGTGTTTTTTTTTTTTTACTCAAAAGGGGTACATTGAAATTTTTTTTATTTTTAAAAGATGTGTACAGAAAATATTTTCATATAATATTATGAGTGCTAGTGGATGTCCATTATGGTCATTTTAATTTAAGGTAAAATTACCATTAAAATAATATTTCATGAAATATGTACACTGAGTTAATTAAGTGTGTGGAAATAGAATTTCCCAAAAGAATGAGAGACTTTTAATCACATCTTATTTCACCAATTTTTTAAGAACCTCTCTTTTTCCTAAAAGCTGCAAGTCTTATAAACCACACACGATCATATCAAAGTAGCCAAAAAGGTTATTGCATGCATACAAGCCAACTATACAAGCCAACTATTGTCCGCGGTCTAGGGTGGGTCTGGCTCAGTTTTGACTGGGTCAAAGTCCAGTCCAGTATCCTAGGTCTTGGGTTTGAGTCATCATTTTGAAATTCAATCCGATCCAGCCCGTAGGTCCGACCTGCCTAGCCCAGCCCAGCCCATCGGCCTACTCAAGACCCAATCTGAAGCCTAACCCACCCAATATCTAGTGTCATTTTTAATGGAAAAGAATAAAATTTTGGTAGAAAAATAGAAAAAATAAATTTTAAATGTTCACGCTCGACCCAAGCTTGAGCTCGAGCCTGCTGGCCCAGTCTAGCCCAAATACCCCTTCGGCCTAATTTTCTAGCACATGGCCCGGCTAGACCTAAATTTTGGCGGAAGCCTGGGCGGCCCAACATAGGCCAACCCGGGCCCGAGTGGGCCGGGTCAGGCCCAATTTACACCCCTAACCATAACCCTGATTTGGATTTTGTCCATTTTAAGAATTTCAATTTTTTTTCAAGGGATATGTAATGAATATATTAAAATTCAATTTAATTAGTGATTAACATATGCGATGCGTGTCTAATATTATCTATGCCCTTTATTCTTCTCCTATCATCCATGTCACAAACAGAAAAGTGAAGAGCAATTATCAAAGAATTGAGATAGTTATTTAATCATGTAAGGATAATTATTCGATCGTGTAACGATAATTTAGAAAAGTAAAACATATTATGTACTTTCGTCTACACTTATTCAATTTTTTTTTTTTTTAATCAACTTTACCAATTGAGGTGTTGACATTGTGGTGTTTTGGGTAGTAAAAAGCTAGCTTTTTAGCTTTTTGACTTTTTGGTGACTTTTTTGTATAAAAAAATTTAAAAGTCAAAAAGCTAGCTTTTTTAGCAAGTTGCCAAAAGACCGCTTATCATAGAGAATATGTTTGTAACTTTTTATAAGGGTTAATTTTAAAAATTTGTACATTTGTATTTTTTACTTTTCAAAGTGAATAATTTTTTTGAGATATCCCAAAACAAAAGATGAATAGACAAAATGAAACAACAAAAAGTATTAAGAAGACTAACTAACTAACTAGTACACCAACAAATATACCAATAGATATTATATTTTTAAAAAATAGTAATATTGTTAAACGACCCAGTAAAGGTGCTAGAGAGCTTTTCTCTAGTGATTTTTGATGCCCTACTGCCAATTTTGCGGCAAGATGCAAATCACTTTTAAAGTGTAGATTTTAGTTTTTTTCGGTCATGCTGGGTAGCTCAAAAGAGCTACCACCTGAATCCTCCTAATTTTTTTTTTTTTTTTTTCCAGAAACAGAGAAGGAGAAAGGAGGGAGGGAGGAGAAGAGGAGGAGGAAGGAAGGAGAAGGAGAAGGAGGAGGAGGAGGAGGAGGAAGGAGGGGACTGGAGGGGGCCATCAGCAGAGGTGGGGCTGCGACGGCGGGGCTACGGCAGGGCGGGGCTGGGCTGCGGCGAGGCTGGGCTGGGCTGAGCGACAATCGGCAGTTGGGCGGGGCGACGATCGGCGGCTCTCTCTCCCTCCCTCCCTCTGCTTCTCTCTCTCTCTCTCTCTCTCTCTCTCTCTCTTTTTCTCTCTTCTCTCTTCCCCTCTGCGTTTGAACTGAAAATGGAAGAAAAAAAAAATCCCCAAAACGACGTCGTTTTGGGGATTAGGGGGATTAGGGGGAGCCAAATTCGAGCTCTTAAACATTATTCAGTTTTTTTATGCCTAGGAATAGAGGCTTGAGTGTTTCTTCTCTAATTTTTGGAATAGATTTTTAAGTTTTCAACACTCACAATTATCTTCTCTTCTCTCAATCATCATCCCTTATTGTCATGAGTGTTCTTCTTCCTTCAACTATGAATTTTGACGATAACCGAATTTCAAGAAGGCAATGGTAGTAAGGACGACGGTGATGAAGGGTTTGATCTTATTTTTTTCGAATCACATTGGTGAGAAGATTGAAGATTTTCCTAAAATAACAAGTGTTTTTTTGACAACTTTTGTTATTTATAGCTTGTAGGGGTGAGCAGCGGATATACCGATCCGTCGAAACCGACCGAACCGAACCGAACCGATCCGCCACATTTTGGACGGATGCGTGATGACGAACGGACGGTTGCGGATTGATTTTCTCCAATCCGCCAATCTGGCGAATGGATGGCGGATTGGAGATTCCTTTGGCCGCAACCGAACCGCCAAACCACGAGCACCCCTAGTAATTTATGAGACTTTGTGTTTTCAGTTTGTTTAAATATTCTGTTTGTGTTTTCAATTAAAAAAGAATTTAAATATTCCGTTGAAAAAAAGTTTTCACCTTGAATATCTTTTTTGAATTGAAAAAAATAAACGTATTATTTATCTATATTTTTGGTTTTTAAATCTATCTCTAAAAATAATAAATATAAAATATAAAATATGATATATGCTGGTTGATTTTTGTTTTCAAAAACAGATATAGATGTAACAATACAGAGACATACAATCTCTACTACTGCTCTGTTCATAGTTTTGGTGGTTTGAATTGTTTTTATATTTTAAGAACCACAAATTGTAATACTTTATATAGATGAGGCATACTGTGATTGTGATATTTTAAAGTTTCAAACTTTCTTGCTTTGGATGAGGCATGCAATGATTGTAATATTTTTTTAAGTCATTGACTATAATACTTTCTTCTTCTTCTTTTTTTTCTTTTTTTTTTGAGGAAGTGCACAAATTGAATTATATTGAAAATTTATAAACTTTTAAACCGCCAAACCGATTCGCATCCATCCGCCAAACCGCTCAATCCACATCCGCCGAATTGGCGGACGAATGCAGATTGATTTTCTCCAATCTGCCAATCTGGCAGACAGATGGCGGATTAGAGGTTCCGTAGCCGCAACCGACCCGCGCTCACCCTTAATAGCTTGTATAGAGTTTCTTATTCGGCCCTTTAGAACTTTATTTTATTTTTATTTTTATTTTTTTGATATGATTCTCAATTTTATTTTAATATAATCGCGTTATAATTTTTTTAAAAAATAATACTATATTAATGGAATCCATGTCAAAGTGAACTTTCTCTTTAAATTGGTATATTTATTAATATTTCTGACATTACTATTATATTATTGATAAAATATTGAAAATATTAATTATTATATTTTTATTCCTAAAACGTGCTTTCAAAATAAGATTATGCTGTAAATTCAAAATTGGCCACTTTGTATGATAGCATGTGTCCTCCATTGTTTCGATCATGAAAAGATAAAATAAAAAATATATATATTATGTAGGTCATACTTAAACTAAATATGATTCATAAATTTATTATTATTATTATTATTTATAATTTTTTCATGTCAAGTCTGTATATTTTTTCATAATCCTATCAATGACAGTTTTTAAGATTGTTAATATGAATACAAAATATCAAAATATTTAAAATTACACACTTCAAATATTTTAAAATATTTTTATATATTTTTATACATTTTTTAACACTAATAACTATTTCAAAGATTTTTTTTTTTTTTTCCCGGCATTTTCCATTATTAAGGGAGAAAGACAGAACCACTTGGAAGAGCCCCTCAAGCATGTCACATTCCACGTCGGCCACACTGCTGCCCATGGTTGTGTTGTGTGAGTGAGAGAGACACTTTTAGCTTTGAATTCAATCACATTAATCTTGTTTGGTGTAACTATTAAAATAAATTATACATTATAACTTAACATATTATAAATTATGATTTTAATAAAAAATTGTTAATTTGTTTGGTGTAATTGTTGGATTATAAATTTAAATTACTGAGTAGTGTTTGTTAAATAAGCTGTAAAGTAACTTTTTTAATTAAATTTTATTTTTTATTATTCACTATTTGTCTATATTTGTCATAAAAAATAATAATAATATTCTATAATCCATTTAGGTCTTTTTTTTATTTTTAAAAAAATAAAAAATAAAAAAAATCTAAGAGTATAACCATGAATTAACATGTCCACAGCAAAAGTTAATAATCAGAAGCAAGAGGTGAGCAACTTCTCAGGATCAGTTTTTTTGACTTAAAATAAGTTCTTAGAATCAGAAACTGTTTGAAATAAATTTATCCAAACAATCCAAAATAACTTTTTAAAAATCAGAAGTCATAAATTGACTTAAAAAAATCCCCACCAAACACTATCAATTCTTTTGAGAAATAGGTTAAAAGCCACTTCCTAACTTTTAACTCACTTCCCTCTCTCATAAAAAAAAAATTTTAAAAATCAAAAAATAACTTTTAACCATCTTTTTAAAACACCCCAATACATATTTATTACCAATTCAGGCATTGTCAAAACTACCACCACTAGCCCCCCTTACTCTTCTTGGCTCACTCTCCCAAGTGTATGCTGACTGAGCTTGGGCCCATGGCCCAACCTGGCTTTCCTTTTTTGACACCTAAAATTCCACAACCCCATTTTTACATTTTTTAAATAATTTTAAATTTTTAAAAAAGAAAAAGAAAAGGTTTTAAATTCTGCTAATTAATCTTTACTGGGATCCACCCCCATGTGGGTGGCCCACTAATTGTCCAATGAGATTGTGGGGTTCCTATTTTTTTTTTTTAGTATAGTGGGAGTATTTTTTATGCCATTTAGATTTCTATAAATTTGCTAGGTTTAGTGTATTTTTAGTGGGTTGTTAACAATTTATAGCTTCCAAATTAACTAAAAAAATAGCTTTTTTTATTAAAAAAAACTCTACAAACTAAATAATGCTAATATATATATATATATATATAGTTTATTTAACACATTTCTATTTTTTTAACCTTTTTAATAATTTTTTTAAGTGAATAAAAAAAAATTTGGCAAAAAATAATTTTTTGAGTAACTGGAATTTTTTGGCCAATAAGTGGAGTGGCCTTTTAAGCCATGCCAAATGAAATCTAAACATAAAAGTTTGGCACACCAAAAAAATAATAATAATAACAATGATCAAGCTACAAATGACATTTCTATTTGATAATTTATGAAAAAATAATTTATAATATATTTTTATTATTATTTTAATTAAATTAAATACAAAAATAAAATTTTTAATAAAATAATAATTCTATTTCATTTAATTTCAATAAGTCAAACACTGGCCCTGTTTGGTACAGCTTAATTTCAACTTATTTCAGCTTTCAGCTTAATTTAAGCTATTTTGATGTGTTTGGTTTAACTTAACTATACAGCTTATAGCTTTTTATAAGTCAGAAATCAACTTATTCTTTGAGTGGGGCAAGAGAAGCTTAATTTATAAGTCAGAAATCAACTTATATTTATAGTTATAAGCTATAAGCTTTTAAGGTACAAGCTATAAGCACTTTTCCACAGCTCTACCAAATAGGGCCACTGGGGATTGTTGTGCCTCATCATCATGATGATGGTGCAAGCTCACTTGAGACTGGAACTGAAACCAATTGTGGAATCCACTCCCATGTAAGGGTGAGTATGGTCCGAATTGAATCAGATTGGGGTAAAATCAAGATTAATCTGTTATCTACGGTTCCTGAAAATTTGGAACTAATCCAATTCATTTAAATCATGGAACCAATTCGAACTAATCCATTTACACACAGATTGGATCGGTTTAGGACTACGGATTCACATAATTAAATAACAAAAATATATATATATAATACTTTAATTTCATAAAAATATAAACATAGTGCTATATTAGTTTCACAATAGCAATATGTTTTTCTATAATAGCGATATACTGTTTTAGAATTTAAACAACCATAAGAAAACTGGTTTCACTATAAGTATTTAGATCATTACAAATTAAAATTAAAAGCTAACAAACAAAAATAATAAGTTCATTTTTTATATCTATTTTTAGATTTAATGATGTATAAATAATATAATTAGTTGATAACTAGAGAATATATAAGAGAAAGTGTAAACTTTAAGAAAAATGCTTGGGAGCACTAATTAGTGCTCCCACTAATTAGGTGGCAGTGGGTCCCGCCAGAAATGATGTGATGTTTTGGTCTTGGAATTGTATTTTATTTATTTTTTTTCTATTTTTTTAATACATTAGTGCTATTAGTGGTGGTGTTTTCAGTGGGATGAATCATTGTTGAAACTTTAATATCCTAATTGATTGTCACATCGTTAGACTTGAAAATTAAGGTATGGGTTAAGTTTGAAATGATGTGTTAAAGAGGTGATGTGACTTAAATAAGATGATGTGACTTACATAGGATAGTGACTTTTTGACTTTTTGACTTTTTTAGATCATGCCAAACAAGGCCTAAATCTAATTTTTAATTTTGAATAACAATGCTTTTACTAAAATTTGTATAGTTAATTATTACATAACACGTGTCTAATCAAATTATGAGATATTAATTATTTTTAAAAAAAATTTAAAACATATGAATTATGGGGTGTAGGGGTGTACGCGGTGCAGGTCGGTGCGGTTTGAGAGAAAAATAGAAACCGTATGGCGGGTAGCGGATTGATAAAAGTATCACTAGAATTTGCCATTTTTCTTATCAAAAATCGGTGGTTCGGTTGGCAAATAATGGCGGATTTGCCTTGACGGTTCGGGCGGATTGGCGGTTTATAAAAAATATAATTCAAATTACAAAACTTAAATCAAAGAGTAAAAAAAAAAGACGAGAGATACCGTGATATTAAGCATCTTACGAAATTTTCTTCTGATGCAGCAAGTGTAGCAACAACATAATAATATCAATGACTATGCCATCAGTTCATTACAAGTATCTGTGGAAGCTACAATGATCAAATACAATACATAAAATTAATATCATTCAGAATTTACAATATATTGAAAATGTTTACAGTTGAAAAGTATTTAGATTGAAAAGTGAGCTGATGCAAATTTGCAACATGGCCAGGGAAAAAAAAAAAAAGATTGAAAAGTGAATTGGAATCCAACTTTATTTTGGATTACTGACATCTTGAATTCCCCTCGACCAGTAATGTAATACTATATTCTAAGGTATAGAACAACAAGCAAACTTAAGTAAAAAAGAATTTTTAGAATCTTATAAAACATGATTTAATAGCGGTACGGGTCGGTGCAGTTTGAAAAAAAATATAGAAATCGGCGGATTGATAAAAGTGTCACTAGAATTTGCTATTTTTCTTACCAAAAATCGGCGGTTCGATTGACAAATATTAACGAATTTGCCTTGGCGGTGCGGCTTTGTGCAATTTTGACGGTTTCGGCGATATTATGCACACCCCTAGTGGAGTGTGGGAAAATCATTGGACAAGTGATTTTGTATTAAAATTCTCCAAACTTAATGCTTAAGATTTTTTTTTTTTTAATCAGCAAATATTAGTTATTAGTTGTTAAATTAGTACTTATGGAAAAAAATCTATCCACCCTTGGCAAAGTATCTAAGTAATTGCAGTCCCTTAATTCAACCCTCCTAAGGGGAATTGAACCCATGACCTTCTTAGTACAAAATCCTAAGAAATATATGATGGCCAATTAAACTAAGCCTAATTAATTAATGCTTAAGATTAATAAAGTAGGGTTGATGTCGGCCAAAGAAAATATGTGGGAATCTCATGATGTTTAGTTAATACCATTCCATGTTTCGTAAAAGGAGCTACTACATTCACATTATGGACTTCATCAATTGAACTTTTTTCGCCATGTTTTAAACGGAAATGGTTCTTTTCATCCTATTATCTTCTATACTTCATCAAATTTTATTTTATAGATTTTACTTTGGGCTCACAACGGTAATTCAAACTATTTATCTTATAAATCTCATAGTAAAAATTGTCTATGTAAAAAATTAATTACATCAGATTTTCAATGAATAAGTGAACAAATCACATTTTATTTATAAAATTGATGATTTAAGTTTAAACTCATAATTATTATCTATTTAAAAAAAATAAAATATAATTTATTTATATGTCTAGTGATATTCAATGAATTGATTTTTTGTATAGACAATTTTTACTATAAAATTTATAAAATAAACAGTTTAAATTATTATTATAAACTTAGAATGAAACTCACAAAATAAAATAAAAAATACTAAAAGATAAAGGATAATGGTATGAAAACGATCCATTCCGCTTTACACCCTTCCCTTTTAGTCTAACTTTGATTGGATCTATCTTTTTGTTTTGATTTTTGCTACCGACAATCAATTGGGCTTTTCTTAAGGTCGATTTGTTTTGCCCTAAAATATTTTACACCATAAAATATTTTTATGTAAAATGATTTTGCCTTGTAATCAAATTTTTGTGTTTATTTTTCGGTGTTTGATTAACACTTTAGTAAAGTAAACTCTAAAAATGAAAAGAATAGAAAAAATGAAAAAAATTACAAATAAGTGATATTTTCTACAAAATATTTGCCAATTAACTTATTGAAGTGCATTTTCTCCTAAAAAATGATATTCATATAAAATTGAACACATAATGATATGACAATGACACTTATGAACTATAGTAATGAGAACTTTAACTTTCAATGAGTAGATAAAAATGTAACATATCATTTATATTTATTTTTATTTTTATTTTGAATAAAGAAATGTCATGAGACTACAAAAAGACAACAAGTCTGAGAGGTCAAGAGGAGGATTCCTCACCCAATCTATATATCATTCATTATATATAGATTTTTTTGTATATAAATTATATTTATATATCATTACTGAATAATAAAATGAGATAATGATTGAATACAACAAAAATAACAATTCCGATCAACTGTTGCAATTAACCATCGTCACTCGCTACTCGTCGTCGCTTGCTGCTAGTAGTTGTTCTCTGCTAGCCGTCACTTGCTACTACTCGTCGTCGTCGTTCACCGTTGTCACTCGTTGCTAGCCGTCGTTGTCATTCACCGTCGTCGAATTTTGGCTCAATGGGTAAACTACCAATAGGTCCTACTTTGAAGACTTATTACCCATTAAGTCCTATTTGATATAATTTATTAAGTGATAAAGATAAATTTATCAGTCTTCTTTTTTTTATGAATAATTTTATAGTGATAAATTTATCAGTCTCTTTGTTTTATGAATAAATTTTTAGTGATAAATTTATCACTCTCTTATTTTTATAGTGTTAAATTTATTAGTTAGGACCTGTAGGTGGTTTGGGATGTTCTAAAAAAGTACACTTTTTGACTTATTAGTTTATATGGGTTGGGTTTGGGTTGGGTTTGATGTGATGTGTTAGAGAGGTGATGTGATTTAAATAAGATGATGTGACTTAAATAGGATAGTGACTTTTTGACTTTTTGTATTATTTAGTTTATGCCAAACCAACCCTAAGTCTAGTTAACAGGACTAATTGGTAAGTACCCCTTAACCATAATATATGTGTGTGTAGTGAGAGAGAAAAAAAAAAAAACAAAACAAAACAAATACGTTTAGCATATAGAAAAGCAATGATACCTGATATGTACATCGAGTAGTATCAATTCCCATTGCTTAGGATTTAGATTAAAAATAAATTAAAAGATTAATAAAAATACAAATGAAAATATTATTTGTTCCTCAGTTTTACTTAATAAAAATAGGCTCATGATTTAAATTGAAAACAAATTAAAAGGTTAAGATTTAAATTGACAAAATTAAAATTTTAATATTTATTTTATTATAATGGTCAAACTTTGGAATTTTTTTTTATATTTTTTCCTATATCATTTTACTCTTTATAATGATTTTTAAAAAAATATTTATAAAAAGGTAAATATTTGAAAATATTTCACTCAAAACCAAACAAATGAAAAATAGGTAAATATTTAAAATATTTTACTCTAAAATAAACAGAGCTTAAAATCAAACAATGCAAATAAATAAAGTAGTTTTAAATTTTTGTGGAGATGCTACAATGTGCACCCTCCAAAGAGTGCATACATTATGCACTTTATAATTTTTTCACAAAATTTCGTAACATAAATTACACAATGTCATAATTTTTCTCACCATAAAAATGTTATAATATAAAGTATCATAATTTCACCATTCATAACTTCAGGCTGGACTCCATAAATTTACTATTCGTAACTCTATTATAAAGTATTATAACACACATCACAAATATTCATATTTTCATCACAAAAAATTTTGTATCTTCCTTACCATGTGCACCTTTTTAAGGGCGCACACGGCAAATTTCTCCTAAGTTGGAGGAGACATATTTTACATATTCTCATACAATTTTTATATTTTTTATATAATTTTTATATATTTTAATACATTGTTCACACATATATTAACATTTGAGAGTGTTTGAAAAAATCGATGGAATCGATAAACCGATTCAATCCAGTCCAAATCGCTAGTTTGTTCTAATTTTTATTATCTTCAATTCAAGTTTATAGTTCTAAAAATGGTGAAACCGTTTAAGACTTTTCTTAAGTGTGCAACTTACACCTTATACTTACACTTTTTGTGTTTATACCTTACACTTACACTTTTTGTGTTAGTTGCATATGGTGTGCAACCTTAAAGGGTTGCACACCATAACAGGACCCAACCGTTTAAATCGATGTAGTTTATCGGTTCTAAGGCTTTGGCTATGTTTTCAACCGAAAGGTGATATATTTATTTATAATCTTTTATGTAAAAAATAAAAATATGAAAGTTTTTTTCATAAGATTGAACACTAGTCTTTATTGTAAAAATGAAAATTTTTAACTAGTTTAACCAAATTAATTATTATTAGTTTGTTTACGAATATAAAATATATATTATATTTATTATTATATAAAATTTATAGAACCATAGAACCAAACTAAACCAAATTGGTTTTTAAGATTCAATTATAATCCAATTTCATAGGTTTAATAATTTGATTATGATTTCAATTTATTTGAAACTGTATAAATCAATTCAGTTCCTAGTTTACTCTAAAATCTGGACTAATCCAAGTTTTTAACACCCCTGCTAGCATTAATCATTGTCGGGTAGTTAGCATTCCCCTTTCAAAAATGTTTGATGAACTGTTTTTGAGAAATTTCAAAAAAACAACCAACTATTAGGAAACAATGAATAGTTATTTTCGAATAATAAAAAAGTTATTTTTTGTACAACAATGGATATGATGGTTGTTTTTGCACTTTTGTTTGAGTTTCAAAACACACAAAAAGTGATAATAAGTGGCCATTTGGGTTCATTTTTTTGTGACTTCTAAGTGTTTTGGAAGAGGTCAAAGAGCTAAATACAGAAGGTTGATAATAAAAAAAAGTTATATTTTTTTTTTGAATAAAAAAATTGATGTGGTATAAAATTGATGAAAAATAACTTAATAACTTTTGACTTTTTTAAATCAAAATCTCACTTTTTTTGGTTGACATCCGAAATTTCGTCTAAAGAAGATTAAACCACAACCTAAATTGTTCAATACCTCAACTGCTTGAGGGCCAACCCTGGGTGAGGCAAGCAAGGCTTGTACCTTTGGGCCCCCCGAATTTGGCCCAAAATAGGTCATTCAAATTTGTTAGTCCCTTAATAGGGAGATTCTATTTGCACTAAAAAAATATTAACTAGGCTTAATTTTTTAATATACTTTATTAAATTATTTAAAATTATTATTTTCTCTCAATAAATCCTATGTGTTTTCCTAAATTATCCTTTACGGTACACCTAAATAATAAACAAATCAAAAACTCCAAATTACACAATTTGAAATCCCTTTTAAAAATCTTTAAACAAATTTCTTATTACAGCTATTCATTTTGTTCACATACAGAGAACAATATCGGTGAAGGGCAAGTTTTTTTTTTTTTTTTTAAAAAGAGATTTTTCAAAGGGTTTTATAAAACAAAGTGTTATTTAATTTCCCTCGATGAAAAAGAAAAAAAAGGTTTTACTGGGCTTGGGTTTTGGTTTTGTGAAGAAAAGATGAGGTTTGCAACAATGGTTTCATCATTCTAGGTTGCTCTGCTTGTGGCTTCATCGTCTTGTTCCAGTGCAATGCTTGATTAGACGAGAACTTGGTTACTTTTGCTTGTGAAAATTAATCAAACCATCTAAAAAACAAAAGTAAAATATTTATATTAAAAGTCCCACCACCACCACCGCCCACACATGCGTGGGGGTTGGGGATTGGGAGATCAAAAAAAAAAAAAAAAAAAAAAAGAAGAAGTTAGCCAATCAAATGCAAAAGAGGTGAAGGGAGTGACCCCCAAAGGGGGTCTCAACCTTTATTGATTTATATAATAATGATATTGATGATAATGGTAAGTTTTTGTGAGATGAATTGGAGTTTTAGAATGAGAAAGAAGATAAAGAGAAAATAATTAAAACTTAGAGAAGAAGATGAAGAAAGTTGAATATGAAGAATGTGATTTGAGTGTATCATAAGAAAGAAAAAAAATATATATTTTAGAATTTAATGTGTATTATTCTTATTAGTAAATTTATATCAGAATATAATAAGAATTAAAATTTTAAAATTTTAGTTAAACATATTAAGTTATTATTTAGGTGCAAATAGAATGATCCTCTCTTATAATAAATTAAAAATTCAAATAGACACAATTAACATTGAAGCCCAATCTCTCTTTTCTTTTTAATCCCCTTGATGGAGGCCCAATCTAAAGCATTCCAAAAAAATGGGGCAAAATTACTAGTCGGTTGTATTGGATGGAGTTATTACCTAGTAAGTCCTGAGTGAAGTTTTATAGATATATTAATCTTGAAAGTCATGCTTTTTCTTTTGAAAATCATTAGAAACGGGGTGAGTTTGTTGTGAGAATAAGGCCAAGTTTGGCGTATATCAAAAAAGTCAAAAAGTTAAAAAGTTATTCAAAAAGTTAAAAAGTTAATACTATTTATCAAAAGTTAATAATTACGGCTGCACCACTCTCAATACTAATTTTTTCCTATAAATCAATTTTTTATTACACATTTTTTCATAAAAAGTCAAAAAGTTAACCCGAACATCTATATTTTCTTCCTTAATTTTTTAGTTCAAAAAGACAAAAAGTACACTTATTTAGGACATTTCAAACAACCCCTAAGTGTGAGTCGAGAATTGTCGATTAGTGAGTTAGGCCGTGAGGATAAAATAAAAAATGTGGACCTATTAATTTGAACCGTAATTAGGTTAATGAATATTGAATGAATTATTTATATTATCTATTAAAAATAATGACGAATTAGATTATGCAAGTTTAATTAATAATTTCATTGCTAAAAATGATATATGTTTAAGTGATAATTGATTCAATTATAAAAAAGATATTACTAAACTATAAAGTAACAAGACTATTCTTTTTTCTTTTTTCTTTTGAGTTTTTATCTTAATATATGAAAATAAACTTTAATTTATAATTTTAATAATTATATGTATAAGAAAATATTTTGTGGCTATTATAAACAAATAAAAAAATTATTGATACTTATCATTTTATCTGTAAACTTTTATTTAAAAAATATCTGTAAGTGTTCCATTTTTTAAATTTGCCTAAAATCTCATAGCAGGTCATGTGCTTGGGCTTGGACTACTAAACTTTCTCATTTTTATCTTACAAGTAATAAAATTTGTAAAAAAAAAATAAATAAATAAATTAAACTAAATTTATTAAATACAAATTTTCAATACATTTAGTATTTTTTTTTGTATTTATTGATTTTTTTTACATTATTTTTCTAACTTTTTTTACTTTTTATGTTTATCTAAATTTAAGTAAATTAAAAAGTTTAAGAAAATTAAAATATTAAAAAAATTCACTAAAAATAATATAAATTAAGAATTTTAAAAAAATGATTAATCTATCGAATTTGGATTCGTCTAAATTACGTAAGTCAAACGACTAGTGTAATCTTTGTCAACCGTGACTATCACCCTTATTTATCGGTGTGTCAACTGATATCCTCCCAAATGACAGGTCGAACGAAAGTGTGTTTGGTTTCAATTTTTTAGAAATTCAATTTTTTATTTTTTATTTTTGTTTTTAATGAATATTTTTAAAATTATAAATAATTTTTTAAAAAAATTTTTTGGATGCACTTTACTTCGATACATCTAAAAAATAAAATATATATAAAAAAATATTTTAAAAAATCAATAAATACACAAGAATATAAAAAAATATATTGAAGTCTAGTATTTTTTTTTGTAATTTTAGTATTTAGTGAATTCTTTTTTAAAAAAATTCACAAATATTATACTTTTTAAAAATATTTATGTTAAATATATTTAAAAATTATAAAAATTCTTAAAATATTAAAAAATTTAATAAAAATAAAAATAAAAAAAATAAAATATTTCAAGTTACTACTAACTTTTGTGGGGTGTTTTGGAAAGATGATTAAGGTCTCGTTTGGGAATAGGTTTTTTTAGTAATTTTTTTTTTTTTTGGCTAAAATATGATATAAAAAAATTAATATATTTGGGATGACCTTTTGACTTTTTATGAAAAGATGTGCAAAAAGTAGAAAGAAAAAAAAATCTTTGACTTTTTTATATAGATTGTTGACTTTTTGTTGGCTTTTTGGCTTTCGAAGGGTATTTTTGTAAATGCGAGTGTGCCAATAAGGATCAATCAGTTTTTACAAAAATGTTAATTGCCAACCAATTATCAGACGATTGTGTTTTAGTTTTTTCCGCCTCAATGAAGAGGACTTTTACTGGTGGCTTGACTTAGGAGAAATTAAACAAAATAACAGTTAAATAAAGAGCAATTGAAGTATTTCATTAGAATGAAAACTTACAATGATCTGAACTCAGCCTCGTAGAGGTTTACAGCGATAATCTACTTGAAACTACTCCTATGAATGATGTGCAGTGCAGGAATTTAAAGTGTAGGAATGTAAAGAGCAGGAATTTAAAGAACAGGAAATGTAAAACTGGAAAAGAAAATATGTAAAGTAAGACTGGTTTGTATGATCTGAGTCTGGGGGTTTTTTCTGGGGTCTTCCCCGCTATTTATACTTCTCAATGATGACCATCGAACTGCACTTCAAACCGTCGAACTGCTCCTCCATAATCATTGATCATTCTGCCTTATAAGTAATTCCACTACGCCATCACTTACAGTTAGGCATCTGAGTAACCATTGAAGCCACGTCACCTTGCACCTCTTTATTGATCCAATGCTACTCAGATCACGTGAGAACCAATACTAGCTGCCATGTGTACGATCAGGATAGAAGACTTGAATAATCTTTCTATATTACCCTTATCCTGCCACGTGTTAAATTGTGATTGGCTTGTACAAAATATGAAGTCAACATTACCCCCCCCCCCGCGCACTAATATACCCAAAACTTTGTGATATTAGTGAATCAAAGCCCTTTTCCCCGCGTGTTTTAGAATGTGCATGGAGTCTATATTCTGGAAACGCAACCGTCATTTATTGATGATCATTTGCATTAATTCTCTTTTAATCTTTTGAACACCCCAATACCTTAGCACTCGCACAGACTGATACTTCTTCTATGGCCGAATCAACTTTCTCCTCCACTGATCGAGCACACGAAAAGTCATATGATGATGTTGTTCCTTCTCGAAAGAATTTTCATGCATTAATTAGCCACCTTTATCCACATTTTCCATATTCAGGTCATGGATGCCTTTGCAAATTATCGACCTTTGGATTACAAACACATTGCCCTTAATCTTTCGATTCAGAAATTTGCGAACATAGATACAAGAAGTTCTTCCTCTGACTCACTCTTGTGCTTCGAACAAACTACTCCCAAATCTTTGATTCGGAAAGTTGCAAATATGGACTTGGGAAACTCTTCTTCACAAACCTCTGCATAAGATAAAGCTGCAATTTCTTCATCTTCTGGGATTTCTGGCTGGACAAGCTGGTCAACAGCAGAGACCTGTGATTTGAGGGAACGAATCAACCATCATTTTGTTGAGTTCACTAACCCTTTAGAGTTTCCTTCCTACGCTCGAAGTTCAGTGGTCTACCCCTACGTGCCCATTGACCATCGACGTAGTTTGGAGGAGAATCTGCTTGTGGCATGGTATATATCTTCCATGCCTACAAAGACAGTGCATGTTGCCCGACACCCAGAAGAGGCACAAGGGTACAATCCATCATTCCTAGCTCAGAAGGCGAAGATTTGCTCTTCTGACTGGCTTGATTATATTAATGCCCTTGTTCCTTCTGCCCTTGCTCCACCTTCTGAAATAGAAGCATCCACACCTTCTCTTCCGCCAAATCCTTGCTGGATAAAGAAACTGAGGCTTGCCCTTTCTGTAGATAAGGTCTTTCCACCTTACAAACCTCCACCTTCTCCTACTCCGGCCGAGCGAAAACAAGCTCAACTTCTGTTTGCGGCTTTTTCTCACTTGCCCTTCAATGTTCTTGAGAACGAAGTCCCTCTTAAGAATTTTCGATAGGCTTGTGATATTCTAACTCGGGGTCACATTCTCAATCCCCTCGCCCAAGCACAACTTCATATGTTTTTGGACCAACTTCCATTGCTTCTCCACTAGCATCGGACCTCTATGAACACCACACAATCTTTAGACCAACTTTCATCCCTTCGAATTCATGCCCAATATGAAGTAGAAAACTTTATTGAGGAATTCGATGATTTCAAGAATAAAGATTCTGTATACTGGGATGACTTGGATATAGACGAATTGGAACAAGGATTGAGAGAAACAGCTTTCAAAATAAAGGCTGAAGAGTTCTACTACGAAGTGAGAGCACATCAACTCTTGCAGCCAATGTTAGAAGAAATAGAGGATAGAATAAAGAAAGAACAGAAATTCATTGACCATTGTTGGACTAAATTTCATGATCTTGTTATTTATTCCATTCCCTATTTTTATGAGCTTGAGTTTGTATCCAAATAGGGCCACTCGATGTAACTGCTTTTGCTTTAATACCACTAAGACTTCTCTTTATGGTTTGATCTTGTCTCCATTTGTCTTCAAAAGCAATTTCAGAGCTTTGAACTGAACAATCTTTTCCTTCGAACCTGGATTCAATCGTTTTAAATGAATATTAACCAAAACGACCATGAACTTTTCCAATTTATGGAATGCAGTTGATAGTTTTTTGATGTTTTCCATTCAAGATCCATGCTTCAAATTTAACAACCTTACTCTTCAAAACTTATTTCAATCACAACCAATATATGGTCCATGATTTATTATGATCAACCAGTTTTAAATTGATCCTTTTATCTTGAACAACAGTCCATACTTTCAAAAATATGAAAACTCTTTTTGAGGGCTACACTGTTTTAGTTCGAAAAAACAACTTTTCTGAATATATATATATAAATGTTTCGAATGCCAATTTCCATTCCTAAAGGATTTCTAGTTTTACTTCGAAGAACATCACTTTCAATGAGAAACCTAAAACAGGTCTTTAATCCCTTTGAAGTAAATGAACACTTGGCATTCTTGCATCCATTGGATAGGGAATATGCTTCGCAGCCGGCTTCTTGGTTTCAAAGCAGATGTTAATGGACTTTCAGCGCTAAAAACTGGTGTGTTATGTTTTGAACACCAATTCCCATCCTCACAGAGTCTCAAGTTTCACTTCGAAGGACATTACTTTCGCTAAGAAACCTAAGATAGGTCTTTTAATCCCCTTCGAAGTAAATCAAATACTTGAGTATTCTTACATTTTTAAGTATGGAAATGTGCTTCGAAGCCGACTTCTTTGTTCCGAAGTCGTTGTTTTTGGCTTTTGGCGCCAAAACTTGGTTTCGAAACCAAATATTTACTTCGAAGCTAGCCTCAGCATCTGGGCTGTGTTTTTCCCTCCAAATACTATCAGTATTTGAAGGAAACTCTTCATATTCGTACTTTTAGTGCTTAAGGAACCAAGCGTTTATATATCCCCAAACACAAAGGCTTTTGAATCCCTTTTATTTCGTGTTCTGAAATTATTTGCTCGCTTAACACACAAACTCTTTTACTTCTGCCGATTTTCCACTTCTCTCTACTTCCTTTCTCAGCTTCATCTTCTGGAAACGCATACTATCAATGGCTTCTTCTTCGGTGCCGGTCGTAGAGCGTGTGAGCCCATCTGTAACCCTGAAGAGGCTCATTGATGCGAATTGTAAGAAGTACAAAGCTAGGGAGAAAAGAGCTATCGATGGACGAATCTTCGTCCCTCGTCGCCATGTGCAGCAAGATTACGTGCTTGGGCCCACATTCAAAGAGATCCTTACTGAGCTCCCAGCCCTATATCCTCGTTTGGAAAACCAATGTCTTCTTTACGAAGGTGGTTTTGACTGGAAGAGTTGGAGGATAAACCGCCCCCACCAATGCTGGCCCACGGTCAGACCGGAGTGGCAAGAATGGTATGACCGGGTTGTTCCTGCTAGAACTCTGGACCTTCAAGAGCTCTGCCTTTTCGATGCTCTCCGACTATCCAGGATAACTATCTCAAAGGACCCTTTCCTAGTTCCTGCTGCCTTATGTTTTTGGAATCCTATCTTTAATTTCTTTCAATTTAGATGTGGGATGATGGCCCCTGCTGTCCTTGACATTTGCCATCTACTAGGATTATCCCCAATTGGTACCCCCTTTCGACTAGATTACCCTGACTTAGTAGTCCCTTTCTCTATCCCCTCTCTTAACTCATCCTATAGTGATTGGGCTAAGGCTGAGAATAAAATAGAGGGCTTTTGTGACTGATAGGGAATTCTTTTCTTTCCTATTGTATTGGCTTTGCAAATTCCTCTTCTGTACCTCCTCTCAGAGAATCATGCCTGAATTTGCCCCTCTTGCCAAAGCCTTCATCTTACAAAAAAGGATGGCCTTAGCTCTATACGTCCTAGGCCATGTATATAGAGTCTGTTCCCACTTCTGCAAGAAACCCTTAGATACTAACCAAGAGGGGCCATTCTGGATCCTTCAGCTTTGGCTTTTTGCCTATTTCACTGAGTTACAATCAAAATGCCTTAAATTTTCTGAGCCAAACCCTTTTACCCATGGCATGAGGCTGGCCAATGCTTCACTTTACCCCTCCACTTTTGCTTTTTACTTCTCTTTCTTCCATCAACTTCCAGCTTCCCTTCCTGCTTTCCGTTTCCGTCCCTTCGAACCCGCCATTGGTCCATCTTGGTTGAGGGATTTCCTAAGTGACAAGTCCTGCGCCTCACCTGCTCACAAAGATATATGGGCTTCCATTCTGATCCCTAGAGAGTTATTTATTGGGACCTTGAACCCTAGAGCCTACAAATGCATAGCTGAGCCGTATTGTCCTGCTCAATTTGCTAGACAATTTGGCCTCACACAGGGGGTCCCAATACCTCTCTGCAGCAACACCAATTTAAGCCTCACTAAGAGGGATCTGAAAGTTCGGAGGTCCAGGCTAGAAGAGGCAACTTCCAAATTTATAGATGACTTGGTCAATTTCGAATATACCCCTTTCCTTCCTCAGGGTACCTTATTGAAGAGGTACCAGAACTGGTGGGCGACCAACATGAAAGTATACTTGGCCATTTCTCCTCAGAACCTGTTAATGGTGTTGGATCTGCCCAAGCCCAAAGTAGCTGGAACTGTTACTTCTGCCACTGTTTCAGTCACAGTGCCTGTGTTCACTCCAGGTGCCTCAACTCCCCCTAGAGTCACTCGGGCTGCTTCGAAGAAAGGTATACACCTTTGTTTCTTTTCCTTTGGCCTTCTCCATAATGGTTGTAGCCCTTAGTTCTTCTTTTGTAAAGGTAGCCCACAACACAAGAAAATAAGACTGCTTGAGCTGGAAAAGAAAACAGCTGAGGTGCAAGCAGAAGAAGAAGAAGAAGTAGATCAAGAGCATGAGTCGCCTTTAATAAGAAGGAAAAGAGTGATCGTCTCTATTTCTGACTTAGTCCAAGATGAGACAATGGCCAGAGAGGTAGAAGAGGAGCTCATCTCCACAGAATCTAGATCCTAGATTGAAGAAGCTGAGAAGAAAATTGGGAAAGAGCAGACAAGACCAATACAGAGAAGAAAGAAAAGAAAGATGACTGTCTCTCCCTCTGACTTCACAGAAGACTCCGATTCCGAGACAATCGCCATGGCAATAGAAAAGAGAAAGAAAATGACTGCTTCTGCTACTAACTTGGTTGAAGATACCATCCATGAGGCAACAGCCAAGGCAGTAGAACAAGAACATTCTAAGGCCATAATTGTCTTCGAGAGGGCTGAGAAGAGACGGCAACAACAATTTTTAAGAGATGAAGCTGTTGCTGCTGATGCACTACAAAGGGAAACTGCAAGAAGGCAACAAACTGCCGAGCATTACTCCCTTCGTAGCTCTCCCATTACTGTCAACATCTCTGAAACAAGTAATTTCTTTCATGCTTCTACTATTTTTCCTTATCGAATTTTGACATTGAAGCTTGACATTATGTTTCTTTCTTTTTGCAGCAACAATTACTGAGGCTATACTTCCAATAAGGACTCCCTCAATTTCAGTTGAGGTTGATCGGATGCAAAATGTGAAGGTCATTCAGATAATACTTCCACTTCCTAGGCCTACATCCCATGTACCCCCTTTAAGTCCCAGCATTCTTGTAACTCGTTCTTCTGGTCTGACTCCGTATCTTCCCTATCTGACCTTTAACCTATCTCAACTTACTTCTCAATCAGGCCCTGCTATTCCTTCTCCTTCTAAGGAAATTCCAACCATTACTTCTTCCTCGAAGGCATCTGATTCCCTGATTGAGGGTGCTGGTGGTTCTCCAACTCATAGTTTATTACTTTTGCCTACTTCCAGCCCCTCTTCACTTGATTCTTTGGTGGCTAAGACCATAGAGACTGCCAAAGATACTCCATCCATTTCTCCAATCCCTATGCAGTCCTCTATACCTTCTACCACAACTCTCTCTGCACCCTTCATGTCTACAGACAAGGTAAACATCTTTAAAGCCAGGCTAGCCAGTCTTTTCGATGTACCCTCTACCTCTCCAACAACCAATTTTGAAGCTGAGCCATTAGTTTTGGCCGACTCCTTGCTACAAATTCTTGAAAGCTCTCCTTCCTCCAGCAGCAAACCTTCTGCACCTCTGATGGGCTTAGACACCTGCCTGGAACTGTTAATCTCCTTTTCGAGGGTCTCCTTCGAGGCTTTGCAAAGGCTTATAATAAGAGATGGGTTCCTCCAGTGCTGCAAAGTTATTGAACAATTAGGCATGGATGTCTCAAGTCACTTATCCCAGGCAGCAGCTACTATCAAATTCTACATCAACATTTGCCATGCTGCCAAAGCTGCGGAGGAAAAATTGGCTAGAGACCAGAGTTTTGTTTCCCAAGTACATACTGTAGTCTCAAAACTCAAGGAACAACACTCCTCTGCCTTTCACTTTCGAGTTCAGCTGCTGGAGAAGAAAGCTCAACTTGAAGAGGAGTTATCTGCAGTGAATCAGGCCTTAGTCCGAACTGATACCAAACTGCAAATCACCAACCAAGGACTGGCCGATCGGAAAGAAGAAATGGCTACAGCTATTCAGTTCTTTTCATCACTTAGCAATAGGAAATCTGTTGTAAAAGAACAATTAAGACATTATTATGATTTTTGGGTCAATTTGTGACAAAATGTATTTAACTCTTTATGAAAAACAAATTCTTGTCTATCATCTGAGTAGTCTTGTGTTCTTTTGCTTGACATTTATTCTACTCCTTGTGTTTCCCAAATAGTTGGAAAATAAGGTTTCAAATATCTGCCATTGATCTTTTGGGGATGTATGTATCCATTCAAATTTCTCAAATGGTATGCCCCAAAAGGCAGGACTCTATGAATTTGATATGGTCCTTCCCAGTTAGATGACCATTTACCAAACTTATGGCTTTTAATTCCTATTGGGAGTATTATCTTCTATACCAAATCACCCTCATCAAAGCCAATGTATTTGACTTTCTTATTGTAATTTTTGGCTGATTTCTTCTTTTGCAAGAAAATGCTGTTTAATGCCAGAATTCTGGCTTCATCTATGCCTTTTAATTCCAAGTACATACTCTGATAGTATTGCTGAGGATTTAGCTGGTCTTGGCATCTTACCCTCAAAGATTTAATATTAATTTCCACAGGTAACACTGCATAATGCCCATATACTAAGGCATAAGGAGTAACTCCTGTGCTTGACCTTGGGGAAATTCTGTAAGCCCATAACACATCCAACAATAAGTTATGCCAATCCTTGGGATTGTTCTCCACAACCTTTGTATTCCTTTTTTCAAGGATTTATTGGATGATTCAGCTTGACCATTGGCTTGTGCATAATATGGGGTGGAATTAACGAGACTAATTCCAAATTCTGCCACAAAGGACTTCACCATCTTCCCATCAAACACAGTCCCATTATCCACAGTTATAGTTTGTGGGATGCCAAATCTATGGATTAAATCCTTGATAAATCCAATAACCTCAGTCTGGTCTACAACCTTGTATGGCTTAGCTTCGACCCACTTAGTGAAGTAATCAGTGGCCACTAGAATGAAACAATGATGCTTCGAAGAAGGTGGGTGTATTTTCCCCATCATATCCATAGTCCATCCTCTGAATGGCCAGGGCTTCACTACTGCATGTAGGTCAGTTATGGGCACATGCCTTATTGTGCCATGCTTTTGGCATGCCTAGCAACCCTTTGCATACTCTATGCAGTCTTTAATGATAGTTGGCCAATAGTAGGAATGCCTTCGAAGCAACCATCTCATTTTCACACCAGGCTGATGAGCACCACAGATGCCTTCATGAACCTCAGCCATAGCTGTTAATGCTTCTTTAGGGCCTAAACATTCCAGTAATAAGCCATCTCCTCCCCCCTTTTGTAGAGAGCATTGCCATATATCATATATTGCATAGACTGCAATTTAATTTTCCTGCTAGCCTTCGAAGATGGACCAGCCAAGTACTGCATTATTGGATGCCTCCAATCTTGTTCTTGTAAGTCATTATGATTGACTTCCAAGACCACATTTCTTTTATTCAAAGGTGGTATCAATTTCTGATATGTTGTTTGGCTTATGTTCCTTTGGGCATTATACCTTCTCTTGAAGTTTGAAGCTTTCTGAGCCACATCATTAGTTCTATTATTCAAGAATCTTAGAACGTGAGTTACATTTGCTATTTGAAATTGAGAAAGCAGATGTAATGCAACAACATAGTATGGTAAAATGCTTATACTTTGACACTTGAAAATCCCTTTCACTTGGTTAACCACCAATTGAGAATCTCCAAATATGTCAACTGCATGAACTTGTAATCCAATAAGAATTTCTAGTTCCACTATTAAGGCTTCATATTCAACTTGGTTATTAGAACAGGTAACTTCATCCACTCTGAAACCATGTGTGGTCTCTACCCCTTGTGGAGACCTAATCACAATACCAATTCTAGTTAAGCCATTGGCTTTCGACCCATCGAACCACATCTGCCATGGCTCAACACTAGCCATACCAAGTTCCATTATCTCTTGGCTCTCTGTTTGAGATGGATGGTCTGCTAGAAAATTGGCTAAAACTTATCATTTTACTGCCATTTGAGGGACATATTCTAAATGAAACTCTGATAAGGCTAGTATCCACTTGCCAATTCTTCCCCTCAACATAGGTGTAGATGACATGTACTTAACCAAATCTGTGGTTGCAATTACCAAGACAGTTGTAGGTAAAAGATAATATCTTAATTTCATTGCAGCAAAATACAAAGTAAGACACAGCTTCTCAACAGTTGAATATTTACATTCGCAAGAATTTAAAAACCTACTAAGGTAATAAACAGCTTGCTCCTTGCCTTCTTCATTATCTTGGGCCAAGAAAGCCCTCAATGAATCTTCTGCTGCAGCTATGTACAACTTCAAGGGCTTGTCACCCTTTGGTGGCATCAGCATTGGAAGGTTGGCCAAGTAGGCTTTGATACCTTCGAAAGCAATTTGATGCTCTACTGTCCATACAAATTCCTCTTCATCTTTCAGCCTTAATAAGGAAGAAAATACTTTAGTTTTCCCTGCAGTGTTAGAAATGAACCTTCGAAGAAAGTTAACTTGTCCAAGGAACTTTTGTAATTCTTTCTTACTTGATAAAGGTCTGGCTTCAATGATGGCTTTGGCTTTATTCTGGTCAATCTGTATTCCTTTCTTGTGTACCACATAGCCCAAGAAGTTTCCAAATGATACGCCAAAAACACACTTAAGAGGATTGAGCTTCAATTTGAACTTTCTCATTCTTTCAAAGGTTGCTTCTAAGTGAAACAGATGCTTCTCCATGGATTGGGATTTAACTACAATGTCATCAATATAACACTCTAAATACCCTCCAATGAGGTCATGAAAGATAGTGTTCATAGCCCTCTGATATGTAGTTCCAGCATTCTTCAGGCCAAATGCATTTTAACCCATTCGAAAGTGCCTATATTTCCAGGACATCTGAATGTTGTCTTGTGGACATCCTCCTCTGCAATGCAGATCTGGTTATAACCAGAATGCCCATCCATCATTGATAAAACTTGATGCCCTACTGAACTGTCTACCAACAGATCCACTATAGGCATGGGATACTCATCTTTTGGAGTTGCTAAATTCAAGTTTCTGAAGTCAATGCATACCCTCATTTTATCATTCTTCTTAATCACAGGCACAATATTAGATAGCCATTCCACATACCTGGCTGTCCTAATAAAGCCTGCTTTGAGTAGTCTAAGAATCTCTTCCTTGACTTTCTGAATTACTTCTGGTCTCATTCTTCTTGGTTTTTGCTTGTATGGCTTGAAGTTAAGTTTCATAGGGAGCCTATGTTCCACTAATGACCTATCCAATCCTGGTAGTTCATTATAAGATCATGCAAAGCAATCTTTATATTTCTTTAGAACAACCAGCAACTGGTCCCTGTCTAGAACATTCAGACAAGCACTTATGTAGGTGGGCTGCTGTATAGAACATTCCCCTAAATTTACTTCTTCTAAGGGGTCTTATGTCTGAAAACTTACTGAAGCTTCTTCTTTGATTTCTTCTATCTTCGAAGCACTCTCCCTACTTTGTTCTGTTTCCAGGTTCTTTAATCCAACATCTTTGCCCTCCTCCTCATAGACAAAGTTTGTCCACAAGGCTTCCTCTTCCTGTATCTCCTGGACTTTTGTTTCAATGTCCAATGCACAGTATTTATCAAGGGCCAAAACTTTGGCTTGTTGCTGTTTCTACTTGCAGCCAATTATCATAGCTTCTCTTTCTTGCTCCTGTACTTTCTGGACTATTGAGTTTACATCCAATGTTGAGAATTTAATTAGAGCCAAAGGCTTGGCTTCTTGTGTTTCATTTCTTTGCCTACAACCAGGCATCATTGTCATTCTTAATGACAACCTCCTCATCAACACTCTCCTGAACTAAGTGCTTCAGGTGTGTCACTTCCTCATCAGCCGTCATTTCGGCTGAGCTATTAGGTTTCCTCAGTATACTGAGTGGTGTCACTCCCTCAATATATAGTTTGGCCTCTGCGAAGTCTGCACATGCTATGAAAGGTTGAGGATCTGCGTCAATTTCCTCTGTCTCCCCATTGCCTAAGGCCATCATAATTTTCTAATGCAAAGAGGAAGGCATACATTTGTTAGTGTGAATCCAATCTCTCCCAAGTAAAGCATTGTATTTAGCATTACTGTCAATTACGAAGAGTGCTGTCATGCAGTCCCTGGTTCCCACACTCAGGTTGATGGATAGAATTCCCTGTGCCATCTGTTTGTCTCCAGCAAAGCTAGCGATGGTTGTGCTGGTTGGGATTAACCTAGGATTCTTTTTCCCTAGTTTCTTCAAAGAAAATTTCGGTAGTAAATTCATTGCTGCCCCATTATCTATCAGGACTCGGTTCAATTGTATCTCATCGAAGAAAGCCTTGATGTACAAAGGCTTGACATGTTGTGTCATAGAATTCGAGGGATACTTAAAAGGATACGAGAGGTTAATGCTCACCTCTTCTTCACTCTCATATTCAGTTTCCATTGGGGTAGCCATTCCAGAATCATCTTGTACCATACTCACTTGTGAGTCTTCACTAGAGACAGGAATAGGATCAATGTCTTGGTCATCTTGGTCCTCATTTCCAGCCTAGAACTCATGAGGCAGTATGTGTACCATATTGACTGATACTGGAGGAAATGAGCCAAATTGGGTGGCTGGCTGTACCTATTTCCCCCCTTGGCCACCTTGTTCAGTTACTTTAGCAGCATTCTCCATGCTGCACTCTGGCACTTCGTTGTTAACTGATTCATTCGAAGGATCTTTCTCAACTGGTTTTTCTACCAAAAATGTTTGCTCAGCCATGAAGGCTTCGAACATTTCTTCCTCCACCATTTCTTTCTTTTGGCTTATGCAAATTTCTTCTTCTGTCTCGCTATCACTCTCCATCAGCGCTTTCTCCAATCCTGCTAAACTAGACTCCTCTCTGGCTTTTAGTTCAGAATGAACCTTGGCCAACTGTTCCCTACTGCAACCTACCTTGCTTTGTCGAGTTGTCTTTGGAGTGTGGTCTGACTTTGGAGTCTTTTTTCCTTCTGTCTAGACCAATGAAGAGCTCTCTCCATTTTCTTTCATATCTTTCTGGTACTGAGTGTACCTACGCTGAATCTTTCTCCTTTGTGATCTCGAAATGACTGGGACCATATCTGGTTCCTTCGTCTTTGGGTGTTTAAGCAATATCCAATTGTTCGGAGCCACCAAAGGAGGTTTAACCATCATTCCTTGATTTCCAACATCTCTCTGAGTGGGCACTTCCCTAGGTTTGTTTTGCATCACAAACCAATCTGGAACTTCAGGTATCCACGAACTTACTGACTCAGATGTTGAACTACTTTTTTCTACCTTCGAAGCCATCTTTAAAGCTGGCTGTGAAGGCACTTCCTTGGTCCTGACCTCATGTTTCGAGCCTGATTCATGCCTTCGATGAAGGTGACCACTTTCTGTCCTGCGTGAGGTCAGTCTAGGAGGCCAATCTCTGGCTTTGATCCCATAACCTGAACTCTTCTCCAGTCTTATTTCAGAATGACTGCTCTCCATTCTATAGTAGTTAGGTGGCCTAGACTCATACAAGGGCCTCTTGCCTTTAGCATGCATTCTATTGACTGCTGGTTCAACTACCAATGGTTGCTGCCTAACACTAGCCGAATACGGCCTTTTATTATAAGCATTGGTTGGTTTAGGGCGTCTCTGAACATCCTTGTAGTATTGCTTCCCATCAATTGGAAGCCCCTTCAACTATTTATAACTCAGTCTGCACCTGGGACACATCATTTGCATTACTGTTGCCTCTAAGGAATCATCATCCAGTGATTCTTCATCAGAGTGTTCCCTCTGGTGTGAGAAACCTTGTCCAATAACTGGCAAATTTCTGGTGTCCTTTTTGATGGTGGCCTGGTTAGCAACATGCATCTACACATTGACTTCTTCCAATTCTGTCAAGGACAAGTTTTGGAAGTCTGATGTAATGACATTGGCTGCCACCTCTCCAACTTTTGGAAATGGATTACTGTCGATCCTCATGGCCTTTTCTGTTTTGGCTAGGAACTTCAAACTTCCTTTCCGAATTTGTTCTTGGATCTTGTCTCGAAAAACAATGCAGTTTTTAGTCGAGTGAGACCAAGAGTTATGCCATTTACTATATACTTTTCCCTTAAGTTCATCTGGAGATGGCAATTTTACTCCTTTAGGTAAGTTAAGGAAGTTGGCCGCAAGCAAATGATCAAAAATGTCATCTGCCTTTGTTAAATCGAAAGAGTACTTTCTGTGAAGGTCTTTCTTTTTAAACTGCTGGTCAATTGTTGTATCCTTATGAACTAATGCCTCACAGATCACAAGTTCTTTGCCCACAATCTCTGCTCCATCGATCTCATAATTAGGATCTCTATAATATGTCTTGTACGATATATTATTTCGATCTTGTTCCTCCTCTAGTAATGCTTCATACCTAGACACCTTATAGGTTAGTGCCACTAAATCTCTGAATTCAGTTGAGTCAAACTTTTTTCGAAGCTTGAACTTTAAGCCATTTTGAGCCAATCTTACGAATTCTGGCTCTGGTAAGATGACTCTACATTTATTTCGAGCCCTTTTAAATCTAACAATAAACTGAGTATCCTTTTCTTCAGGCCTTTGACTTAATCTAGCCAAGTCTGCCATGGAAACCTCTGGCTCCGATTGAAAGAATTGGGCATGAAATGCCTCTTCCATTTGTTGCCAATTTTGAATGGAGCCAAGTGTAAGGTTGATGTACCATACAAATGCTCCTCCAGTTAGAGAATTTGGGAATAATCTTTGTTTCATATAGTCATGATTAGTAAATTCACCGCATTGAGCAGCAAACCTAGCAATATGCTCTATTGTTGATTGGTTTCCACTCCCATAGAAAAGGGTAAAATCTGGTATCCTGAACCCCCTTGGGTATTCATGTACCCTATCTACCCATTCTGGGTATGGTTTTCTGTATACAAGAGTCTGGACCCCTCGAGCTATCGGTCCACACATCTCCCTGACAATATCAGCAATTTGGTCTCTAGGGACCATATTTTGTGCTTATTGAACTACTACTGGAGGGACAAACACAGGATTTGGTGGACAAACTTGTGCTTGTGGTCCTCTTGGTCCATAAGGTGGTACATTTGGGACTGGTTGTCCCTATGGTGCAGGTTGCTGTTGGGGGTGTGGGTAACCCCTTTGAGCCTGTCCTGCGAAAGGACCTGCGAAAGGTGCTGGAACATGTGTTGTGTCCCTTCCATTTGCAAGCCAACCTTCCAACCCCCGGATATAAATTCGAATAAGGGATTAGTAAACCCCCTTGTACCAGGGATGGCTTCGAACATGGGATTTGTGACCACTCTAATGCCAGTTTCTTGTACTGGGTCGGATCCACCAATTTGTATGGCTTCATTGTTAGGTACTGAGGCATTTTGACCTGCTATAGGCCTCGAAATGGGTTCATACCAAAACTGAGATGATAGTCTTTCATAGTTCTGACTACTAGTTTGACCATTAGAATGTCCATTAACTTGCATAAGCTGTTTATCTCTAACCAATCTTTGTTGAAGGACATTCAAAACTTCCTCGATGTGTCTTGTGTTTGTTGGTTGGTGGTTATTCATTCGATCTAAAAAGGATGTTGCCCACCTTTCCATTGTGTTCATTAATTGCTGTCCCATGGCATCTACTAGGCCATCCCATGGATTTATTGGATGAGTAGATGGAACAGTGAATGGTCCAATTCCTTGGTTTCGTCCAATACTATGAACACGTGGTTCTTATCCTGAAGTACTGGTCTGTCCGACCATAGGTTCTGATAATATGGGAGTTTTCCACAGGATGTGTTACCACATTATCCTCTAGATTAAGTATTCTACCTCTCCTTCTACGCCTTCTTCCAAGCGTTTATTTTCTCATTATCTTCTTCGTTTAGCCATTTCAATTGGTTCCACCGGGCGTGTCAAAAATATATGTTGGCTTTTTGGCTTTTGAAGGGTATTTTTGTAAATGCGAGCGTACTAGCAAGGATCAATCAGTCCTTACAGAAATGTTAATTGCCAACCAATTATCAGACGATTGTGTTTTAGTTCTTTCAGCCTCAATGGAGAGGACTTTTACTGGTGGCTTGACTTAGGAAAAATTAAACAAAATAACAATTAAATGAAGAGCAATTGAATTATTTCATTAGAATGAAACTTACAATGATCCGAACTCAGCCTCGTAGAGGTTTACAGCGATAATCTACTTGAAACTACTTCTATGAATGAAGTGCAGTGCAGGAATTTAAAGTACAGGAATGTAAAGAGCAGGAAATGTAAAACTGGAAAAGAAAATATGTAAAGTAAGACTGGTTTGTATGATTTGAGTCTGGAGGTTTTTTCTAGGGTCTTCCCCGCTATTTATACTTTTCAAGGATAACCATTGAACTGCACTTCAAACCGTCGAACTGCTCCTCCATGATCGTTGATCATGCTGCCTTATAAGTAGTTCCACTACGCCATCACTTGCAGTTAGGCTTCCCTCCTATATTTGAATTTGAATCTGAGTAACCGTTGAAGCCACGTCACCTTACACCTCTTTATTGATCCAATGCTACTCAGATTACGTGAGAACAAATACTAGCTGCCACGTGTACGATCAAGATCTAAAACTCAAATAATCTTCCTATATTACATTTATCCTGCCACGTGTTAAATTGTGATTGAGTTGTACAAAATATGAAGCCAATACTTTTTGACTTTTTTAATAACTTTTTAACTTTTTAATTAAAAAAATCACTTATCAAACGAGGCCTAAATTTTTTTTTTTTAAAAACTTTTCCTAACTTTTTTATTTTTTTTTGGTGAGAAAAGAAAGTGGGTTAAAGATAAGTTGCTTTTAACCCACTGTCCAAAATAGCCCCGTTGAATCAGCGGGGAGAGGGAGGGAGGGAGGGAGGGAGAGAGAGAGAGAGGTGATTTTTGTGAATTTAACTGGTCCGTGAGCTTGCGATGGGGAAGAAGATGGCGGCGGCGCTGGTGTTGCGGCACCGAATGCGAAGGTCCGGCCGGATCGTAAGTAATGTCGACAACAACTTCCCCACCGGGTATATACATATACACACATATATCAAAATTAAAATTTGAAGTGATTTTATGGTGGATTTATTGAGTTTGCTACTAATGTGAACCTTGATTAAACGCTGCGAATTTTGGACCGTGTTTTAATGCCATAAATTTTACTAAAATCATTAATTTTATTTCTATGATTCAATTCAACAGTCCAGTGTGTGTTCTCCTTGTATTGTATAACGCTTAGTTTATAATTATTAATTATTGATTAAAGTGGGATATTTTTATTATGCCAATTTTGAACTGCTTTTAATTAATTATATTAATATACTTGGATTTAGATATACTTTAGTGAGTTTCAATGCTATTGGTGTTCTCCCCAGCTTTCATTGTTGTTCATTCATAGTACAAAAAAAACTCCACAATCAATGTGAGCCATATTAGGTTCCATCCATCCTAAGCAATTCTGTTTCTCTCTCTGTAATGGGTTGCTGTAAATGCAATGGTGAATTCTCTCTCTCTCTCTCTCTCTCTCTCTCTCTCTCTCTCTCTCTCTCTCTCTCTATTATGTTAGTTGGCTTACTTGATTAGAAGCTATTAAGGTTGGCACCCTTAAACTGTGAATGTGTTACCTAAGAGAGTTTATTTGTTTAAATTTTTTGTATGTTTCTTTAGATATCTAATACTTCACTGAAAACAAGAAAAGTAATAGTTGAGCTCTGTGACATAGTCGCCATTTTTGGGCTGGCCTTTCTGCAGCTGGAATTTTAGGTATCATCAAGAAATTGGGGAAAGACAGTGTGGAGAGACAGAGTGAGCAGTTGGGAGAAGCCAAGGCCAGTGATGGCATTGGATGGTCGGCTGTATGAGCACCATACGAAATTCAGAAATTCTATGGAGAGCACTCTCAAGTAGTTGCTGGGGAAGGCATCTGAAACCGTTGTCATTGACCATTCCAATGATGGCCCTGGCATTGGAACTGCCCTCGCAGCAGCCTCTCACTCACAGTATAGAGGTTGAGGAATCCTAATAAAGGTCAAAGGCAGAGTATTCTGGTTAAACAAGCTTGACATTTTTTTGTTGTTGCTGTATATTTTCTTTTTCCTCTTTCTTGGCTCAACTTCTTGTGGAAGTCCTACTTCAAGAGATGGTACAAGCAAATCATTAATTTACACTCCTGCAGAGCAACGGAGCGTTGGGATAACAAGCTTTTCAATTGTTGCCTTGTCCTGCTTTATCTTTTTCTTTTTCTTTTTCTTTTTCCAGTGCTGAAAAGCGTGTGTTGATACTAGTGTAACCTCATTTTCTCATGCAATAGATAATAAAATGGGGGATTGCAGTTGTTATTGTACTCCCTGTTGAGTTTTTAGATTTCTTTTGGTAGATTCTGCTTGGTAGTTCCAAGTGTGTAACGGAAAACTCTTATAAGATCTCATGTGCGTGTGCATGTGCATGTGCACTTCATTTCAATAGAAAAATGCACGTGGGTGGGTTACGTTGGATGCTTCCTCTTTCTCTCATCTGTATTTTGTGAAGGTGTTTTCTAGTTACAATTTTGTTGTAGGCAGACTAAAGGATTTCAGCAGATCTGATTTGGATTGGTAGCAGAGTCAAATTTTAGGCATTGCCTGTTCGCAAATTTTAAGCCTGGAACTGCTTCTGTAGATGTAGCTGCATTTTACTACACCAAACACATTCATTCCTTTAAAGTAATGGAGGATAGGCCTTATCATAGCATTAAGGTTTTGTTAATTTGTTTTTTTCTCTTTGTTTTGTTTTGTTAATGGAGGATAGGCCTTATTTCATAATTTACCCCCCAAAAAAAAAGGCTGCTCCATTTTAATCTGGGTGTCATGGGTTCAAAACTTCAAACCATGAAATAGTCTCTCCATGCGCACCCTGCAGTGGTGGGAGCTTCGTGCACCGGGACTATTGGCATTTTTGCTACTGTGCTTGATATACTGTCTAACAGCTGTGTGTTTCTTAATTTGGTTACAACTCAATATGTTCATGCTTGTAAGAAACAGGTGGTGGTTTTACAGTTCATGTTTGCACAAAAATCAAAAGCCTGGAGGACCATCAACAGAGCCTAAATTCAAGGATGACGTTTATTGTTATTATACATTTCTGAATTGTATTGTATTCAACATCATGGTGAGGAACCATTTCCTACCTCCTCTTTCATATGATATAGACAGTCTCTCTCTCTCTCTCTCTCTCTCTCTCTCTCTCTCTCTCTCTCTCTCTCAAACACATTGCTTGATATATGTTTCTGAGAAATCTAAGCTACAACTATTTCTCATGTGTGAATCTTTGTTCTCCCCATCATGCTAATCAGGTTCTTTAAATAGCAGTGAAGAGCCACTAAACTTTGGACACCAAACTATCATCCTCATAGTCCAACAACCTCTCACGCCTGGAATTCTTGAGGAGAGGAGCGCCAGCATTCTCGCTTCCATCAATTTTCTCTCCTAATTCTGGTCGATGGCTGCAACAGCCGAGCAGGATCTGCAGAACCTCCTTCATGTTAGGCCTAGTTGAGGGAAACGTGCCCGTGCAAATGATCCCGAGCTTGAAGACACAAGTCATTTCATCCAGGTAAAAAGGTTCTTTAACCTCCTTGTCCAAGGCATCAACTAAGGGGTTTCCGTCTTGAACGTGGCGCCATGCCCATTCGGCAAGGCAAGTATCTTCATCCCCATTGTTGGTGGCTTCCCTTCCAGTAACTAGTTCCAGAAGGACCACACCAAAACTATACACATCGATCTTCTCATTCACTCTTCTTGTATGAGCATACTCTGAAACTCAAATTCATAGTTTAGAATTCGACAAAATGGTTATGAAATAGTAATACTTATATCAAGGAACCCTTTCATGTGTACTATATGTACCTTGTTATACATTTTTTAATGCATTTTTGTGGAAAATGTTACGTAATCTTTTGGTAATATTATGACAATTTGAGGTTCAGAAATGAAGTTACGCATTTTTTCATTGAAACATTTTTGAGCCACAAGTTGCCGTAACCACAAATTTTTATGTTAATGATAGCAATTTTCATTTCTAAACCACAAATTGTCGTTTAACTCTATCAGAAGATGACATAACATTTGTCACAAAAATATGTAATATGTACCAGAAAAATGTGCAACCAAAGGGTTTTCCCTAATATCAAGAGTATTGAATAAATCACTTACCTGGTGCTAAGTATCCAACAGAACCAGCCACAACTGACATTGTATTAGTCTCTCCATGCTTGACTACCATCTTGGCTAGACCAAAATCTGCAACCTTTGCATTGAAGCTAGAATCTAACAAGATATTGCTTGATTTCACGTCTCTGTGAATTACTGCAGGTGAGCATTCATGGTGCATGTAGCACAGTCCCCGGGCAGTTCCCACTGCAATTTGAAGCCGCTTAGGCCAGTCCAAGACAGCATGATGGACTGGACCCGAGACACTCAACCGCCGGTTCTTCCCATGGAGCCACCGGTCCAGGCTGCTATTTTCCATATACTCATAGACGAGGAGTTTTGTAGTCTCACTTGAAATGCAGCACAGCAATTTCACTATGTTGGAATGGCGAATGGTGCCCAGAATTTGAACTTCTGCTAGGAATTCCTTCTCGACCTTCTCGTCCAGCTTTCTGATATTCCGGGTCTTCTTGACAGCGACAACTTTGCCCCAACGGTTCAAAACTACACGGTACACTTTCCCTGAACCACCAGATCCGATCAGGTTGCTTTCAGTCAGACTCGATAGAATGTCCGACTCTGAGAAATTCAACAATTGAAATTGAGTGAACTCCCACTTGGAATCCAATCCACACTCTCTTTTCCGATAAGTTTTGACCAAGAGGAACATGAAGAACATAGCCAATGCAAACAAGGCCGCCGCTGTACTTACAATCACAGTGAGAAATTGGGGGGATATTTTGCTGGAGTTTTGAGGCCCTGAAGAGCATACATGAATGCCTAGTAGTGATGGGTTAGTTGCACAAAGACCAGAATTGTTCAAGAAGCTGTTATCATATGCTTTGTTTTCGAACTCAACTGGTATTGTCCCAGTGAGAAGATTGGAAGACAGGTTGAGCGAAGTTAGCTTCAAAAGGCCAATCTGAGGCGGGATTTGACCTGAGAACTCGTTCCTTGACAAGTCCAAATCAGTGAGACTAGGTAAAGACCCGATTTTGGCAGGAATTGGACCGGAAAGCTGGTTTCGACTGAGATGTAGAGTGTTCAGCCAATTCCACGAGATTATATCCAATGGAAGATGCCCAGAAAGTTGATTTCCATCAAGCAACAGAGTCGTCAAATGAGGAAGAGCTGTCAATCCTTGAGGAATTGTACCAGTGAAGCGATTGTTACTTGCATTGAACACCGTCAAAGCCTTCCAGGATGACACTCCAGCTGGGATTTCACCAGAAAATATGTTGTTACTAATCTCGATCCGTGACAAATTAGAAGCTAATTGATCGGGAAGCTGACCGGAAAACAAATTGTCATTGAGAATCAAGGTTATCACATTGATTGATGTCCACAAACCAGATGGAATGCTGCCAGAAAGTCGATTTCCATTGACTTGTACAATCAATAAGCTCCTGCAATTCCCAAGTGAATTTGGCAGTTTGCCTGTTAGATCGTTGTCAAAAGCTACAACTCCGATCAATGCCCCATTAGCGCACAAGTACTCCGGCAAGTTACCAGTAAAATGGTTTGAAGGGACCTGAAACTCTTTGAGCATCGAGTATTTTCCCAAGTCCGGTGGAAGTACTCCTGAGAGGTTATTGTTAAACAATTTAACGACTTCCAAGGAGGGAAGGCGGCCAATACTTGCCGGTATCTCACCGGATAATTGATTGAAAAACAGATCCAAATCCGACAATTTTGTCAATTTTCCAAAATCATCAGGTATTGTTCCGTTTAAGTTGTTGTCGGATAGATCGATTTTGACCAAATTCAAAGCTTCAACCACCTGAGGAATTGCCCCGGACAACTGATTTCTGAAAAGATACAGAATTGTTAAATTGTTCAACAAGAACAAACCCCTTGGAATGTTACCAGTCAAGCTATTTATTGACAGTTCAAGGACCTCGAGCGCCGTCAAATTCCCAATTGTTTCCGGAATTTCTCCCACCAACCCTGATTCTATCATCTGCAATTCTTTTAGTTTCTTCAACTGGGTAAAGCTCGAAGGTATAGCCATCTGTGAGAAATTATTAAAAGACATCTCCAGTACTTCAAGATTCAACAAGTTACCGATTTCTGACGGGAAAGAGCCGTTGAACCCATTTAGAAAAACGCGGAGAATTCTCAGCTCCGGGAACTTCCCAATTGCCGCGGGAATGTCGCCGGTGAAGTTGTTGCCACCGAGGTTGAGAGACTGGAGCTGAGCTGACAACCGGTCGATGTCGCTGGGAATTGGGCCGGTGAAGTTGTTTTGTGAGAGGTCAAGGATTTTGAGCTTGGAACAGTTGTAGAGACCGGTTGGGAATGGCCCGGAAAAGTAATTGTATTGAAGATCAATGAGGGTAAGGTTTTGGAGGTCACAAATGAAGGGAGGTACTGTTCCAGTGATGTTTGTGTCGACAAGTGAAAGTCCGGTGACCGAGCCGTTGGTGCAGGTGATCTCAGGCCAATCACAGTGGGTGGAGGTTGAGT